>CM040240.1:19167879-19245953 GCA_022545495.1 Chrysanthemum lavandulifolium | reverse complement strand
CCTGGTTTGTTTAGCTTTATTACAAGTATCACAGAGATGATCAGTTCGGATGTACTATCAAATTTAAGAGTGGGTTTAAGTATGTGTAGGACTTGGTCGGAGGGATGACCAAGTCTTTGATGCCAAAGATTTTTGAAACATGACAAACAGATATGCGGTTATTAGAAATAATCTTACATGAAGAATCAATATCAAACATATATAACCCATTGTGTTGTTTACCAATCCCACAATCCTTGTTTGATGTAAACTCAGATATAGCAATTAGATTCATTAAACCCGACAAACATCTTATTGTCTCTAGCAATTTTATGAACAGACAAGAACTAACATTGTACTGTGAACAACAAGTACATCAAAAGAGTTAGATCATTATTGATCTTTAAATCACCAATTTTGTAATTAAGGCTCGAAATTCGTTGGGATGTCCAACAGTTAAACCAAGATTTGAAATGTTAACAACATTGATTAAAAAGTTTCGATCACAACATGTGCCGATTTGCACCGTAATCAACAATCCAAGATCGATGTTTCGGATAATGTCTTAGTGTTGTTGTTAAAAACTTGTTGAAGTTTATATTAAACTTGACACGCCATTAAAGAAGGTTCTGAAAAATTTTACCCGCAAGTTGGCATTAGCGGATGACACATTGTTGTCATTGAGAAGACTCATAAGTCTTGAGAGTATTCATTAGACAAGGAGACAGGAGAGTTCTTGGCACTATTATCAAGAATAAGATTGGTTTCATTGAAACATTGTTACCGCCGAAAGGTTTACCATTAAAATTTCTCTTAGCATATCCAGCAGGATAGCCAACAAGATCATAACATCTATCAATGGTGTGACCGGGTTTTTGCAATTGGTACATTTGAGGTTCATGTTTGGTCCTCTACTATTAGAGTGTTACCAAGATTAAGACCATAAACTTTGTTGTTAAAACTTCTTTTGTTATCAAAAATTTTCCCCATCGAAGTTTTTGCAAAGAAAAGTCAGTAGCATTGGGTTTAGCGAGCTATTCCTAGATGATACATTTCGTGGGACTCTTCTCCGAGACAACAGAGAAAGCGGTTTTGACATTAGGTAAAGGGTCTCGGTTAAAATATTGCTTCGATGGGAACATAGGAGTCATCAAGACCCATAAGAAATTGCATTAACTTGATTAGGCGATTATGTTTTTCAAAATGTTTTGCACCTCACAAGTGCAAGGAGGCAAGCTAATCATACAATCAAATTGTTTCCATAAAGAGTTAAGATTGTTGTAGTAATCAGCAAGAGAGGACCCACTTTGACTAAGAGAGTTTATATTTTATGCAAATTAAAAATAAATGAACCATCAACCTTATCATAAGTATCTTTAAGATCATTCCACATTTCATAAGCGGTTTGGCATAGATAGCCCAAAAATAATTGAGTGAGAGAATTAAGAATCCAAGTAACCACAACAGAGTTACAAGTGTCCCATTGATTAGCAAGATTAGGGTTTGAATTGTTTCTTATGCAAGTACCATCAATAAACCCTAACTTATTATGGTTCCTTAAAGCAAAGGTCATGGCCATATTCCATATTTTATAATTTTCAGTTCCTGTGAGTTTGATAGAAATAATGGGAGTCCCATTAGTGTTATTAGGGTGTAAGTACAAAGCATCCCCAAAGGATAAGCTTTTCTCGGTGGAACCACCACCACCAAAGAGATCACCAAAGAACCATAATAAAGACAAGAAGATGCACAAAATAAAGCAGATGAGATAATAATAAGACCAAATAGATAGATAAATAAGACTTTGAATTTAAGAAACAACAAGCACCAAGCCTGTGGACTAGGGTAAACCAGAGGTGTATTCACTCACTCAAAGGTGGCGATCAAGATGTTAGTCTACCCGTTTGCACCCACAAAGACTTAAGTCTGTATGTTTGAAGAAGAGACAAGATATAGACTTACAGAGAAATATGGGTGGAAGAACAAATCACAATTACCCTAGATTCACTTAGTCTAGGGCTAATTGTAAGTAGAAGATAACCGTGATTACGCCAATAGCAATAACCCCAAACCACCAATAGTTGCCAAGAGAATCAATGAGCTCAAGCTCGATACCATGTTGGAAAGTATAGGCAACCAAGATGAACAATATAATCTTTATTCGATCTAAGTCGCAATAGTCGACTTAGATTAAGTTTAATAGTATCCAAATGTTACAAGGTTAGATTAATGTCAATGAGACAATAATCATGTAAATGTAAAGACAAGACAAGATCGGTGAAATGATCCGAAAGAGAAGAGAGTGATACAAAAGACGCACACTCAAGTGTGTCTAACCCTAGATAAGTGGACTTATTAAATAGGAGATTAAGTTTCACTAAGACCCTCTAACGGCTAGTAGTGACTCATCGCCAGTAAACGAAGAAAGGCTTCAGCAGAAATGAGATTCTTGGAACTTTAAATCTTTAATCTTTTGTCCGTGTTAAACCTCGTAATTAATCCTGCAATAAGCCACAACTTGAAAGCCATTAGCAATTGATAGAATGATATGTTTGCCACAGATTACCAACCCAAAATTTAACAATAGTAGACACACAAATTTAACAATTTATTATCCATCGGATCTTGAAAAGATGAACAAGCGATAAATGGTTATTTGGGTATCTTCTCAGTGATATATATCCCGCTTATCTATATGATTACAATCAAGCATGGAATTTATTATAAGATCACCATGGTCATTATTGAAATAATTATTAACCAAAGTATACAGATCTGCATTCAAAGTAAATATACTATGAATTAGAGGAATAAAGGTATGCATTCCCATTTAGGCCCAAACACGCCGCTTCAACCTAGCATAGTTGACAACTGTTATGACATAGATCCAGTCTTTGACATGATTTACGAAACTAAAATATGCATATCTACATGATTTACTGACAATCAAATTGCCATACACTCCCCAAAATCCAATGCTAATGTGGATCTTACCGGAGTGTCCCCTCTTGTTGGGCTAAGGGGGTTGCGGCACAGCTTGTTGCCCATTTGCCTGCCATCTTATTGTAATCCGTTATAAAAGTTTAATATAATCGAAAAAAAAAAAAAAAATGCTAATCCAATAATAAGTCTAATTAAAAACCACGAGTTATCACCTTATCTTGATCTCCATCATCATCGGTATGTACTGCAGTTGGTGGGTTCTGAAGTAACATATCTCCTGGGAATGGATTAGAAAGGGGAAGCCCACATAGTGAAGGATTTTCGAAGTAGGATGAATTGCCAAAACTTTGTAACTGAGTTCTAGTTGGTATCCTCCCTGACAAGTTGTTGTATGAAAGGTCCATCACACCGAGATTGGTCAACTTTATAAGGCTTGTTGGGATGCCACCAGCCAGATGGTTCCTCGAAAGATCCATAAAATCTAACCATCTTAATTTTCCGATATCTTGAGGAGTTTTCCATGTTAAGTTGTTTCTAGAAAGATTTAAGGCAACAAGACCCAAAAGATTGGTGATTTCGCCTGGTATTTCTCCGCTGAACATATTGCTAGAAAGATCAAGGCTAGTTACAAGGCCCAAGGTACTGCTGTACTCATATTTCATCCCCTTCCATGCCAACAATACCTTAAACGCATTTGTAGCTCCACTGAGAGAAAGCCTGGTTCGCGCCAACCCAATATTATGTACCCCAAAAATGCAACGATTTTTTCTCAGTCATGGATTGCAAGTGGCTGAGGTATCTGGGAATGGTTCCTGAGATATTGTTGACAGAGATGTCCAAGATCTGCAAATTTTCAAGACTGCATAGGCTTGTAGGAATGGTACCCTGAAACCCATTGGATGGTAAGCTTAGAACACGCAAATTTATTCTCTCTGGTGAAAAAAGGAGAAACCGATTCCCTAACTATTCGATCCAAAAAACCTACATCGATCCTAAACTATATTGTTTTTTAATTCACTTTTGGTTTGTTAGATCGTGGGTAGGTTACATAATTTCTATTCACTTTTGGTTTGTTAGATCGTGGGTAGGTTACATAATTTGTTATCTATTCTCTTATTAAGTCACAGTTGGTCCTTATTCTATACATTGAACGTACATTAATTGCATGCTGTAATTTTATTGATCATTATTGTCGATTAATGATAATTACTTGGTGCGATCTCAAAGATGGGTTAGAGCTATGTACTTCATGCTTATAAAACCCTAACTTTCAAGTTAGGGTTTTTTTCTTTCGTTATTGTGTCTGATACGAATATTGATTAGCTTCGGCTTAACTGTGACTCAGCTCTAAGCCATCGTGTTAGGCTAATTTTGTTTAAGATTGATGATAAATCGTTTTGAATCAAACGGGTCGAGACCAGGGCACATGGGCCTGAGGTCATGCTAACGGGATTGAAACCATTGTAATGTCATGGACAAACAAGGGCTGTTGTTGATGTCAGAGTAAGGTTATGGCCATGTTAATGATTCAAGAATACAGATGGTAGGTCAATGATTTTAAGGCTGGTGGTTTTATGTTTAAAAATTGAATCCAGGCTAATAAGATTAAGCCAATAAATTTAAGTTTATGGAGGTAGGTTATTGAAGTTAGACCAATAAATTTAGGCTAATGAAGTTAAGTTGCTGAAGATGGGTCACGAAGGTAGGCCACTGGGGCTAATTGTAGTTCACTTGAGGTTTATGCCAGGCCGTTTTGGGGTCAAAGTTAAGCCATTTGAGGCTGTTGTGGGGCCGACGTTAAGATGTTTAAGGCTGATGTGAGGCCGGGTCAACGTTAAGTCGTTCGAGGCTGATGCGAGGCCGCTTGGGGCCTAAGGTTAAGCCATTTAAGCCTAATGTGAGGCCTCTTGCGTCGAAGTTAAGCCGTTTGAGGCTGTTGTGAGGCCGCTTGGGGCAGAAGTTAAGCTGTTTGAGGCTGATGCAAGGCAGCTTAGGGTCGAAGTCAAGCCGTTTGAGGCTAATGTGAGGCCGTTCGGGGCTAAGGTTAATTCATTTGAGGCTGATGTGAGGCTGCTTGGGGGCCGATGTTAAGCCGTTTGAGGCTAATGTGAGGCCGCTTGGGGCCTAAGGTTAAGCCGTTTGAGGCTGTTATGAGGTCGCTTGGGGCCGAAGTTAAGCCATTTTAGGCTGATGTGAGGCTGCTTGGGGCGAAGTTAAGTCGCTTGAGGCTAATGTGAGGCCTCTTGGGCCGAAGTTAAGGCATTTGAGGCTGATGTGAGGCTGTTTGAGGCCTCAGATTAAGCCGTTTTAGGATTTGTAAGGCCACTTGGGGCCGAAGTTAAGCCATTTGAGGATGATGTAAGGCCGCTTGGGGCCTAATGTTAAGTTGTTTGAATGCTGATGATACCGCTAAGGGCCGAAGTTAAGCCGTTTGAGGCTGCTTAGGGCCTAAGGTTAAGCCGTTTGAGGCTGATGTGTGGCCTCTTGGGGCCGAAGTTAAGCCGTTTCAGGCTGATGTGAGGCCTCTTGGGGCCTAAGGTTAAGCCGTTGAGATTGTTGTGATGCCGCTTGGGGTCGAAGTTAAGTCGTTTGATGCTGATGACAAGCCATGTGTGGCTGAGGCCGAGGCATACGAGTCTTTATCATGACAAACTTTTTTTGGGTAAATGGTTTCCCAGAATGTATTACTCCAAAAAACGTTTAAGTTGAAATGATATGGGTGAAGTCTTATATCTCAGCTTGTTACGTAGGCGGTAAAGCTAATATAACAAGAAACTTCCTATCCTTAAAAAAAAAAAAAAAAAAAAAAAAACCACTACTTATTAGATTACATTTGACACAAAACCAAATATAAACTAACGTCTAGAATTCTTAGGAATCCTTATGTCATAGGAATCAAAAAGGTAATTTGACTAGCGTAAAGCTTTTCGTGGACTTCATCATCAACATCATAAGGATCATCATCATAGGGGTCATCTCTATAACTCTCCCCAAATTTCTAATAAACTCTTCTCCCCCCCCCCCCCCACCCCCACCTCCATTTCCACTCCCACCCTTAGAAAAACTAGCCACAACAGCATACCGGATGGTAAAAAAATTAGCAATATCGTTATCACAAGATGCAACCTCATCTTCACTAACATGATCACCCGGATAATCAAGATTTTTTAGAGTAGCTTTCCCATCAATAATTAGCTTTTTAAGTTTTCTTAGTTTTTTGACAATAGGAGTAGTACAAGGAATCTTATTTTCATCAGTATCGTCCATATCAAGAGCATCAAAAGGGTTTGATGTAGCCATATTCGTCCCACTCGTACTTGCCTCATTAGCGTTATTTTCCTTAGTAGCATTCGGCTTCTTCGACACAACTATATACACCTTCTTAGTCTTAGAAGGGCTAAATTTATCCCCTTCACCCACATCAATACCATGAAACAGCATTTTCTGAGGCATTTGAACCCCAAACTTCTTTCCTTTAACCTTACGATTCTTAACCTCAGTGAAACCATCATATCCAAACTAGTAGAAGCTTTAGTTACCTCATTATTGTCCCTACGAACCGACTCCTTAACACATTTTGGACACTTAATACGATCATGCCTAAAACCTTTACACACATCACAATGAGGAGCCCTTCATTCATATTCAACTTTAATGATCTTCGTAGTATAGCCACTATCATCCTTATTAGGAATAGCCAGACTAACTTCACTTTTCAAAATAGAATACGCATTAAGTTCAACTAGAGCACATGCAAAAATATGTCCCCGTGAATCGACACACGTGGAACTTGTAAAAGCATCCATCATAATAGATTTCCTTACTTGCATAGCAATCAAGCTAAAACCATCCTCTGAATAAGCAAGCAATGGAACATTATGCATTTTGATCCAAAACGGTACCTTGCTTACCTCGTTCCTATTAAAGGATAAAGTGGATGTCCATTTGTTAAGGATACTAGACGAGTTACGTATAATCCAAGGACCTCGTTCCAGAACACGGTCCACACCCTCCTTGGTAGCAAACATAGAAAGAAACACACCATCACCATTCTTCATCAGCTTTTGTAAACCAAACTTTCCCCATGTATTCGTAACATAATTCTGAACTAAAGGAAAAGCAATGGTCTTACCAAGAAAGTAACCAAAAAGTATGTTATCATACCGACTTAAAACCTTCTTCAAAGAAGCCATAGGCAACATTGTGTCATGATTAGCCACACGATTCTCATCAACCAATGATCTAAAATTCAATCTCGGAACAGTGCATGTAGCATTAACGACATTGGCAAAAGACTAATTCTTCACAATCGTTGATGTAGGATCAACATTAGATGTACTAGTAGGATTAGACAAAAAGTTAACTTGTTGTACCCCAGAAGAAGTGGTTTTCCCTCACATTAAAAGTACCTACCTCACGATTAGCTACAACTCCCACCTTATTCGGACCGGTGGTAAGCACGCGTGAATCACGAGCATTCGTGTTTACAAGAGTAACCAAATTAACATCACCGTCTTCCTCAGTCCAATCATCAATAATACTACAGTTATGTTGGAATATGGTAGCTGGAATACAATACGGCTATTGGGGGAACACACGATAAACACTAGAATGCGATTTTAACGTTAAGCTCTAAACTAGACCCACTTTGACACGAGATAAACTAGAACCGAATTCCAGTTGCACTAAGCCCATAATGGTCGGTCGATAGAGGGGTTTGGGGGGTATTCGGTCTAGGGTTTGTGAATGAGAAAAGGAATTGACTTGAGGGACAAGTTGAAGCCCATATAAGCTAGGGTTTGGAGGCTATATAAAAACCTCATACCCTAGCTCATACTCACAACATATAGCATCATTCACAGCAGAAAACACACTTCGATCTCACCACTTTTCCAACCGATTAGAACCCTAAACTTGATCTAGGGTTTTGAATTCGGTTCTCCACTTTAAACCCTAATCTTGCATCGATTTATCCAAGGTGTTCATAGGTTTTCGGTTTTGTGTTCTTGGTGTACCTGATCGAAGCAGAAGACAAAAGGGGTGTTCGTTTTTGCTACTGTCTCGGGTAAAAAGAAGCAAAGCATATCAGGTCTTGTTATACCCGATATCGGACAGCACTTCGGGTTGTTCTCGGGTTGTTTCTTGCTTCTCAGATCATACTAGCAGTAGGGCTAGTCTTGGTTGGTTTGGGGTTTACAGCTATAAAAAAGGTTGTTGGATATACACGTGATATGACTAGCACATCGAGCGTATTCTGTTTAACGTATTTTGTGAGCACTCGTAGAGGTGATCGCGTTGATTACTTAGTTTCTTGTTTTAACTTGCGGGTGACTACGAGGGTTAGTTTTCTTGTTTCCCTTTTACTTTAGTTTGTTTATTATACGTGTTAATTGTAATCACTTTAACTAGATCCATTATCCGCTGCATACTTGTAGTTAATGATTAACTTAGATTCATTTATCCCAACAATTACGTGTTGAAACTGTTTGGAATGGCTTATTGAGATTGATGTAATTGGATTTATCACTATATAGTGTTGTTTGGAATTGTTTATAAGACTGCTTTAAAGAGACTGTATTGGGATTACTTACTAAAACTAAAACTATTGGGATTACTTACTAAAACTACAGCTTATAAAGAGACTGTTTGGGATGGTTTATTGAAGTTGCTTATAGGGGATGTTTGGTATCCCCTATAATGGGTCTCCAAAACTTCTTCTGTAGTAGTGTGCTATTTTCTATATTAAGTAAAAGTGATGCACAACAAAGGTTATGAAGTCTTATATGGAGACCACAACATATCAAACTTTTAGCACATGAACAAAGAAGGTTAATCCTAACAATTATTAGCCATGAGTTCATTCAAATAATCACATGAGGATAACATCAAAAAGATGACTTCATAAGGATGTTTAAGAAAAGTAATACATTAAGATCGCCACATAAATGTTTGGCGCATGAGTACCAAAAAACCTAACTTTATACGAAGTATTAATTCTAAAAACACATGGATTGAGCAATATACGGATGTTCAAGAACACAAGAGACATGCTTCAACACAATAACCACGCACAAAGACACACACACAAAAAGAAGCTAACTTCCAATTGATATTAGAAAAACAGGTTTATATTGATAATTACATGAAAGAAAAGAGGTGTTCATCAAGATAAGCACATCAACATATAAAAAGCTAAGTTCATACATCTATATATCTATATCTATCTATATATGTTTGTATTAATGTTTAATGTGATTCTTTTTAGTTATAAAATATTGAATATTATGATGTATCTTTATTACCTATCTATAGGAATATGAAGTATGGGCATGTTGAGATTAATCTTATAAAATTCTTAATGCACATAAGTCATAAGATTTGAGTTATACACAGGTTTAGAGTAATTCCTCCATATTTGACACATTTAGCTTTTACGTATTTTGCTTCTTACTGCGCTCTATATATAGTGCTTTTGCGAAAACACCCAAAAAGCCCACCGCAACGCGCAAACGTACACAAATCTTACTTGAACAAACTTCGTTTGTTCAATCGAGTGATGAACAAAATACGCATAATCCTTACCAAACCGGTGATTCTTTATGATGAACAAAGCACGTGCATCGCACGGGCCATGCTGTCTCATTACATTAATAATGGGAATATATATCACTGAGAAGATACCCTTGTTCATTTATCCTTGTTCATCATTTCAAGATCCGATGGCATTATAAATTTTTAAATTTGTGTTTCTATTATCATGAAGAAATTGACAAGAATCATCAACATTTTGAACACAATGCCATGTATGTAAAGATGCCTTTAAAAATTATTCTGTTAAATTAAAAAATTATTAATCCTTATGTTATGTAAACATGAGTGGAGGAAAAGTTTGACTTGACATGTATTTAATATCCTTGTGTATCGTAGGTAGAAGTTGGAATGGTGAAACATGGTACATATATATTGAAAGTTTCATTCTTTTCATATTTTTAAGGCAGTCAAAGCATCTGGTCTACTCCTCTCTCAATATCATTGGCATTGATTTATTCTCTTTCGGATATATTTTTAATTTCGTGGTAGTAAGCAATCTAGACGATAGGTTATGCTTGGTTTTGTGTCAAATGTAATCTAGTGAGTAGTAGTTGTTTTACTGTTTTAAGAATAGGAAGTGTCTTGTTATGTTAGCTTTACCGCCTATGTAACGGGCTGGACTTCACTCATATCATTTGTACTTAAATGTTTTTTGGAGTAATATATTTACCGGGGAAACCCTTTACCCAAAAAAGACGTACAAAGTTGGCCAGTTTCTTATTGAAATAGTTTTAACACTTTTGACATACAGGTTTTAATCCATCTTTTTGCTTTTCATCCTAATAGATACCCAACCATCAGTCATGAATCTGATGTTTGGTTAAAAATTATAGACGATTATCAGAGGAACTAAGTTTACTGTATTTAAAGAGATAAATACATTTGTTAAATACATACATTTCAGCAAGCTACTTTTCAGCAATACATTTATAACCAATATAGGGCCCAAATATTATCATTTTTAGAAGAATTAGGCATTGTTTTATCGCATGTTTTATAATATTCCTCAGCTCAGTTTTACGTATTATTATTTGTCCCTCTCCCATGCCAAAATTTTCTTTGGTCAATGGCTTGCAAAACATATGCAGATATCGTGGCGTAAAATATAGTGCTAACGTAAGAACTTAAATCATTGAATATACATTCTAGTAATACCCTTCTCACCAACTTACTAGATAGCAAATTCATTTCAACATTTCAATATGTCTTTACTTGTGATTTTTATATACTGCATAAGCCTTGTTTCTGTCCTAAGTAGAACACAGGCTGCAGAAACACGGTGCATTGAGAGGGAGAGAAGAGCACTCCTCCAACTAAAAGATGGGTTAGTGGATGATTACGACATACTCTCTTCGTGGAGTAGTCATAGAAGCTCACTGGATTGCTGCTTATGGAAAGGTGTAGGCTGTAGCAACAGAACTAATCATGTTATAAGCCTCAAACTTAACGGATATTGGTCAGAAGAACTTGTTGCGGTAGTTGGGTTAGGAGGTCAAATAAACTCTTCACTACTTGAGTTAGAACATTTGAACCATTTCGACCTCAGTTTTAATAGCTTCAACCGTATTCCAGAATTCATTGGTTCCCTAAGAAGACTTCGCTATCTAAACCTTTCAATGATTGATTTTGAGGTATCCAAAGTCCCCCCTCAACTGGGCAATCTTACTTACCTAAAAACTCTTGATCTCTCAGATTCTTATATCACTTTGAAAAATACAGAGTGGCTCTCTAAGCTTGTCTCACTTGAATACCTAAGTCTGAGTGGTGTAGACCTCAGTGAGTCTAATAATTTGGTAAAAAATGTGATCACCCGTCTTCCATCCCTGTTTGAACTACAGCTGGATAATTGTCTTCTGCCAAAAGTTCGTGCTAATACGATTCTTACAATCACCAATTTTTCGAAGTCTCTTTCTATACTAGACATATCCTCTAACTATCTTCCTTCCTCTTCGATATATCCTTGGTTATTCAACTTCAGTTGCAGCCTTACCAATGTCGATCTCTCCTACAACAAGTTGCTCGGTACCATTCCAGAAGCATTTGGTACATTCACATTCCTACAGAACTTGGATTTGACCTACAATGGCCTTAAAGGTGGTATCCCAAGATCGTTTGGGAACTTCAGCACCTTAGAATCCCTATATCTTTCCGAGAACAGTCTAAAAGAAGACCTTCCGAACATCTTCTATCTCTTGGGGCCAGCAAAGAAGTCGATCCAAGTTCTGGAGTTGAGTTATAATAATGTAAGTGGTTCTTTGCCAGATTTTACAACATTCACGGCTTTAAAAGAATTACATCTTTCTTACAATGAGATGAAGGGAACTTTCCCAAAAAGATTTGAGCAGATATCGAATCTCGTCATCCTTGATTTGGCTAATAACCAGATCAGTGGATTGCTCCCAGATCTTTCACCTCTTTCTTCATTGCAGGAGTTATATTTTGAGATAAACCGTTTGGAAGGGACTCTAGGAGAAAAGATTATGCAACTTTTGAAGCTAAAATGTTTGGGAGTCTCTTCAAATCTCTTGCATGATAAAATCTCTGAAACACATCTTGTAAATCTGTCTCATTTAGTTTACCTTGATTTGTCAGATAACTCCCTCGTTCTCAAACTTGATTCTGATTGGTCTCCAACCTTTTCACTCGATACCATCTCATTGTCATCTTGCAAGTTGGGTCCTTCTTTTCCAACGTGGATGCGATCTCAGAAGAATTTTTCCATACTAGACATATCTAACTGTCAAATCAACGACTCTATCCCTAATTGGTTCTGGGTTCAATTAACATCCCGTCTTCGTTACTTAAATCTCTCATCTAACAATATTCATGGCACTGTGCCAGACTTGATGTATGCAGAACAACCAGTATTTGATTTAAGCTTTAATAATTTCTCAGGCCCAATACCGTTGTTTCCTTTCAGCACACAAGCGTTGGTTCTCAACAATAACATGTTCTCGGGTACCATTTCCTTCCTGTGGAATCTCACTGACATATACAATCTTGATCTTTCAAGTAACCAGCTCACAGGAGAGCTTCCTGACTTTTGGATGAACTTCTCTAGCATGCTTTATTTTAACATTGAAAATAATAATTTCGCAGGGAGGATCCCCACATCGATGGGATCCTTTTCCAATGTTAGAATGTTAAGTATGCGTAGAAATTGGCTTATTGGAGAGCTGCCTTCCTCCTTTATGAACTGGTCCGAGCTAGAATTTCTTGATCTTGGAGAAAATATCCTTTCGGGTAGCATACCTGATTGGATCGGGAAAAGCTTTTCAAATTTACGTGTTCTTAGCTTACCATCCAATGGGTTTCGAGGGACCATTCCTACAAGCCTATGCAGGCTTGAAAATTTGCAGATCTTGGACATCTCTGTCAACAATATCTCAGGAACCATTCCCAGATGCGTCAGCCACTTGCAATCCATGACTAAGAAAAAAACCGTAGCATTTTTGGGGGTACATAATGTTGGATTGGTGCGAACCAGGCTTTCTCTCAGTGGAGCTACATATGCATTTAAGGTATTGTTGGCATGGAAAGGGATGAAATATGAGTACAGCAGTACCTTGGGACTTGTAACTAGCCTTGATCTTTCTAGCAATATGTTCAGCGGAGAAATACCAGGCGAAATCACCAATCTTTTGGGTCTTGTTGCCTTAAATCTTTCTAGAAACAACTTAACATGGAAAATTCCTCAAGATATCGGAAAATTAAGATGGTTGGATTTTATGGATCTCTCGAGGAACCATCTGGCTGGTTGCATCCCGACAAGCCTTTCACAGTTGACAAATCTCGGTGTCATGGACCTTTCATACAACAACTTGTCAGGGAGGATACCAACAAGCACTCAGTTACAGAGTTTTGACAATTCATCCTACATCGGAAATCCTTCATTATGTGGGCTTCCCCTTTCTAATCCATGCCCAGGAGATACGTTATCTCAGAACCCACCAACTGAAGTACATACCGGCGATGATGGAGATCAAGATAAGCTGATAACTCGTGGTTTTTTCATTAGTCTTTTTATCGGATTAGCTTTTGGATTTTGGGGAGTGTATGGAACTTTGATTGTCAGTAAATCATGTAGATATGCATATTTTAGTTTCATAAATCATGTCAAAGACTGGATCTATGTCATGACAGCAGTGAACTATGCTAGGTTGAAGCAGCGTGTTTGGGCCTAAATGGGAATGCATACCTTTATTCTCTAATTCTTAGTATATTTACTTTGGATGCAGATCTGTATACTTTGGTTAATAATTTTCTCAATAATGAGTATGGTGATCTGTATGCAGATTGTAATTATATAAATTATAGACGATAATCACAGGAACTAAGTTTACTGTTTTTAAACATACATTTCAGCAAGCTACTAATTATTGTTACCTGTTCATCATGACCAATATATGGTCCAAGTATTATCATTTTTAGAAGAATTAGGCATTTTTATCGCATGTTTTATGATATTCTGTTGGTATGTGACCAAGTCCATTCCTTCAGCTCAGTTTTACATATTATTATTTGTCCCTCGATCTCCCATGCCAAAATTTTATTTAATCAATGGCTTAGAAACCATATGCAGATATCGTGGCGTAAAATATGTGCCAACGTAAGAAGTTAAATAAAAAATTATTTAATCCTTGTGTTATGTAACCATGAGTGCAGGAAAAGTTTTACTTGACATGTATTTAAGAAAATAAAAGAACATATAACAATGATCATGATACCAATATTCTCTCTAATAAAAGTGAATTATTCAACTCTGTGATGTATGTAGTAGTTGGAATGGTGATGCATGGTACACATATATTGAAAGTTTCATAACAAGAGTTAGCTTATCGTCGTGGCAAGACCTCCTCGCCACATCAAGATCCCATTTTTCCACAACTAACCACAACAAACCCTCTCTCACTCATAACAAACCTCAACTCTTCATTCGTACCACCACTACCACTTTATTTTTTATTCAATTTTCATTTCCAAATAAACTAAATAAATTCATTTCATTCAAAAAAATAAAATACATAACACAATAATTAAAAAAACACGATCCGGAAAAAAAAACAACACGCGTAAAAAAATACAACACATACTAGTGGATTTAATCTTCGACATCCCACTTCGGCAATTTTTCAAAATCTCCTAAACCTAAACTTACTCATTTGAAGCCCACCGCTTATAATTTATTTTTTCTTTCGCATCACCATTAAAATAAAAATCATTTTATTCCAATCAAGCCATATTCACACACAGTTATACATCTCCAACGTATTTAAAATAAAAAAAAAAAATTTATTCCAATCAAGCTATATTCACACAGCCATATTCTTTCATATTTCTTTCACATCTCCAACATATTAAAAAAAATAAAAATATATATCATCTTCATCCTCCATACATATTCACACACAGTTACACACACAAACCCACTTCCACAATCAACAATCAAGCCATCTCAGCTCAAATCCAACACAAACCCACTTCCAAAACCCTTCAATTTCACAAACCCAGAAAAAACCCACTTCCAAAACCCTTCAATTTCACAAACCCAGAAAAAAGAAGAAGAGAAAATGACGAAGAGAAAATCAAACCAGAAAAAAGAAGAAGAGAAAATGACGAAGAGAAAATGGCGAGGCATCAAATGACGAAGGACGGCGAAGTAAAGCGATGTGGCGGCGAGAGACGGCGAGGCTTCCAGCGTGGCGGCGAGGAGGACGACGAGAGCCACACCGGATGCTCTCACTAACATACATGGTCTGGTGGGACCTCAATTAATTCTATGGGCATGTGCTCTACCCCAATCAAGCATCTTTGTGTCCATGGTTTTACAATGAATTTTGGTAGAGAGAAATGGTATAAGAGAAATGGAAATTAATCGAATTCTATTGTTTGGTTGCTTAGAAAAATTAAAATGTGGAGAATTGAGAAGAATTTGTGAGAATTGGTAAAGAGTTGGTAGTGTAAATTTTATAGTTTTATTTCCATCCCTTTTGATTGGGAAATTGGAGAAATAAGAATTGTTAGTATTTGTAGTATTTTTTCATGATATGTTTTTTTTTTCTTTTCAACTTATATTTGTACTTTAGTTTCAAACATAAGTTTTTTTATAAAAAAAATACTTTTTTTAAAAAAATTATTTTTTTTTTAAAAAAAAGTTCTTTTTTAATAACTACATTTTCAAAAAATATTTTTTTTTTTAAAAACAAGTTTTTTTTTTTTTAAATACATTTTATTTTATTTTTATTTTTAAATATTTTTAGAAAAAATAAGTTTTTTTAAATAAATACATTTGTAAAAATATTTTTATAAAAACTAGTTTTTTTTTTTTTTTTTTTGTAAATAAATACATTTTAAAAATAATTTTTTAAAGACAGACATAAATTTTAAAACAAATTTAAAAAAAAAGATATATTGTCTCAAACTGCGAAACTAAAGATAACACGATCAACATGCTATTGTTTAAAGATTTCGTTGTAGTAGTAGTAGCATTTGTTGTTGTACTTGTTTAATGTGATAATGTTTAATTTTATTGTTATTGTTTAATTAAATGGAAACAAATACACAATTAAAAAAACATAACGTAAAATAAATACCATATAAAAACACTACACAATTAAATACACTATACATATAAAACAATACACAAATAAATACACTATACATATACCCTAAACACCGTATAATTAAATTAACAAAAAAAAAAAAAAAAAAAAAAAAAAAAAGTAGAGCCGCCAGCCGTAACCCACAGTCTATGGGGTGCTTGGTTAGGCTTTGCCTTGATTAAATCTTTTTCGGATATATCTTTGAATGACGTACAAAGTTGGCCAGTTTCTTATTGAAATATTTTTAACACTTTTGACATACGGGTTTTAATCCATCTATTTGTTTTTCATCCCGATAGATACCTAACCATCGCATGAATATGATGTTTGGTTAAAAAAATATAGACGAATATCACTGGAACAAAGTTTATTGTATTTAAAGATATAAATACCTTTGATAAATACACATATTTTCAGCAAGCTACAAATGGGCCATTTGGTTTGCGTAATATTATTGAAGGAAATGTAATTGTAATTTAAATGAATTGTTGTCAGTCAAATGATGTGATTGTAATTTGAATGAGTTGTAACGTTAATGAACTTTAATGTGCAATATTTGTAATTCAAAATAATAATAGCATTATTAGCCACTCAAATAATGATAAGAGTGGTGCTTTTATTTTTCATAGAGTTAGTTTTTGTATTGAGAAAGGAGTGGGAGCACAACTTGTGTATAGACTCCTATCCAACTTTATGTAAAATTATTATTTGCTATTGGTCCGGGATTTCGTTCGTAAGGAGGTGGATATTGGGCTCATGGAGATATGGATGGACCCTTGCGACCTACCGATATCTTGCTTTATTCTTGGGATGGTGGGCGTGATGTTTGCATTGATCTTACGTGTTCGTCTCCTTTGACGCAATCGGGTTGCTTGATTTTGTGCTGCGGCGTGCGGTTAGTGAGGGCCGCACGACGTAAACGTGTCAAGTATGAGGTTAAATGCTGCGATATCGGATACACGGTTCCTCCTTTTCTTTTTCTTCTTTTGGAGAACTTGAAAGAGGCGAACCTTACTAAAGCGTATTAGACGTTTCTCCTTGACTCAAGACATTGGGGCTCGTCTTTGCAGGTCATATTTTTAATCGTATTAGTTTCGCTTATTTCTAGAGGAGTGGGGCCCGGTTGGTTTCTGGCCCCACTAATTTCTTGTAATTTCTTATGATTTTCTAATGAGTGATGTTTTATAAAAAAAAAATAATAATAATAATAATAATAATAATAATAATAATAATAATAATAATAATAATAATAATAATAATAATAATATCTTTAGTATGATTAGCTTTATTATAGTTATAAGGGTGAGGCCCAGATAATATTTCTGGCTTCCAACTAGTGTCCGAACTTCCCACCAATTTCTCAGAATTCCTTTTGGTTTTAATGAAGTGATGTTTTATAAAAAATAATAATAATAAATAAATAAATAAATAAATAAATAATAATAATAATAATAATAATAATAATAATAATAATAATAATAATAATAATAATAATGATAAGATTTATTTCCAAAAATGGTTCATTTTTGGTTTGGTGGTCCACAAACTAGGCATTTTTAGTGGGTTCCATAATATAGTCTTCACATGATCGCTATATCGCCATGACTCAATCATTATTTTTATAGGTGTCCAGAGGGTAGGTAAATGTTTTTTGTTTGACTGAATTGACATTTTGTGCGAAGCCATTAAAAAATAAATATGCTAAAAAGTCATCTAGCATTTGACACTCGTCCCCTTTCTTTTTTATTCAAAAAATGCCTACCAGAGATAAATTGGTCATTTTACTAATTTTTTTATTTTTCACACTAAAACTTTAAACGCATATAACTCTTAAACGACAAATGTTTAAAAAAACTGATTTCACCATACATTATAAATTTTAATTCTCTTTAATTCCATATGTATCTTGTTAAATAGTTTGAAACTTTTTTTTATATATATTAAATGAGTCTTGATTTTCTTTATTTTTTTTTAGCATTTTTGACCCTATTTATAAACCTAATAACTGCCGAATTATGAATAACTTAAAACATGAAAATTTAGATTTTGGTTCACTCTTTACACAATGAGATATTATTTATATTTGTTGTTCACAAGGTGTTTGATGAAATGACTAGCTTAATTTTTTAGTGTTGAAATTGCCTTAAATGCGCTAATTTTTGTACCACGACACATCATTAAACATTTTTTTAATGTAAGATCCAAAAAATGATATATTTTTAATTGTTAATTTTGTAAGGTTCCCAAAAAAATAGAATCGTTCATTTAAAGAGAGGTAGGCATTTGTTTAGAGAGAGAAAGTTAGTGAGAGAGAGTGGTGAAAAACATTATCTCACTAGATTACACACAAATAGAAAAATGAGCATACAATGTTTCCACACACCCTCAAATGAAAGCATTTGAGGGTATTTATAATTATACACCAACTTGTGGGCTTAAAATGGGCTTTGGATCTTGTGTTGGACTTGGGCTCTTACATATGTATACTTGAAAGCCTAAACTAGTAGCCTATTAGCTTATATAGTCATAACCAAGTCCGATAAGCCCCTAACTAAGAATAGCTATCTATTACAATGGCTATCACATATTACAAGGTTCGTAAATATAGAATAGCCATTAGTTTTATATATTTTAGTAATGCTAACAATATTCTCTTGAGATTTGAACAATTATGAGTCTTGTTGCTTTTTTTCCTTCATGCTTTGTAATATCTGGATAAATCTTGTGATCTTTCTTTCCTTCAATCAACATCTTCAAATGTTTGTCTTGGATTCCTTTCCTATATGCTATGTAAAGATTTTGAACACATGCCATTAGTCATATTCTGTCAAATTAAAAAATTATTTTTATATATTTAAGGTAGTCAGCGCACCTGGTCTACTCCTCTCTCAATGTCCTTGGCATTGATTAATTCTCTTTCGGATATTATCTTAGAATGACGTACAAAGTTGGCCAGTTTCTTATTGAAATATTTTTAACACTTTTGACATACAGGTTTTAATCCATCTTTTTGCTTTTCATGAATCTGATGTTTGGTTAAAATTTATAGACGATTATCACAGGAACTAAGTTTACTGTTTTTAAACATACATTTGAGCAAGCTACTAATTGTTGTTACCTGTTTCATTATAACCAATATATGGTCCAAGTATTATCATTTTTAGAAGAATTAGGCATTTTTATCGCATGTTTTATGATATTCTGTTGGTATGTGACCAAGTCCATTCCTTCAGCTCAGTTTTACATATTACTCCCATGCCAATATTTTATTTGGTCAATGGTTTAAAAAGCATACGCAGATATCGTGGCGTAAAATATGTGCCAACGTAAGAAGTTAAATAAAAAAATTATTTAATTCTTGTGTTATGTAACCAATATTCTCTCTATTAAAAGTGAATTATTCAACTGTGTGATGTATGTTATTGTAGGTAGTATTGGAATGGTGAAGCATGGTACACATATATTGAAAGTTTCAATTCTTTTCATATTTTTTAAGGTAGTCAGAGCACCTTGTCTACTCCTCTCTCAATGTCCTTGGCATTGATTAATTCTCTTTCGGATATATCTTAGAATGACGTACTAAGTTGGCCAGTTTCTTATTGAAATATTTTTAACACTTTTGAAATACAGGTTTTAATCCATCTTTTTGTTTTTCATCCCGATAGATACCCAACCATCAGTCATGAATATGATGTTTGGTTAAATAATATAGACGATTATCACAGGAACTAAGTTTATTGTATTTAAAGAGATAAATACATTTGTTAAATACACACATTTTTAACAAGCTTCTAATGGGCCGTTTGGTTTGCATAATATTTCTGAAAGAAATGTAATTGTAATTTGAATGAATTGTACTTAGTCAAATGATGTGATTGTAATTTGAATGAGTTGTAACGTTAATGAACTGTAATGTGCAATATTTGTAATTCAAAATAATAATAGCATTATTACCACTACACCATTTTGGACTTTTTGCGACGAAATATTTTTAGTGACAACACATGTTGTCACTACAAGTCCACTAAACGACAAAAATTTAACATTTTGGGTTTCAAGTTTGACCAAACTTTTTTGTGACAACATACTTTCTTATTGTGACCACATGTTGTCACAAAAGAATCACTACACGACAAAATAGCGGCATTCCTCGTTAAGAATTTTGACCAGATTTTTTTGTGACAACATTTGTGTTCTATAGCGACAACGGTGTTGTCACTACAGAAATACTAATCTTTGACTTTGACTTATTTTTGTTGTGACAACATAGTTGTCACTATAGATTCCATGACGAAAAATTGTTAGGAGGAAAAAATACCGCCAAAACTGTTGCGACTACATTTGTTGTCCCTATAAGTTTTGTGACAAAGAATTTCAGTCAAAGTAAACAAAAAGATTTGATGGGTGGAGGGAAATTTCCCCCCATACTTTTAGGGACAACATATTGTCACTAAAAGTGTTGTCACTAAAGAATTAGACATTTAAAAAATAATTATTATAAGTTCTTTTAAAATTTTGTAAAATAATTTTTATAAACAATTTAAAAATGATTGAAATTTATATAAATTCATTTAAAATTTTATAAATTAATAAATTAAAATCGAATAACGTGTAAATCGAAATAACATGCATGTTATTATTTATTATGTATGTCAATAAAAGGACATGCTATTAAGTTTTGTTACGGTCACAACAAGAAAAAGATGTTTAGCAACTTCTTGTCCTCTTCAATAAAATGAAGCGGTAAGCATAATAATGAACAGCTATAGATAAAAATTTAACATAAAAATTGCATTACAAAGAACTACGTTACAAATCGATCAAAGTTAAATATACAAACAAATAAGTAAAACATACGAGTTACATTACAAATCGAAACATATTCAAACATTAAACCGTACGAATTGCATTAGAAATCGATAAACATTTCACTACTAGAAATAGGAGAACTGGCTACGACATTCGTAGGGAAAACTTCCCGCCAAAATTTTGGCGCCAAAACTTCCCACCAAAAGCTATATTTTTTACTATATATAACAGTTAACAGATCTGATCTTATCCTCACAAACACATTATATACTCTCTTATCCTTAGAACCACCAACGTACACACTGTTATCAGGAAGATGGCGGAATTTGAAGCTTTTTCTTGTCCTTGTGAACGAGGAGACGTAGTTCTGCGAGAATCGCATCAACCTAAAACCTGTGGTAAACTATACTATGTGTGTCTATTATCAAAGGTGAACAATTACATTTGTGTATTATATAAATAATTTTGTTAGTTGTTAAAAATAATTATTTTTATTCTTTTACAACCTTGGTCAAAGGATTATGGATGTGATTTTTTTTTATGGAAGGAGAAACGAATCCTTTTAATGACCGGTTCTCCTGGAGCTTCAACTTCTGCAGGACCTTCAAGAACTCCAGCTTACTTTCCAAGACCTTCAACAACGAGTTCTCGAAATGCAGAGTGCTCAAACTGCATCAAATTGAATCACAGGATAATGGTACTCGAGAAAATGCTAGAAATGTATATGCATTACCAAAACCACACAGTTCAGTCAGCTGCCCTATTTCACGACCTTTATAATGACATGGACAATCTTAGTTTGGAGTAATTTGTATGCTTTAATGTTTAAACTTTATCAATATGTAATGTAATTCGTACGTTTTAATATTAAAACTTTTATCGATCTGTACTGTAATTCGTACCTTTAATGTTTTAACTTTATCTGCTTGTAATGTAATTCGATTTGTAATGTAATTAATATGTATTTACACTTGGTATTTGACGTTAATCATCAGCTTATTATATCCATATCCAAAAACCCCTTTACACAACAGGGTATATCAAATATGCAAATTTTCAACACTACAGAGAGATGTTGGCCGGTGATAGTGAGCAAGTTATCAAAAGTTGATTAACTAGGAATGAGGATAACAAATCTTGAACCTTCGTTTGCTTGTCAAGTTGTTTCGTTTGCTTGTCAAGTTGTTTTGTTTGACTCATTCGTTCAACATGGTATGCATATCCAATTTTAACATCTGTTTCTAACAAACCAGATTGATAACTGTCCAATAATCCAATTTTTATCAACTTTCCAACCAAATTGATAACTAACTAATAATCCAATTTTGACATCTGATTCTAACAAACCACATTGATAACTTTCCAATAATCCAATTTATATCAACTTTCCAACCAGATTGATAACTAACTAATAATCCAATTTTAACATCTGATTCTACCCCCATCGTACGTATTTTACATATCCAAACATCCCTTAAACAGACTCAGCCATCTGCTTGTAATGTAATTCGAATGAACAATATCACTATTAACAAACATGAAAGACTGGAACTGAAGTAACAATATCACAATTAAAGACTGAAACTGAAGGAACAATATCACAAATAACAAACATGAAAGCAAACATTTTATTTATAACACGCATTTCATACAGACTCAAACGAAATAACTTGACAAGCAAAATAGAATATTGTTTTAGCGTGAGTTCTCAAACACGTTTCTTTCAGACTCGAATGACACAACTTAACACACAACAAAGACCAGAACAAACATCTCTCATTCATCCTTTTTTGTTGATACTTCCCACTTTGCTAGAACCTGCACCATCATTCCCCTCTCCCCCAATTCATCAACTTTGCTAGAACCTGCACCATCATTACCCCTTCCCCCAGTTCATCAACTTTTGATAACTTTCTTCCACTATCACCTTTCAACATCACTCTGTAGTATGGCTTTTTTCTCAGCCATTTCAGAATAACATCTCTCATCCATGGGCTAATGTTCTTATAAGAACCATACTCAGAAATAATTTCATCGCCATATCTATTAAGAACTTCATCAAAGAATGTTTCATTTGATAAAACTTTTGACCACTCCTCTTCCGGCGTGTAACGAGCCATTGCTATGTATGTTTTGTGAGAATTGAGGATTGGGTTATGTGTGTTTTGGTGAATTGAGGATGATCGATTATATATAAGTAAAAAATTAGCAGGATAAAAGTTATTCGATGGCGGGAAATTTTTTTGGCGGGATAAAATTATTCGCTGACGGGATAAAAAAGTCCTAATGACATATCATCGAGGAATAATCACAATTATCATGGTTAGCGCTAATCAAGCGCTAATTACGTTCAAATTTTTGATCAAATATTATATCGACGACATGTCATCAGTGACACGTTGGCGGAAAAAATTCTCGCCTGATTATTCATTTTATAATATGCTCAACCTAGTTTTAGTGTAATGAAGATAGTACCTTTTTAAAATATTTTTAAAAATATTTTGTATTTTTTAAATTTACTTGTTATATAATTATACCAAAATAAAGTAAAAAAAATAGGATAAACTTTTAGTGACAACACATGTTGTCACTAAATTACTATGTAGTCACTAAAAGTTTCGTTCCAAAATTTTCACCAAAAGTCAAAAACCCCCGCCTAACCTTTTGTGACAACATGTAATAAATTTAAGTACCATAAAGTAGATCTGTAAAACTTAGTTACCATCACACTTTCATTCACAACAACACCAGACACCACCTCCTTTGTTTTCTTCTCACACCACCGAACCACACCAGACACCACCACAGTTCCACACCAGACACCGCCGAAGCACACCACAACACCACCACGCTAGCACCACCGTGCACCGCATCTCCTTCTATTCCTCTCTTTCTTTCTTCTTATCTCCATAAAACAAAGGTATGTTGTATAATTATTGTTTAAATTGGTTTAAGAGTTTAAAGAGTATAATTATTATTTATGTTTTGTGTTTAATTATTGTGTTTAATTAGTACCACCGTGCACTGCCGCCGTTGCTTCTGTCCGACCCACCACCACTGCCGCCGTTGCTGCTGTCCAACCCACCACCTACACCGTTAATTGCCGCTGCTGATGTAAGTGTCACACTTGTCTTTTTTTTTTTTTTAAGTTTTTTATTATTTATGATTTGTAAAATATGTAGTTAGTTATAATTTTGTAGTATATATGTGTAAAAATGTACTGTATATATGTGTAAGTCAGGTATAATTTTGTAGTATATATGTTGTAATTTTGTAGTATATATGATTAAATGACTAAATGATGTTTAGGATTTTAGTGATTAACTTTTGTATATTTAATAAGATTTGAACATTATAACTTTTGTGAAAGCACTAGAATGTCTAATCGTCAATGGAGATCGATTTGAATTTTTTATTTTATTTTAATTTTTTGGTTTACAAATTAAGGTGTCGTTTGTTTTTTCAGAGCTTTTTACCTCTTCATCCGCAAAACCATGTCCGCAAAAGAAGAGTACATTTAAGCTCTTCATCCGCAACAAGAATACCGTTTGTTTTTTCTGCAATTAAATCTTCTTTCATTTTTCTTTTCTTCTTTTTCTTTTTCTTTTCACTAGTATTTTTGTGCTATTAAAGTAACTTTTTTTCCCTTTTCTTTTCACTAGTTTTTACTTTAAATCTGCTTTTTACATTTTCCTCCTTTTCTATGTTTTCGTCTGCTTTTTAATGTTTTGTCATTTTTACATTTTAGTCCATTTTTACGTTTTCGTCCGTTTTTACGTTTTAAATTCGGTTTTACGCTTACATCTTTTTCATTTCGTTTGTTTTACGTTTCAGATGTTTTACGTTTAATTTTGCTTTTTACGTTTCCATCCTTTTCTTACGTTTTCTTTTTTTTTTACGCCGTCCGTTTTAATCTTCTTACGTTTCTGTCTGTTTTTAAGTTTTCGACCGTTTTTACGCCGCGTCTTTTTTGCCGCCTTTTTACATTTTCGACCGTTTTACGTTTTCGTCTGCTTTTTTATGTTTTCGTCTGTTTTCTTTCGTTTTCTTACATTATCTTACGCTTTGTTAGGTAAGATAAAATAACGATACAAAAACTTATAAAATCATATGAAAATGGAGGAAAAGTAAAATAAACACATGAATATATAAAAACGGATTAAAACGTAAAAAACGAACAAAGCGTAAAAACGGATGAAAACATAAAACGGACGAAACGTAAAAGGACGAAAAGTAAAAATTTTGGCGAAAACGTAAAGAAATGGACGAAACGTAAGAAACCGACGAAAACGTAAAATGACCGAAAACGAATGGGACGAAATGGACGAAAAACCAACGAAACATAAAACGGACGAAACGTAAAATATGATCGAAACGTAAAAAATAGATGAAAACGAAAAAAAAAAAAAGGTGAAACGGACGAAAACGGTCAAAAACGAAGAAAACGGACTAAACGTAAAAAACGGACGAAAACGTAAAAAGGATGAACACGTAAAAGCAGGCGAAAACATAAAAAAACATACGAAAACATTAAAAAACGGACGAAAACATGAAAAACGAACATAAACGTAATTAAGCGGACTAAAACTTAAGAAAACAGCGAAATTGTAAGAAAACGGACGAAACGTAAAAACGGACGAAAACATAAGAAACGGACGAAAAAGTAAAAAGCAGATTAAAACGTAAAAAGAGGCGAAACGTAAAAAGAGGCGAAACGTAAAAACGGATAAAACGTAAAAACGGATGAAACGTAAAAAGGCGAAACGTAAAAAGCGGGCGAAAACGTAAAAAGCGTAAAACGTAAAACGAACGAAAACGTAAAAAGACGGACGAAACGTAAAGAGATGTAAGATATTGAGAAAGAGATGTAGGGGTTGTGAGAAGAGGTAAGAAGTGGAAAAAGAGAGATAAATTATGTCTGCATGGTAGAAGAGGAAATAAGAGATTTTAGCCTCTTATGTCGAGAAAAAAACAAACGGTCTTCAGGAATACGTCTGCGGCGCTGCAGACAAAAGAGCAAAGAAGAGTTTCTTTGAAAAAACAAACAAGGCCTAAGTAGCATAATATAGTAACAAGTAACAACTGTATTTGTCTTACGTTAAGGTGTTCCTTGTTGACAATGTGTATTTACAGACTATATATAACATATGCAAGATTCCTTTACTAGTTTTCTTTGTTAACCAATGGTCAAAAGTCTTGTAGAAACAATATTTTTAGCCAAGTATCATATACATAAAGGAAGAATATATAATCAACTTTACTCATTTACTGTAATATCTAGATACTTATGGACACGTACATACATATTAATTGGTGCGACTTATTAGTACTATATATACTACCATTATCTGTTCTAACGAATTGAAAGAGAGGGAATTTATATGGCAATGTTACAGGTTGAGCCGATCGATATGTAAGCCCGGAATTCTTTATTACTTGGTTGGACGGAATGAAATAATAAATGAATGTAGTCGACGAGGTAATATAACGAATATTGTAATTGAATAAGTTGTTATCGTTTCGTTGTCTTTAACAGATAAGTCATTTCATATATATCAAAAGAAAACACAAACAACAACTTTTCATTTCATTGTAATGATTTATTCTATTATCGACTTTGATTCTCACATGCTAAATACTACGTAGAGATAAGAGATTTCGTTAATTATCTTCTAAATGTTCCATTACAAGCCATCGGATGTAATAGTTAATCTTGCTAGTTGCTCCAAACTTTAATGCTAAACTAGACATGTCAAAAGCCCATAAACCAAACAACCCCGCTCAAGAATAGTAAGAAGAACTAAACACCTGTTATGCAGCGGAGTGTTTGATTCTTCTTCTGAATAAAGAACCAAACACCACATTGCAGCAGCCGGGTTGTTTGGTCAACTCTGAGTTCTTGAAGACTACATTTTCTATACAAGAGTGATCAAGTAAATAGATTTAGGTTTCGACATCTTTGCTATATGCTGTTGTTGAAGTTTCTATATCGAGGGAGTTTGGCAATGAAAAATATATTCCAACCTACTTATAGAAAAATGCTTATTCCAACCTACTTATAGCAAAAGTTTATAGACGTGATTACATAATACATTAGAGTTTAATAGATTATGCCTACATGTGCACATTATACTAAAATGGGTAAAACGGGTGTAATACAAACGACAAAGTTACTTATTAGCACACGTTTGGGCTAATAAATAACTTTTTCGTTTATATTACACCCGTTTCACCCATTTTAGCCGATATATGTACCAATAAGTAGCTTTCTCGTTTATTTAAGTCATTTAACCCGTTTTGACCCATTTTTGCCCAAACATGTACACGTTATGCTAAATGGGTCAAAATAGGTGAAACAAGTGTAATATAAACGGAAAAGTTACTTATTAGCACATGTTTGGGCTAATAAGTAACTTTGTCGTTTATATTACACCCGTTCCACCCATTTTAGCTTATACATGTACTAATAAGTAACTTTATCGTTTATATTACACCCGTTCCACCCATTTTAGCTTATACATGTACTAATAAGTAACTTTGTCGTTTATATAAGTCATGTAACCTGTTTTGACCCATTTTAGCCCAAACATGTACACGTTTTGCTAAAATGGGTCAAAGGTGAAACATGTGTAATATAAACGACAAAGTTACTTATTAGTACACGTTTGGGCTAATAAGTAACTTTGTCATTTATATTTTTTTTTTGGTTAAAGGGATTATACCCCGATGAGTATAACTTTGTCATTTATATTACATCAATTTCACCCATTTTATCCCATACATATACTAATAAGTAACTTTGTCGTTTATTTGATTAATTTCACCAGTTTTGACTCATTTTGACCCATTTCACCCGTTTTGTGACTTTATAGAATCGGATGCTAGAGATTAGAGAGGGGCAACAAGGTCAAGAAGAGCAACTCACTGATGAGCAGATAGTAGCACGAGTCTTGGGAACTAAACGAGGGTTTAACCCGGAACGGGGTAGGGTGTTGGCGGGTAGTTCTTCGTCGTCTTTTTCTGTACGCTCTCACCCCGCTCCCGCACCACAAATGACTTAATCTCAAATAGCTGCTTTGGCGAGGTACGTGACAGATACTCGACAACATGTTATGAGCCTACATAATCAATTAGTGGACCGTAACATCATTGATTTGCCACCGCCCCCGTGCTTGACCCCTCATTGTTTATGGATGTTGATGAAGAAGAGGATGCAGCCGAGCCCGCAAGTTAGTAGGTTGTTTATTTAACCTTGTTTAGTTTGGTGTGTTGAACAACTTCTCTTTTTGGACAATTTATGTTTATGATGTTGAACAATTTACATTTATGTTGTCGAACTAAGTCGTTAAACCATGTAGTCTTTGAACAATCTATGAAATGTAGTTTGTTTTAGTTATTGGATGTGTTGATTTGAAAATCTGGAAAATTTGGTTGCGGAAAAATCTGGAAAACAGGGTCGGAAAACCTGGGGAAAAGCGACAAAACAACCTAGCTGTTTTGTACCAGATGCCACTTTTAGTGACAACATGTTGTCGTTACATGTTGTCACTAAAAGTTGTCACTATAGATTTGGTCAAAAAGTCAAACCTTTTAGTAACTAAATTGTTCGTCGCTAAAAGGTTGTCACAAGAAACTTGGTCAACATAGTCAAACTTCTAGTGACAACAATTGTCACAACAAAGTCGTCACTATAGAAATCGGTCAACGAAAGTCCAACCTTTTAGTGACAACAGTTGTCACGATAACTGTTGTCACAACAAAAATATGAGTCAACAAGTCAACCTTTTGGTCAAACCCGTTGTCAGGAGAGGTGGCAAAAGTTGTCACAATAACTTGTAGCGACGCGTTTTTAGAGGCAACGCTTGTTGTGACAACATGTTGTCACAAATATACTTGTAGTGACAACTTTCGGACTTTTAGCGACAACAACCCGTTGTCGCTACATTCACTGAATGGTGTAGTGTACCCACTCAAATAATGAGAAGAGTGGTGCTTTAATTTTTCATAGAGTGAGTTTTTGTATTCAGAAAGGAGTGGGAGCCCAACTTGTGTATCCGCTTTCCACCAATTTCTTGTAAATCTTGTTGTTTTTTTAATGAAGTGATGTTTTTATTAAAAAAAATAATAATAAGAAGGGGATGTCTTGAACTGTTGCAGGTGATGTCTCAAACTATGCTTTCCTTGCATCTCGGCTCCAATCTGCCAGCTTACAGACTCAGCTCCTCCGACATTCTGGCATTGTAATTCACGGATCTTGCTTTGATAATGCCCAGTGTGCTTTCAATGAGAAAATGGAAACCGACCTTTCGAGCAACGTATGTGAAATTGCTGCCCCCAAACTCATGAAGAAATTGGCAGATGAATATTTCACACGTGTCGCCAAGAAGGCCGAATTTACTTCTGCTTATCTTCAAGACAGATGGATCTATGGAGATCACAAAGGGAGGACCATTCTTCAGACTGGCTCAGAGTGGTTCCGATTTCTGGGTTGGGACAGACCATGAATGCTAGAACTTACCGCTGTGTGTTATGTTATCGGCTAGGCATCCCCCTTTTTTCCACACAAAATGACGTGCTCAGCTTGTTCCAGGGTATTTGCAGGACACATTTATGGGGACCATGCGGTATCTTGTGTTGGTATTGTCGGTATTAAACATCGGCATAACGTTGTGCTTGATACCCTGGTTGACATATGTTCTCGTGTGGGGATTTCTCCTCGTAAAGAGGTTGACATTGGGCTCTGTGGTGCAAGGGACCAACCCTTACGTCCAGCTGATATGTTGCTCTATTCCTGGGACGGGGGTCAGGATGCATGTGTTGATTTGACAGGGTCGTCTCCTATGATGCAAACTAACATGGTTGATTTTGTATCGGGGCTTACGGTGACTGACGCCGCACAACGCAAGCGTGTCAAGTACGAGGCTAAATGTGCAGACATTGGATACGTGTTTCTCCCCTTCTCATTCTCTTCGTTTGGAGAACTTGAGAAGGATGCTGTAAACTTACTAAGGCGTATTCGAAAATTCTCGTAAACTCAAGACATTAGAGATGTGCTGCTGATCATGTGGAAAACTAGAAGGGGGGTTGAATAGTTTAGCCAATTAAAACTTTGTTTTAAAGTATTTAGATCGACTTATGTCAATCTATTTATATGTGTATGTTGGACATTGATAGATAGATATATAAAAGTGTAATGAAAGATAAAGAGTAAGAAGCACATAACCACGACACTAGTATTTATAGTGGTTCGCTACAAGGACACCTTCCTTTCCGACTCCAATCCCGAGTCACCTACTCGAGAGTTCATAATCACTACACGACACCAACTCCTTATGGCGGAGAAGCCTTCAACGTCGCCTACTCTTTTCGGTACTAGGCTAACCACCGGTTCTTTCACAATGGAGAACCACACCTACCACAACGGCACTACCATTTATCCGGTACTAGGCTAAGTACCGAGTTCCATTACAATGGAGCAACTACTAACCAACACTACACAACACCTAACCCCAAAGGAGATCCACTCCTTATTACAACACCATCAAAGATATCAATATCCTTGGAAACAAACTATCACTATTTGTATAACGATGCACCTCATCGATTATATGACCTTGGCATCCTTCACTAATGCCACTTGATTTGACTCCTAGGCATCTTTCACTAATGCCCTTAACACAAACGCTTGGCACCTTTCACTAATGCCTTCGTCTTGACTCTTTTAGCATTCTTCACTAATGCTTTTGACATGGACGTTAAGCACCCTTCACTAATGCTTTCGTCTTGACTCTTTCGGCATCCTTCACTAATGCCTTGGACACAACACTTCTATGGAGGAAGAAAGAAGTATCAACAAGAGAACCTCAGTATTCTTGATGATGATGAAGTATGGCAACTCATGGACTTGAGCTTGCTCGACTTCAAGAAGTGGTGATCGGAACCTAGAGAATCTCACAAAAATAAAAGACAAACTACATAGAAAGATCCTTAAGATCTGTGGTTAGAAGATTACAATACTTGGGGAAAGTATGTATGGGAGTGGCAACCCAAAAGGAAGAAATGGCTCACTATTTATAGAAGAAAAACATCTACTGTTCCACGGATCCCACGGATCCCTTACTTGAGGGATCCGTCTAGTGTAATACTAGGGATCCGTGGGACGCTTCCTTTTGCCCATGGGTTTTGGGTCATGGGTCATGGGTATCCAAGTAGATACAATGTATCTATAAGATATAATGCATCTAGTCCATAGTTCATGGATTAAAACTATGGCCATGGAATAAAACAATGGGTCATGGATATTATCCATATATGACATAAGCATGATGTCATGCAATGGGTTATGGGTCAAGCTCCATGGGTATAGGTCATGGACTTTGGGTTGTACCCAACTACATTCAATGTATTTAGTCAATGGGTCAAATACTTAAGTTTCTACCCAATTGTATTACCCATTACAATACATACTAGTTATATATATATTTGCCCAATATGTAAATGCTAGTTGTTATACATATGTATTACTAAATCATAAAATCACTTATACTTTTTTTAGTGTTTTATGTGAAAACGTAAGTGTGTTAGAAAACTATTTGCTCAAACCATTTACATATTTTATTTGTTTCGTTAAAATGATTTTACGTTTGTTATCGACAAAACATTAGAAGATCGTAAAATATAAATAAACGCTTTTACTGACTTATTTGTATTAACAATCTCCCCTTTTGTTGATGACAAAACATAAAATTATTTTAAGAAAAACTAAAATTCGTAAAAGTTCGAATTGAAGTTTTTACTCTCTTCTCCCCCCTTTTTGTCGAAACAAAAGAGCGTCGAAAAGAAACTAAAACAATGTTTTACGAAAAACATGTAAAAGAAAAGAAATATAGAGAGCAAGTGACAGGAAGAGTTCTCTTCTTAACTTCCCCTTGGCGAGTCCATCCCTTTGTGAGGGCGTCAAGTAAAAACTACTAAACTAATGCATTGCAAATATATTTGCAAATGGTTTCATCTTAGTGATGATAATGCTCCCCCTTGATGATTGCAACTTCGAAAGGGGACGTAACGAAATGTAATCCGTATGAGGATTATATTGCAAATGGTTTTGCAATGTATGGTTTGACACAAAGCTCTCCCTAGCTTAGGGTGTCAAAGTCTTCATGTGTATTTTGAAAATCTACAAAACAAATGTTAGAAAACAAGTATATAGTGCATAATTTCCTGCAAATAAGACTCAAGTTAGTAGAAAATTGGTCTTACATTGCACGGATCCCACTTCCTCCTTGGAGGATCCGTCTAGGCAAATCTCGGGATCCGTCTGTCGATGACAGATTCAGCAATGTTGATGTACCAAATAATGTTAACATCATAGTGAGATATGTATTCAAGCAACAAACATATACTCAAAGCAATATGGCAAATAAACTATCATTCAATAAAACATAAGAGATGATCAACAAATCTCTAAAAACTAAGAGAATGATTTAGCCATGTAATACATATTCTACTAATACTAATTAGTGACCAAAACTTAAGAAGCAACCATGTGCTTGAGTCTAAGGATGAGTAGACTTGTTGATTTGGTCCAATCTTTCAAGAAGATGATTAAACATGAAATGTAACTCATTTCGTACTTCTTGAACAAGTCTTTGGGTGATTAGACAATTAGAGAAATTATTGTCTTGATTAGGAACCGGAGGGGATTGGATGTTTTGAAGAGACTCTACAAATGTTGGTGGGGTTTCATTGAGAAATGTAGGATGTGGTTCTACAAAAATGAGGGTGGTGGTAATGGAAATTCCTCCATATGACCAAGTCCTTGGTGGTTCCTTGTTTCCAATGATGGACTAGTTGCTGTTGTAGGTGGTTCCCTATTTAACGAGAAAGTTGGTGAATGGGAAGTTCTTGGTGGTGAATGCTCTAATGAATAGAGATTTAGGTGAGAGAGAGGCTCGGTGAAAGGGTGTAGTCTATGCTCTATAAATGAAGGCTTAGATGGTTTGCTAGAACTAGGTACGTTTGGTTTAGAGCTTGATGAACCCTTTTCTAGCCCAAAAGGTCTAATGCTAATTCTTGCGGTTCTCTTAGCAATTGTTGATTGGGTTTGTTGAGGTGGGATTCTAGCACTATTATCTCTTACGGGAGATGATTCCGTGGAGGAAATTTCATGAATCATATGACCATTCCTTTTGGATGAGCCTTTGGTTGAGGAGTTGTTGCTAGGTGTTTTAGTCATAGTCATGATAAGGATGCAATATGAGCTTCCAACTACTGATTTTTGAGAATTAGGTAGGAGTGATGAATTAACCTCAAGAGTTTTTGGTTTATAAAGGATGAGTTTGAGTTAAGGAATTAAATTCATGACTACTAAGGGGATTAGGCATGCACTAAGGTCAACTAAGATGTTGTTCAGCTCTAGGAAATCATTAAATGGTAACTAAAGGTGTTTAGATTACCAAAGGTGGCTTAAATTTGAAGGAAAAGTTGATTAAAGTCTTTTCAGAGACACGGATCCCATCGATCCTCTCACTAGGGATCCGCTCAGTTATAAACCGAGGATCCGTCTGTCAGACAAATATGTAATGAAATGATTATGCTTTTTGTAAGGTCTAGTACCTATGAATCTTGAGGATTTGACTTTCCTTAGATGTAGGGATGAGCATTTCGAACCGAATCCCGGAACGGTACCGTGCATCAAAAGCGGTACCGATTCTTGAAATACGGTATGGTACCGGACTATGAAATAAGGTGGGAAAAAATCGACCACTAATTCTGCACGGACCGGTACCAAATCGAAATTACCGAAAAGAGCGAGGAAAACCGATTTCCGCACGCGTACCGTATCCGAATCTCGCTCGCACGGCACCGTACCACTAATTTATGCTCGGAAAAATCGGTACCACTAATTTGCACAGATCGGCACGGACTGCACCGTGCTCATCCCTACTAGATGTCTTGAGTGATGGATGTCTTAAATGTTCAACCATAAGGAGTGAGGATACTTAATGATAGTTTTGGGTAGAAAAATGGACTTTAGAGAGTCTAACTAAGTGTTTGAGGAGGATACCATTTGATTTGAAATGGGAAAATGATGACAATTGGTCTTAGAAATTAGATGATGACTCAAGAGAAATTTGAGAAAATCCTAAAAAATAAAGAAAATTAAAAACTAGTTTTAAGCATATTTTGAGGCAAGAGCGACTAAAATTAATTTGCTAAAATTGATGGAAATATCAAACTAAGTGTTTTTTTATGTGAGGAACAATGTGTGAGCGTTGGAGCGGAAATATGGTGGATATTGGAGAGTTTGATAAATCAAAGGCACTTTGAATTTGATCCTAAGTTACCTACGGGTGAATGTGAGACCTATTGTGCTTGAGGAAGCCTTAAGTGGTATTAAAGAATCATGTTTAGCCATCATGATGTGATTAAGGGATAACTTGGATGTATAGTGATCTATGTATGATATCTGTCTGCCCGGATCCCATGGTTCCCTCATTGGAGGGATCCGGCTAGTTATAGTTCTGGGATCGGGCTACTACAGAACAGAAGGCTTTCGGCAATTGTGTAATTCTTGCACTTCATAGCAAATGCTTCTCCTAGTCATTTCTACAATGATTAAATGCAATAACACAACAAGTATAACACATAGCAAGTGTGGGAGGACTAAAGGTAGCTAAAGATGAGTGTCGACACCTACTTGAATGATTTCAAGATGTCGTAAAATCTCATCCTACTCGTTCCTAAGTTAAATTGTTCAATGCCAAGTTATGGCAATTCCTACATACTACATCCTACTCTACATAAGTATTGTTAAGATGTTACAAACCATTGTTTCAAATTGTTTTCACAAATTAAGGTCCTATGACCTTACCTTACTTCCCATCTCTTTCCATATCACTCCCCGTCTTCATCCTCCCCTCCACTCTTCATCTCACCATTTCTACTTCTTTTTCTTCAAGAAGTTGGCAAAGCACTTGAAGATCCCTTTGGTTTGTTGCCATTCTTGTGATGGGCTAGGAATGTCCGGCAATTGATTGATGTAATCCAAAGGGTCGAGATCGGTGTTTCCGAGGGGGTTGCTACTTCCTTCTCCTTCTCTTTGTCTCTCCCGTTCATCCGATGAATCCGTTGGTGGGTGAGGTCTTTTCCCATCCACCATAAACCTTGTAGTTCTTCCCTCGTTCGATGACACCATAACTTTGTTGCAAAATCTATGATCAAAGGAGTACGGAGAAGGATCTAAAGCAAAGATGAAGTTTGCAAGACGGGATAGGAGCATTGCATATGGGAGCACCATTTTGTCCATGCTTTTGACGCTCGCCATTCTCTTAATCATGTAATATGCAAGGTTAAAGCGAGTCTCGGTCACAAGGCAATAGATCATGAAACTTAAGCACGCATTGGGGTGATCCTTGTTCCCTCCCAAGAAAGCACATTCTCCCTTACCACCACTTCCCATTTCCTATACAAAGTGTACATCTCGGAGAGCTCCATTTGGAATGGATCCCTATAGATCACTTTGGAATTTCTAGTGACCCTTGATGAGGATGCTCTTTGCATGAACACGGTATCCCTTACCGTGGTTGCTTCCGGGATTCTCATGTGGTAGACTTCATGATGATCAACCATATCATGTAGCTCCGCCAAAGACCATTCATTGGAAAACATGCAAACTCCTTGATATGGAACACGTAGTATTCTTCCAAATTCTACAAGTGAAAGAGTGTACTCATGCTCATTTATGATGAAGACAATTGAGATGGTCTCGTTCTCATTCCTAACTATTCTCATTGTTTTGTAGAACTCGAGTACGAACACCAGGCAAATTTACTCGTTTATGTCCAACAAACAATCAAAACCAATTGTTTCAAAAACTTGTCGGATGTCGGTGTTAGCAAGGAATTATGGTTCTACCACACGACCTTCATGAAAAAGTCTCTTTTCGAGCAACTTGAAAGCTTTCCTATCCTCCGGGCTAAGTCCATATGTTCGATGGTACATTGGGATGTAGTGGGCGGTATCATGATAGTCTTATTGTCGGTTACTAGGCGTGATTGTTCCTATACAACAAAACCACAATGTGGTGTTAATTGTGAATAGTAGCCTAAAGGGTTTGATCACAATTTTGCTCAAATCATCTTTATTGAATTCAAGAAATGAGTTTAATTTGTATTAACAATGTTAATTCTTTGATTTAGATTATCTTAGAAAAGAAAGTGGAAACAAATTATGACAAACCCATTTGAACCCAACTTCTAAAGATGAAAAATTGTAATCCTAGGAATCAAGTAATTAAATTAACAATGTAGTGAAAATTATACTTACACAAGAGATTGTTTTGCTTGAAGGAAATGATCAATTTGCTCAAGTGAATAGTAATTGGGTTTTTGTTCGTGAGTCTTTGAAGGGAAAGTGATAGAGGAACTTCCACAGTGATCATTTCTAACTTATGTTGTCTTTTGTTGCACGGATCCCTCTCATTAGGGATCCAACAAGTTCAAACTCAGGGATCCGGCATGACAACAAAAGTTCGGCTTAAGCATTCCTTGATAACTTTGGTTTGGGAGTTCTAAAATGCTTAGAGTTGATGTTTAAGCTCTATAACTTGTGGTATAGGGTTTTTACGGTTTAATACTAATCCTATTTGACGAGGTTCCTTTTTGAATAAGTCATAATTCTTTGGGAGGTTTTTCAATGATTATGATAAAATCCCATTTAATCATAATATAGGAAATTTCACATGGTTATTCATTGACATAGATGAAATGTCAATAATCCTTTTGTGATGAATAATGATCAAGGCTATCAAATAACCGAGATATCATTATTACAGGTTTGTAGTGTAGTCTATATAAATCAACGAAGAATACTATTCTTGATGATGATTTTAATATAGATAACTACTTAAGTAATTACTAATAAAGAGTAAACGTACAACTAAGACTTTAATAATAACAACAAAATGTATATTATTAAAGATCATACCTTTGCAAAATATTCTTTTTAAGGAAAGAGATATTTAGAGAAATTCTTTGTGATCTTCTTAGGATCTCCATATCCATGTGTGAGGAATACAATGCTAAATATTCTTTTTACGAAAAGAAATATTTATAGAATTTCTTCATGATCTTCTTGGTATGCCCAACTCCAAGTATGGAGAATTCTTAACAAGGAAAATATTAGAACGTTCTATCATTGTCCAACATTAAGCACTATGATGATTTTCAAAACATGACTTAAAAAAAATCCTTCTTTGTAGTTTTCAAACATACACAGATCGTATCAGGTTTTTAAATTACAACATACTCTAAGAAACTTGGTAACGAAGCTCTGATGCCAATTGTGGAAAACTAGAAGGGGTTGAATAGTTTTACCAATTAAAACTTTGTTTTAAAATATTTAGATCGACTTATGTCAATCTATTTATATGTGTATGTTCGACATTGATAGATAGATATATAAAAGTATAATGAAAGATAAAGAGTAAGAAGCACATAACCACGACACGAGTATTTATAGTGGTTCGCTACAAGGACACCTTCCTTGCCCTACTCCACCCCCGAGTCACCTACTCGAGAGTTCGTAATCACTACACGACACCAACTCCTTATGGGGAGAATCCTTCACAACGTCGCCTACTCTTTTTCCCAAGATTAGGCTAACCACCGGGTTCTTGCACAAAGGAGAACCACACCTACCACAACGTCGCCTACCCTTTATCCGATACTAGGCTAAGTACCGAGTTCCATTACAATAGAGGAACTACTACCCAACACTACACAACGCCTAACCCCAAAGGAGATCCACTCCTTATTACAACACCATCAAAGATATCAATATCCTTGGAAACAAACTATCACTATTTGTATAACGATGCACCTCATCGATTATATGACCTTGGCATCCTTCACTAATGCCACTTGATTTAACTCCTAGGCATCTTTCACTAATGCCCTTGACACAAACGCTTGGCACCTTTCACTAATGCCTTCGTCTTGACTCTTTTAGCATTCTTCACTAATGCTTTTGACATGGAAGTTAAGCACCCTCCACTAATGCATTCGTCTTGACTCTTTCGGCATCCTTCCCTAATGCCTTGGACACAACACTTCTATGGAGGAAGAAAGAAGTATCAACAAGAAAACATCAGTAGTCTTCTTGATGATGACGAAGTATGGCAACTCATGGACTTGAGCTTGCTCGACTTCAAGAAGTGGTGATCTCGCCTTTAAGAGGAACCTAGAGAATCTCACAAAACAAAAGACAACTACATAGAAAGATCCTTAGGATCCGTGGTTAGAAGATTACAATACTTGGGAAAGTATGTGGGAGTGGCAACCCAAAAGGAAGAAATGGCTCACTATTTATACAAGAAAACATCATCGCTCCACGGATCCCACGGATCCCTTACTGAGGATCCGCCCTGTATCTTCGGGATCCGTGGGACGCTCCCTTGCCCATGGGTTTTGGGTCATGGGTCATGGGTTATGGATCATGGGTATCCAAGTAGATACAATGTATCTATAAGATGCAATGCATCTAGTCCATGGTTCATGGATTAAAATATGGGCCATGGATTAAAACCATGGGTCATGGATGTTATCCATATATGACATAAGCATGATGTCATGCAATGGGTTATGGGTCAAGCTCCATGGGTATGGGTCATGGACTTTGGGTTGTACCCAACTACATTCAATGTATTTGGTCAATGGGTCAAATACTTAAGTTTCTACCCAATTGTATTACCCATTATAATACATACTAGTTATATATATATATTTGCCCAATATGTAAATGCTAGTTGTTGTACATATGTATTACAAAATCATAAAATCACTTATACTTGTTTTAGTGTTTTATGTGAAAACGTAAGTGTGTTGGAAAACTATTTGCTCAAACCATTTACATATTTATTTGTTTCGTTAAAATGATTTTACGTTTGTTATCGACAAAATATTAGAAGATCGTAAAATATAAATAAACGTTTTACGACTTATTTGTATTAACAGATCATATTTTAGTATGATTAGTTTTGCTAGAGCTAGAGGAGTGGGAGACCATTTATTATCTCAGCTCCCTCTAATTTCTTGTAACCCATGTGATTTTCTAATGAAGTGATGTTTTATAATAATAATAATAATAATAATAATAATAATAATAATAATAATAATAATAATAATAATAATAATAATAATAATAATAATAATAATGAAAGTTCTCGGTCACCAAGATATTGGTGTACAGCCAACTATATTTTAGTAGGGTTTGTTTTGTTATTGCAAAGGAGTGGGGCCCATTTAGTTTCTCGGCTTCCCACTAATTTCTTGTAATTTCCTATAATTTTCTAATGAAGTGATGTTTTTATAAAAAATAAATAAAAAAATTAAATAAATTATAATAATAATAATAATAATAATAATAATAATAATAATAATAATAATAATAATAATAATAATAATAATAATAATAATAATAATAATAATAATAAACATCGTCACAACCTTGTGTACTGTGTTATCGGTTGGGTGTTCCTCTTTTCACCGCTCAGCGCCATGTTCACCGTTCTAAGGTTTTCCCGGAGATATTTACGGGATCACGCTGTTTCATGCGCGGTATTGTTGGCATTAAACATCGTCACAACATAGTGCGCGATGTTCTTGTTGATATATGTTCTCGATCCGGGATTTCACTCGCAAGGAGGTTGATATTGGGCTTTTGGAGATGGGGATGATCCTTGCGACCGACCGATATATTACTACTACTTGGGATAGTGGACGCGATGTATGTGTTGATCTTACGGGTTTGTCGCCTTGACGCAATCCGGTTGATTGATTTTATGCCATGGCGGCGATTCTTGATGTCGCACAACGTAAACGTGTTAAGCACGATGCTAAATGTGAGGATATTGGGTATGGGTTTCTCCTTTCTTTTTCCTCTTTTGGAGAACTTGAGAAAGATGCGCTACCTTACTCAAGCGTATTCGACGCTTCTCGATGACTCAAGACATTGGAGCGCGTGCTATGTTCATATCTTTAATAGGATTGACTTTACCATTGCTAGAGGTGTGGGGGCTCGGTTGGTTTCGAGGCTCCCACTAATTTTTGTAATCCTATGAGTTTTAATAAAGTGTGATTTCAAAAAAATAAATAAATAATAATAATAATAATAATAATAATATCTTTAGTATGATTAGCTATGTTATAGTTATAGGAGTGAAGGCCCGGATAATATCGCAAGGCCCCACTAATTTTTTATAAATCCCATAATTTATTATGAAATGATGTTTTAATAATAATAATAATAATAATAATAATAATAATAATAATAATAATAATAATAATAATAATAATAATAATAAGATTTATTTCCAAAAATGGTTCACTTTTGGTTTGGTGGTCCACAAACTAGGCATTTTTAGTGGGTTCCATAATATAGTCTTGTGCGACTACTAGATTATGCGACTCAACCATATTTTTGATAAGTGTCTAGTGGGTAGGTAAGTATTTTTTGTTTGACTGAATTGACATTTTGTGCGAAGCCATCAAGAAAATAAAAAGGCTAAAAAGTCATCTAGCATTTGACATTTGTCCCCTTTCTTTTTTATTCAATAAATGCCTACCAGAGATCAAATGGTCATTTTAATATTTTTTTATTTTTCACACTAGACCTTTAAACGAACATAACTCTTAAACGACAAATGTTTAGAAAAAATGATTTCACCATACTTTATAAATTTTAATTCTCTTTAATTCAATATCTATCTTGTTAAATAGTTCGGAACTTGTTTTTATATATATCCAATGGGTCTTGATTTTCTTTAGTTTTTTAGCATTTTCGACCCTATTTATAACTCTAATAACTATCGAATTATGAATAACTTAAAACATGAAAGTTATAGATTTTGGTTCACTCTTTACACAGTGAGATATTAGTCATATTTGTTGCTCACAAGGTGTTTGATGAAATGGCTAGCTTAAATTTTTAGTGTTGAAATTGCCTTAAATGCACTACTTTTTGTACCACGACACATCATTAATCATTTTATTAATGTAAGATTCAAAAAGTGATATATTTTTAATTATTACCTTTGTAAGGTTCCCAAACAAATAGAAATTATTCATTTAAAGAAAGGTAGGTGTTTATTTAGAGAGAGAAAGTTAGTGAGAGAGAGTGGTGAAGAACATTATCTCACTAGATTACACACAAATAGAAAAATGAGCGTACAATGTTTCCACGACCCTCAAATGAAAGCATTTGAGGGTATTTATACTTAGACGCTAACTTGTGGGCTTGACACGGGCTTTGGATTTTGTGTTAGACTTGGGCTCTTATATTTGTATACTTGAAAGCCTAAACTAATAGCCTATTAGCTTATATAGTCATAACCAAGTCTAATAAGCCCCTAACTAAGAATAGGTATCTATTACAATGACTAGCACATATTACAAGGTTCCTAAATGTAGAATAGCCATTAGTTTTATATATTTTAGTAATGCTAACAATCTCCTCCTAAAGGGTGGCTATTCTTAAAGACTCTCCTTTGCTTCATGAATCTTCATTCCTTAGTATCTTCTCTTGAGATTTGAACAATTATGAGTCTTGTTGCTTTTTTTCCTTCATGCTTTGTAATATTTGGATAAATCTTGTGATCTTTCTTGCCTTCAATCAGCATCTTCAAATGTTTGTCTTGGATTCCTTTCCTATATACTCATACTTCTTATAAATCTTTGATCTTTATACTAATGTTCCTCATTTCTTTCTTTGAGTTCGTTCTTTGACTTATTGAGTATTTGACTTTGATGTAGCTCGTTGTCTTGAGTTTTTTTTACTTGATCTTGTTTGAGGATATTAGCATGAGCATGCGAAGTTGAAGATGTTTGATGAATATCATGATGGTGTACATTCTTCATTACAAGGCAACTTTCATCAATACCTGCACAAATTAAGGTAGCTAATAATCACGTTAGGACAATCGATCATTGTGGAACTTTTCTTACAGAGTCATTCCACTACAATTGTTTTACTGATGAATGTCTTGATTCCATTCACATTGGTCTGGAAAATCAGCGTCCAAATCCTATTAAGGATAGTTATCAATACATTAGATAAATCCAAGTATAGACCTATGTCATCAGAAGTTAACTAATGAAAGGAATCTCTTTGGCAGGTTTCCAGCATTTACATGTTTGGATATCAAGAACATTTTAAGCATAATATGATAACGTTTTTTGAATCTTCACATTGGTCAATTCCTGAATTGGATGCCACAAGCATGCTTATAACAATCCAGGTGAGCTGCTGGAGTATATCGATGTATCACTCCACGACTGTTAACCATTTGAGACAAAAGTAACCACCATAAATACAAATCTTAATCCATAAAGAATTAGCGAAGTGACCTACATTCAGTGTTGTTTGATGTTGACACTAGCAAGGTTTCCATTTAATTATTGAGGATCACAAGTGTGATTCCACTATAAATGTAGCTAAGATATGCGAAGGAATTTTAAGTACAACTTGTGTTCTTATTGTTAAACAAAAAGTGTATAATGGAATGTGTCCTACGAAATTTTATTATTGAATCTCATTTGGCTCTAGTATTTGTGCGCTTTGGTTTTAGTGAGCAGAGGTTGGAGCAGCTACCACCTTTTCAGTACCAAAACATCTTGGAATAAGAGGTCGATATATTATGTATTAGTCTCTGTGAGAAATGAAACAAGAATTTTTGAGAGAAACTTGAGTAGCTGGGAAAGGTTGTGCATTGCATCACTAGGTCCATGATGTCTTGCTTTTAATACGAGTATCATCTTTGTGATAACCGATAGATCATGTATTTACCTTGTTTCTGCCTAAGTGTATGGAGGGCTCATTTCTTTTCAACTTTTCATAACTTTTTTTTCATTCTTCAACCCCTTTAATGCATATCACATCATCATGACTATCACCATCTTGTGATTGTTCTAGTGACAACACTTACAATGAAAGATTCTTTCCTTTTCTCATACTTCTCCATTACCTAAAGACTTCTAGTTCTATCTATTTAGAATTTCCGTGAGTAGGTCCTTCCGCTCTGGCTGGACCATGGTATATAAAACCCTATAACATATACTCATTATAACTCCCCTTCTTTTTGAGAATTGTGAGTGGTGGCAAGGTTAGGTAATTTCTGTGTAGCCAAAAACCATTTGTAAAATAAATCAAAGTGTTTTGATGAAAAATATTTTGATAACACTTTGAAAGTTTTCATTTTAAAAATACTCCCTTACACATGTGCATTATATTTGAAAGATTTATGCAAACGAAAGTAAAAGTTCGCACATTGAAACTAGTGATATAATCACTCGAGTCGAGCAAATTTGAGATGAGAACAATCTTTTATTGGATTTTAATCATATTTCTCCTCCTCAAAATAGCATGTCTTATGATGTTTTTGAAAAAATATGATTAAAAGATATATTTTCAAAAGCATATGGAGAGAAACAAATTTAGCATGAATTGGGAAAATTTTGAACTCCCCATCAAAAAATGAGTATATCGAAGACGTTTATGAGCGAGTTATCTTGAATACACCTCGTGAAAGATTTTGAAAAAGTTATTTGAAAGTTTTTGTATACTAGGTGCTCAATATTATTCTGTGTTGTTCTTCGTTTTCTAAAAGATTTTAGGATAAGTGTAAGAATTTTTTCATAAGAGTTTTTCATAAAACTTTCCTTTATATTGAAATCCGAGTTGCACGGTGACATATGTGCACAAGTCTGACTATGAAGTCCGAGTCCTAAGCTGAAATACTTAGATTTCGTACAAGAAAATTTTGAGAAACGACATGTTTTGAAAACATTTATTGAAACCCATCGCTCAAACATCTTTACATTTTCGTATCATTTGTTGAAAGACATTTCTAGAAACGTAAAGAATATCGATTATACGAGAAACATGTCGTGAGAAGAATATTTTTGTATTTTTTGAAATTTTGAAATTTATATTTTCTTTTTATTGGTTTTATAAAGTTTATATTTTTTTTTGAAAGTTGTATATTTCTGTATTTTGTTTATATAAAAATATTTACAAATAGATGCTTTTTTAATCAGACTCTGAAAATCATCTCGAGTAAATCATCTCATACCAAGGCGATTGACAAGATATTCAAATCTATCTTTTGAAAGTGGTTTTGTGAAAATTTCTGCCAATTGGTATTGTGTCTAGACAAAATACATTTCAACAGCAACCTTTTTGACATGTTCTTTGATGAAGTGATATCGGACAACAATGTGCTTGGTTCTTGGATGCTGGATTGGATTGCACGAGATGGGTATGGCACTTTTAGAACCGCATGCCCCCATATTTTGGTATACGCAGCGGAAATGAGTTTGGGGTATTACTTCTAGTATCACAGTCATAATAATAGAAAACGACAAAAAAGAGACATTTTAGATAAAATAGTTATCATTCAATTATTTAATCAGATTTACAAAAGAGAGGTCCCACCGGAAATTACTGAAATACATAATTATTTATTTTATGAAAGATAAAAAAATGGACGCCCTTTTTATTAAGAAAGTCCATAGGCACTCTGTGCCAAGTCGTGTTTTAGTTACCTGAGATAAAACATGCTTAAAAAGTCTACATAAAAGTTGAGTGAATCCATAGTGTTTATAATAATCAGTTGAACACTTATGAAGCTCAAACGTAAACGTGTGTGGTATCATAAAAATGATACAAGTAACAGTGCCCTTGTGTAGGAATTTGCCAATTTCCTAATTGTTATCAAATAATGTGCATTTGGCTATCAATCCGGCTAGCACAAAAGCTATCTATCCGGCTAACACAAATGGGCTGTCAACCTCCAATAGATCAATTCATAATATTCTCGTTCACTCGCAAGTGATTAATGGCTTATGATATGAGAGTCTTTTAGTGGCAAAAGTGTGTACTTAGGCAATAACAATCAAGATAGCATACGTTAAAATGCTTGTATTCGGGTTTGTAGCATGTATCTCCCCAGAAGTTTGTAAAATGTATAAAAGTGGGACTATTAACTCACCTCGGTGATACAGTAGCCTGGGTGGAAAACTAATCAAGTCTTGAGATCAAACAGCTCCAACACGGAACCTAAGTAAATATGTCAAGTCTCAGTATGTTGGTTTTATGTTCAAAAAGTTTATTAATGTGTAATTTTTGTAGTAGTAGTACGATATGTGTATTGTCGATAATTATGTAGGAACCTTTGAGTGAAATCAATACATAAGTACAAATGATAAGTTTTATAATTTTGAAATCTCTTCAAAAGTTAATGGATGACAAGTTATGTTAATCATTGTTAAGGTTTGATCGATCATTGATGAAATAGAAATATATAGTATGTTGATTCTATCAAAAACCGAGTCGATAAGTGTTAAAAGTATATTTCCGTGATAGTATAAAATGTTACACTTTTTACCCTTATAGTTTCAATTATTGACAATTTATACCCTTGAAATTTTATACAATGAAAATTTGTACCCCTCAACTATTATAAAATAATAATTAAAACCCCTCAACTTTTATAAAATGACAATTTTTACCCCTCAACTATTGTCAAAATGACAATTTCTACCCTGCAATTTCAAAAATGACACTTTATACCCTCTGTTATAAGTCGATTGCAGTTTTAGTCCTTGTTATATATAACTTATTAAAATTGACAGTTTTGGCCCAAGAAAACTACAAATTTCAAAATGTTAGAGTTTTCACCTCCAAGCATTTTTGTCGTTACATCCGTAGTTCTTATTTTGAAATTTTGCATTTTTGATTTAGGAAAAGGTGTGGCTTGTTATGTCTTATCATAATAAGCAATATTAAGTTGAAATAAGTTGTTGAAGGCTTATTAGCTTTTAGAATATCTTATGGGCTTTAAAATCCAATAAAGGGTGCGTTTGGTTTTTAGGTCGCGACACAAGAAAAAGGACAGAATTTAACCGGGGAATCTAGGGTTTTTTAGTTACGTTTTCATTGTTTTATAAACTTGGATAGGTGCTTAATAAGATGGCTAAACCATTGTATGTATAGGTGTTACCATATGGTTTAAACAATTCAATGAAAAGGGTGGTTGGGATGGTTTTGCGACAAGAAACAAAAAGAGAAAAGTAATAGAAATTAAACATTAAAACTCATGGGCTCATTTTTAGGGCTTGTAAACATGTTTCATAGCTCATTTAAAGGACTTATGATGTAGCTTATAGCTCAGGGTTTAAAAAAAATTTAATAAAGGGTGTTTGGTTTATTCTCGGTAAAAATAAAAAGGAAAGAAAATTATTTTTGATCTTTTTTGCTAACTCATACTAGGTTAATATAATATATAAGTGTTATTAGGATGTATAAAAGAGAATGGAAAGGCTTATAAGACTTACAATTCTTTTGGTACTCGACTAGAAATAAAAACGCCCAAAGTGACTTCAAAATGAAACAAAGCTTTTTCAAGGCTTCAAGGCTCTAGTACAAACTTCCTTCCTCTCCTTTAGACTGGAAATTTAGTAGGTAAGTGTGTGTGAGTGTTTTGATTGAAAACAAAGGGATGGTAAAATATGGTATAGTTTAGGTCGACTTATATAGGCAAGAGAAAATTAGGGTTCATTGAATGAATTTGCCACTTTTAGGGTGTTGTTAAGAAGATAAGGGACACACGATTAAGGATAACATAGAGATTAAAGATTTCCATGTGAGTTTGTATGATGATTCAACCATTTTCAACACCAAAATCACATGGAGCTTGACATGGTTGACTCTTTTCTTGAAGATCAAAAAGACAATATGTAAGAGATACGATAGGGCTTAGATTTTGTTTGGATTGCTTAAGATAGGGGTGAGCATCGAGTCAAACCCGACCCGAACTGACAAAAACCGACCCGAACCTAAAAACAAAAAAGAAAAAAACTAAAACCAAGAACCGAACCAAAAAATATATATCAAAACCGAAACCGAACCGAATAACTCGGTTCGGGTTGGTTTTCGGGTTTCGAGCCGAAAATACCAAAAAAAACCGAATCGACCCAAAACCGAACCGAAATCGACAAAAACCGAAATAAATATATAAAACCGAAACCGAACCGAAAAAATTAGATTCGGTTCGGTTCGGTCAGTTTTTCGATTCAGGTCGGTTTCCGGATGGATTTGCCCAGCCCTAGCTTAAGATATAGTTTAGTTAGTTTATAACTAGGTTAGGGTTTGATTTGGTTAGGTTTTGTTCTAGTCGATCCAAAAAGAATAGAGAAATGTGTTTAAGCTTTAATCACTTGTACATGGAGCTAAATAAGGTTGTACTTATAGTTTAGGAATGTATGAAACTAAGTTTTAGTCTTTGGTTTGGTTAATGAGTCTTTAGTTAGGTGTAGTTTTAAAGAAAATTCATATTTAATTTTTATGCATTAAATACTTTTATCACTAGCTTTAGGGAGTTGTACATTAGGCTTATATATTATAAGAAATTTAAATTTAAGGCTTGTGCATTAAAGTCTTGCAATGTGTGTTTTAATGTATGTACATTGAGGTTTATAATATAATTTTTAATAGTATTAAAGTTTCTATGCAATAGAGACTTGTACATGTGCATGTAAAGCTTGTACATTAACATTTTATAAAAATCATATATATATATATATTAATTTGTGATTTTATTTACATAAAATCATAGATTTATAATTTAGGGTTTTGTGAAAACTCTAATAGATGGCAAACATTTAGCTTGAACGTTTAAAAATCGTACATTAACGAAATAATGTAAAGTGGTATATAAAAGTCGAAACCTTTTATACATGACATATAAGGATGTTTATGTGAAATAAAAATAAGGCATGTTGGTGTTGGTCCGCGTGTTAGCATGTTTATCAAGTATGTGAGTTTCATCACATTAGTTGGTTGTTGTAATCATATAAACTGATAAAGTTTAATCTAAAAAAATTTATACATTGAAAATTAATAATTATTCTTTCACTAGAATATTATATTAGTTTAATACAAGTGTGAAATTTACAAGTGGTTACAGTCTCCCACCATTAAATGGAATCTCGTCCCAAGATTCAGTCAGTGTTGGTTGATGTGTTGGGAAAAAGGTGTGGATACTTCATACGGATTTGATCTTCCCGTTCCCAGGTGAATTCTGGTCCTCTCTTAGAGTTCCATCTAACCTTAAGGATGGGGATACGACTTCGTTTTAATTGCTTGACATGTTTGTCCATGATTTCCACAGGATCTTCCACAAAATTGAGTTTGTCATCGAGCCGAAGATCTTTCATTGGAATAACAAGTGTTTCATCTGATAAACACTTCTTCAGATTAGATACGTGAAACGTAAGGTGTATGATACTGAGCTCTACATGAAGCTCAAGTTGTAGGCTACCGGGCCGACTCTCTCAAGATTATTGAATGGCCGGATGTATCAGGGATTCAGCTTTCCCCGTTTTCCGAATCTAACAACACCTTTCCATGGTGATACTCTTAACATGACTTTGTCTCCGATTTCGAATTCCATAGGTTTCCGCCTTACATCTGCGTAGCTCTTTTGTCTATCTCGTGCAGCTTGTAAATGTTGCTGAATTTGCACTATTTTATCAGTGGTTTCCTGAATGATCTCTAGTCCTGTGAGTTGGGCTTCTCCAACCTCAGCCCAGCAGACAGGTGATTGGCACTTTCGTCCATAAAGTGCTTCAAATGGTGTTGCCTTGATACTGACATGGTAACTGATAAGGATTTAAAAGGTACCATTTTGAGGGGTCATTTAAGCCCTTAATTGATCACTTTTGTATCTGTTATTATTTAATATCGTTCCTTTTTACTTTTTAGGTCTCTTGAAGGCAAATTGCTGGAATGACACTTATTCGGACGAAAAGGCGCGAATATATGAAGAAAATGGCCAAAGTCAAGAATCGAGACACTCAGTCAGGCTGAAACTTAAGGCGACGGCGCGGGTTCTACTGCGACGCCGTCAGAGACTTCTTGTGACGACTCAAGAGTCAAATTGCTTATTTTCAAGTGACGGCATCGGGTTTTAAAAGAGTAGGCGTCGCACCAGACGGCCTAGATTTGATGCAGACGACGTCGAGACTCAAGGCGACGGCACACGGACATAATGTGACGCCGTCACGATGATAACGTGGCCAAGACGAAACTCTAATGATGGCGACCCGACGGCGTCACAATTAAAGAGTGACGCCGTCGCGATTGTAACATTATATATAGAAATCGAAATTTTCGGCCAGTGTGTAGTTTTGTGGAGTAAAACCTAAACCGAACCAAGGTTGTCTTATACAGATTTTAGGTTCCATACCTATTTTACATCAAGATAAGTGTTTTACTTCATTAATTCAATTATGTCTTCAATTGATTGTGTGTATGCTTGCATGTTTTCCATGTCCGGCTAATTTACTTGTGTGTTTGCTTAGGTAATATGAAACTTAGCTATTGAATATTGATTGGTTGTCTCTTATCTTAATTGTTAATGATCTAGTGTTGCGGTAGGTCATCCGTTGTGTAATTAATGCTTGATTATTCTTTGTGAACCTTAGCTTATAGTCACTAGTGGAATCGTAGGCTAAACATCCAAAGAGTACCTTAGTGTTAAGTTTATGAATCCTAGAGATTTTGTAGTCATTAACATTTGGTAGCTTCAAAGAGTTAGGGATAAACGCATACCCTACGACCTTAGACACACAACGCGATTAAGAATAAGGACGTGACAATTCAACCATCAATAGGAGATAACTAGGGAGTAATAAAACCTAAGTAAATACATCTTTAAATCGTCATACGAGCACACAACAATAGACATAGACTACCCCTAGCTTAGATTAGATAATTAGATAAGTAGAAATAATCGGTAGATATACCAAACCCCCAAATCCAAACCCCAAGATTCGTACATTTCCATTTTCTAAAAAAATATAAAAAAGATAAAAAATAATCTTCCCCAACCCCAACCTTAGCGTAGTAATTTCTCACTAGCATTCCTATTCCCAGAGAACGATATCAATACCCGTGGCTTACCCTAATACTACACTACAACAATTAGGTTCACCGCCAAGGGTGTTATAAAACTTGCTCGACTAAAAGGAAGTTCCTTTGACCCGAACGCTGCGTAAGCGTATAAAGTTTTGGCGCTTGCTGCGCCGGAATAGAATAGCTAGTTAGATTTTCACTCGCTTAGGTTTCCTTGCTTGATTCCTATCAAGTAAGCTTTTTTCCCATTTGTACCGTCGATTTTACGCGAAGGTTTCGTTTGTTTTCTTCAAGTGTGCAGGTTTAATTTATCAAGAAGATGATACAAAAGATTGGAAGGAGCTTTTCACGCATAACATTCTTCTTGCAGAAAGATGTAACCACTACTTCACACACGGATCCTACCGAGCTAATCGGGAGTATTAGTTTCTTCGCTTTTAATTACCTTCCATTATCATAACTTTGATATTTCGAGGAACATTGGGACAATGTTCGGTTTAAGTGTAGGGAGGAAAATAAACGGAACTTTGAAACTATGCTTATCCTTGACTATTTGCTTTGTCCAATTTCATTTGTGTAATAAACCATGAGAAAATGTCGGTTAGGGTAAATTTGGCACCAAATTTTCAATTTTTCATGACATGTATGAGTGGGCCATTAATCTTAATAAAGCGTCTCATGGATAGGAAATTGCATGACTAGCACAAAAACCCTTTACCACCTAAATTCCATCCAAAATGTGAGGATCGCCCTTAGATTAGTAGGAATTAAAGAATTCATCTTTAATGCTTAGAGTGTGAACCGGTAGTATAATAGATTCTAGAACTTGTTTTGTGATACATCCCGAGATCGCTAGTAAGACTACACTTGTGTAGTTTGGAATAACTAAATGATAAGAGGCATTAGGATAACCCTTTTTTGATACCCGTAATATAATTACTTCTTCCACATCGGTTAAGTAATTTCCCCACACCTTATGCGTTGTACTCATCTTTAGTACACGATACCCTAGTTAACCCTCGAGCCTATCCTTTTCGCGGTTCGTGATGTTTTGATTTCGGAATATCAATGAAGAGCATTGTTTACACCCAAATGTACACCCAAATCGCTTTAGCCTACCTTGTATGCACTCACTTTAGTGCATTATTGTTATCACACTAAACCCTTAGTTCAATTATCTAGTTGCTTGCATAAGTTGCTAAGTCGAGTCATATCCTTTGTACACAGTTTTGGGACGATTGGGACTCGTGGGAAAAGTTAAAGTTTATGAGATGACGGGTTGGAACGTTAATTTCAAATTCCCATTATTTGCGTAATAATGTACTCCAAGTGTTTTGATCTTTTCAATTCGGGTCAAATTAGTGTTAGAGTAATAAAAACTCAAGTGTAGGGATGTGCTTATAAATCCCTATTATTTTGATGTTATCGTAAGAGGATAGTAAAGTAAAAGTGTATGAAAAAAAAATCGCAAAAAAAATAGAAAAAGAAAAAAATAGAGTGATTAAAAAAAAATGAAAAAACATACGGGCTACCATCCTACATCTATCTTTAAATCTATGTATGTTTGTTTCAGTTATCTAGAGTTTAGAGTGTCGAGTCTTGGCTTAGCAACGCCATTCTTCTCATGCTTGTAACATAAAGATTTTTGACTTACCACCACTAAATCGCCTATCCCACCAAACCCTTTGTTTCCCTACCATAAGCCTAACATTACAACCCTTTAAAAGACCTCTTGGATAGTCTTTCCTAGGTACTTATGCCAAAGCGATGGAGGTTTGATCTAGTCTCAAGCCTATGGTAATCTATGTACTAGGACCGGTTAATGAGTGTTTATCTTCCATTTCCACTTTGATATATTTCATAGACACCCGAGAGATGTGAGTATCCAAACACCCCTTGTGAGGTGCTAGTATGTAATTTCCGTGCTTGTTATGACTTTTGCGCGGCTTATATGTGTTGTGGATTGTTCTAAACCAATGCTTCATGACCCCTAACTTATAAATTAATTGGCTAAAAGCACATTTGCTTGAGGACAAGCAAATACCAAGTGTAGGGATATTTGATAAGGATTTAAAAGGTACCATTTTGATGGGTCATTTAAGCCCTTAATTGATCCCTTTTGTATCCGTTATTACTTAATATCGTCCCATTTTACTTTTTAGGTCTCTTGAAGGCAAATTGCTGGAATGACACTTATTCGGACGAAAGGCGCGAATATATGAAGAAAATGGCCAAAGTCAAGAATCGAGACACTCAGTCGCTGAAACTTAAGACGGCGTCGGGTTCTACACTGTGCGCCGTCAGAGACTTTCTTGTGACGACTCATTAGCCAAATTGCTTATTTTCAATTGACATCGGGTTTTAAAGAGTAGGCGTCGCGAACTCGCACGGCCTAGATTTGATCTAGACAGCGCGAGACTCAGGCGACGGCGTCACCGACATAAGGTGACGCCGACACGCGATATGCGTGGCCAAGACGAAACCCCACGAGCGGCGACCACGGCGTCACAATTAAAGAGTGCCGCGTCGCGATTGTAACATTATATAGAAATCGAATTTTTCGTTTTCGGGTGTAGTTTTGTGGAGTAAAACCTAAACCGAACCAAGGTCGTTTTGTACAGTATTTTAGGTCCATACCCTATTTTACATCAAGATAAGTGTTTTAGTTCATTAATTCAATTATGTCTTCAATTGATTATGTGTATGCTTGCATCTTTTTCAATGTCCGGCTAATTTACTTGTGTGTTTGCTTAGGTAATATGAAACTTAGCTATTGAATATTGATTGGTTGTCTCTTATCTTAATTTTTAATGATCTAGTATTGCTGTAGGTCATCCGTTGTGTAATTAATGCTTGATTAATCTTTGTGAACCTTAGCTTATAGTCACTAGTGGAATCGTAGGCTAAACATCCAAAGAGTACCTTAGTGTTAAGTTTATGAATCCTAGAGATTTTGTAGTCATTAACCTTTGGTAGCTTCAAAGAGTTAGAGATAAACGTATACCCTACAACCTTAGACACACAACGCGATTAAGAATAAGGACGTGACAATTCAACCATCAATAGGAGATAACTAGGGAGTAATAAAACCTAAGTAAATACAACTTTAAATCATCATACGAGCACACAACAATAAACATAGACTACCCCTAGCTTAGATTAGATAATTAGATAAGTATAAGTAATCGGTAGAAATACCAAACCCCCAAATCTAAACCCCGAGATTCGTACATTTCTATTTTCTAAAAAAATATAAAAAAGATAAAAAATAATCTTCCTTAACCCCAACCTTAGCGTAGTAATTTCTCACTAGCATTCCTATTCCTCTAGAAACGATATCAATACCCGTGGCTTTCCCTAATACTACACTACAGTGATTAGGTTCACTGCCTAGGGTGTTATAAAACTTGCTCGACGAAAAGAAAGTTCCTTTGACCCCGAACGCGTTGCGTAAGCGTATCAGTAACTGTTTGTTGTATGAGAATTCTGCTAAAGGTAAATGTCTGTCCCACCCTTTTCCAAAGTCTATTACACATGCCAATAGCATATCTTCCAACGTTTGGATGGTCCTTTCGCTTTTTCCATTAGTCTAAGGGTGATAAAGAGTACTCATATCTGACTGAGTACCCAAAGCATTATGTAGTGATTGCCAAAATCGAGACGTGAAATGAGTATCACGGTCCAAGATAATGGAAATTGGTACTCCATGTCCCGAGACTACCTCCTTTAGATATAATCATGTGAAACTTTCCATTTCGTCAGTTTCCTTGATTGGTAAAAAAGTGTGCTAATTTCATAAGATAATCAACGATGACCCAAATAATCTCATACTCGCTGGATGTCTTAGGTAGCTTGGTGATGAAATTCATGGTTATTCTTTCCCACTTCCATTTGGGAATCTATGGTTGAATCAACAAGCCTGGTGGCTTTTCGTGTTCCGCCTTAACTCGTGAACATGTCAAACATTTACTGACATACTCAGCGATGTCAGCTTTCATGTTGGGCCACCAATAATGATTCTTAAGATCCCGATACATCTTTTTAGAACCTGGGTGAATGGAATATTTTGACTTGTGTGATTCATGCATAATCACATTTCTTAGATCACTAAATAGTGGTAACCAACTCCTGTTCTTTATGCAACGAGTTCCATCAGAACAATTTTCAAACGCCTTGTCCATACCACTCAATTTTCAGCCTGAACGTTTTCTTCTTTCACTGCTTCAGTTTGTGCATTGAGAATTTGGGACGGCAGATCCAAGTTAATGGTCATGACTAAAGCTCTGACTCTTGGAGGCTTAATCCGTTCATTCATGCTTAAAGCATATGCTACAACATTTGCTTTTCTAGGGTGAAAACGAATTTCACAATCGTAGTCACTTAACAATTCTAACCATCGATGTTGCCTCATGTTCAACTCCTTCTGATCAAGAATGTGCTGGAGGCTCTTATGATCAGTGAACATGATATATTTCATGCCGTACATGTAATGTCTTCAAATCTTATGAGCAAACACTATTGCTCCTAGTTCGAGATCATGAGTTGTATAATTCTTTCCGTGAGGCTTGAGTTGTCGGGATGCATAAGCAATAACCTTTTCCCTTTGCATTAATACGGCGCCCAAACCATGGTGTGATGCGGCGTAGTAAACAATGAAGTCATTATTTCCTTCGGGTAGTGCTAGAATTGGAGCTTCGCAAAGCTTTTCCTTTAAAAGTTGGAATTCTTTCTCTTGGTCTTCTCCCCAGATGTATTTCTTGTTCTTTTGAGTTAACTCAGTCAAAGATTCGGCAATCTTTGAGAATCCGACGATGAATCTCCGATAATATCCAACAAGTCCCAAGAATTGACGTACCTCAGTGGGTGTTGTAGGAGTCGCCCAATTCTTGACTGCTTTAATTTTAGAAGGATCTACATGGATGCCGTGACGACCAATCACGTTTCTAAGAAACTTCACAGTGTGAGTCCAGAAATCACACTTGGAGAATTTTGCATATAGTTCTCTTTCTTGAGAAATTCCAAAATATTTCTCAAATGCTCTTCATGTTCTTCCTTCTTGCGAGAGTAGATGAGAATATCATCAATGAACACAATTACGAATTTTTTCAGATAGGGTTTGCACACACGGTTCATGAGATCCATAAACACAGCTGGTGCATTGGTTAACCCAAATGGCATCACTTGAAATTCATAGTGACCGTATCTTGTTTTGAAAGTTGTCTTAGGAATATCATCTTCCCTGACTCGCAGCTGATGATAACCCAATCTTAAATCAATCTTTGAGTAGACACTTGACCCTTGTAGTTGATCGAAAAAATCATCAATCCTTGGTAATGGATGTCGATTCTTTACTGTAAGTTTATTCAAATCCCGGTAATTGATACACATTCTAAGAGATTTGTCCTTATTTTTGACAAAGAGGACAGGAGCTCCCCAAGGCAAAGAACTTGGTCGAATGAAACCTCTATCCAATAACTCTTGCAGTTGGTTGGACAGTTCTTGCATTTCAGATGGAGCTAAGTGGTAGGGTGCTCGTGCTACTGGTCCTACTCCTGGCACCAAGTCAATCTGGAACTCTACCTGACGAATAGGTGGCAAACCAAGCAACTCTTCATGAAAAAATTTCGGGAAATCTCTTACCACAGATACATCTTCGAGTCGTTTCTCATCTAAATTTTTTTGTCACATGAGTTAGAAAAGCGTGACATCATTTGTCGATATACTTCATGGTTTTGATGCAAGATATAATTCTTAATCTGGTCTTACTTTGATCACCCCGAATAATCATAGTTTCACACTTGAAAGGTATGTGAAACACTTTCTCGTCACGGATAATTCTTGCATGGTACTTGGATAGCCAATCTATACCAACGATAACATCGAAACTACCGAGTTCAATAGGCATGAGGTCAATGTCGAAAGGTTGGTTTAGTAAAGTTAGGGTGCAACCTCAGATTATAGTGTTAGTGCCTACTAGTTTTCCATTAGCTACTTTAATTTCGTAGGTGTTGTCTAGGGCAGTTGGAGTGATTTTAAGTAAGGAAGCAAAAGTGATACATATAAAGCTTTTATCGACCCCTGTATCAAATAATACTTTAGCTAGATGTTGGTTGAGAGGAAACGTACCGATGACCACATCTGGGTTGTGTTGAGTGTTTCCATTTCCTAGCACATAAGCTCTCCAACGGGCATTGCTGTTCTGGTTGGTATTCTGGTTTGGACACTGATTCTTGTAATGTCCTTTTTCACCACATCCGTGGCATATCACGGCTACTGGCTGAAAATTAACACATGTGGCTCTGCAGTCTCTAGTCACATTTGTGACCTGTTCTCTGACATTTTCCGCACTTAGCAATGTAAGGCCCAGTGTGATGTATTTTGCATTGGTTGTATAGACGTAACCTTCCAACATAGCCACTGCCCCCAACAGGTGTGGTTACGTAAGCTCTGGTAGCTTCCTGCCTGCGGTTCTATTGGTGGTAATGGTTGTTCCGGTTCTACTAATAATTCTGGTTGTTGTTGTTGCAGTTTTTCTTGTTGAGGTGGTTGTTGTTATGATGGGTGGTTCTTTTATCATAAAACTTCCTTTTGTGATCATTATTCCCTTGTGTAGAACCACGTTTTATTTCTTGGTTTATTAACCTTTGAGCAATGGTGATGGCTTCTTCCAGTGTCTGGGTTTTAGATGAGGTGACATTTCCCTCAATGCTTCGAGGCAGTCCCTCGATATACTTTTCCAACAGTTTCTCAAGGTCTGGTACCATGGTTGGGCATAGTACAACAAGTTCTTGAAATCTCCTGTTATAAGTCTTGAGGTCGTTTCCTTTCACTACTAGGTGGTAGAACTCATCTTCTAGATTTTTGATCTTGGTACATGGACAGTACTTTTTCAACATTTTCTATTTAAAATCAGCCCAGGTGATTTGGTAAGCTTCTTCAATACCTATAGTTTGGGCAGAAGAATTCCACCAGGACAGGACATCATCCAAGAGTGTCCTTGCGGCAAATGTAACTTTGTAGTCATCATACAACTTCTTCGCAGAAAAATTGTTTCTATGCATTCAAACCAACGAGCAAGATCAGTTACTTCTTCTATTCCTTTAAAATAGGTTGGTTTATAGTTCATGAAGTCTTTGTAAGTGCATTTGCGAGCTGTAACTGTCTCGCTTTCTCCGATAGGCCTATTGGTGCTGCTAGAACGAGCTATTGATGCTGCTTGAGTTTCTAGTACTACATCAACACTGTCAACAACCAATTTCAAAATAGCAGCCTGATTCATGGTTGGTTTTGCACTTGTTGTCCTTCTACGAGGCATATTTCTATTAATACCACAAGAAAAACATGTGTTTAAAATTCACAAAATGACCATGTTATGTTAGAATAATACAAATAATAAGGTAAATGCATAGAAATCATAACAATACCGCCACAACAAATTGAGTCTACGAGAATCATAAGATCACAACATGTCTGAATACTATCATACATGTATACAACATGATCAACTCTAGCCCACATTAACCAATATCATAACACAACATGATATAACAAAATCACAACCACATATAGTCATAAATAGCTTGCTAATTTGTCATACAACAAAATAGATACAAGCATCAAATTTATGCTACACATCCCGTGGCTGGGATATAGTACAAAAGCTGGTAGATAAAGATATAGTCTAATGACAGCCAGATGCTCCTTCGAGACGAGTCTCAAGATCCATAATCTTGCTGAGAAGGATCTGTATGTACACATGGTATCGGGCCTGGATATCTACCACTACTGTTTCTAGCGTGGCAATCCTAAAGTAAGTTATCACCAGGTCATCACTGTGCATCATTATTGCTTGTGACATCATCAAATCATCGTCATATAGCAAAGGTATGTCCTGACTCAGCTGTCTGTGATGTTCCTCCTGATTATTTACCTTCTCACAAGTCTCCTGTAACCTTGCGTTTAAGGTGCCTAACTCCTGCTGCATGGTTGCTTGCCTAGCAACTAGCTCCTTCACTGTATCCTCGACTGACTCGATGGGCTCAAGGGGTAGATCATTGAGGTGGCCTAAGGCAGTGTCAATTTGTTCCTAATGTCGTTCCAAATGTGCCATGAGGGTGAGAATGGTAGGCTATAGGTCCGTTTCTTCCTATGAACTTTCTCCTATCTCGAACACCCATGGTGGATGAGTGAAATCAGGAGAGGGTGATCATGCTAAAGAGCGGTATTAGGCAATAATCTTGCCCTCTCTCCGAGCTCAAATGATTGGGACGGGGGAGTGAAATCTGTAGCTGATGGTGGTAGATCAAAACAGGTCCTTTTCTGAAGTGGCATCACTTCCTCAGGAATAGCATCCCAGGGATGAAGTGATGGTGGAGGTGGTGGTGTAGATTTTGGAGTTGATGGTGGTACATACGTAGGTATCATGTATGGATGTGGGTATGGAAATGGTGAGGGAACGGGAAGTGTCCTTTTCCGTGCAGTCTCACGGGTCCTCCTCGGGTGAACCGGTGGGAGGTCCGATGAGGGTGGTGGTGGTGGAACTGATGGTGTTAATGGTTCTGGTGGTGGTACTCTGGGAGCACGTGTTCGGATAGGATATACCTTTTTTCGTGGTGTGTTCTTCATGATTGGACCATTAGGATGGTAGCTGTATGCTTCCATGAATGGTTCAGGTTCATAAGGCTCTAGAACTCGAAAATTCCTACGTTGAACTGGTGAAGATTGTGACTCAGTAGATGAAGAAGAGTCCGACTCATATGACTCTGCATCTTCAAAAGTACGGTACATCTAGCCTGCACATACGGGTCGTCGAGCAGTGGTGTGAAAATAGGTACTGTTGGGATATCCTCAAATGGCTCCTCTGAGGGATCTGTCTTCGTAGCGCACCTATATGCTGGAGACTGAACTAGTAAATCCATGGAGGGAAGAGTATCCTCAGGCTCAGAATCTGATAAGATAATAATAAGGGGAGTAGAGTGAGACATAACTCTGTAACAACCCCGTAATTATAAATATTTCACAATGTAAATAAGTAATAAACATGCATAAGTATTGTTTCAGTAGTGGCATGAAGGACTTTATTTACGTGTGAAACAGAGTTATAGTTTAGGTTTGCACTTTGTTCTCTATAACTATGGCTCTGATACTAATCTGTAACACCCCCATATTTTGGTATACGCAGTGGAAATGAGTTTGGGGCATTACTTCTAGTATCACAGTCATAATAATATAATACGACTCAAAAAGAGACGTTTTAGATAAAACAATTATCATTCATTTATTTAATCAGAGTTTACAAAAGAGAGGTCCCAGCATAAATTACTAAAACAAATAATTATTTATTTTATGAATGATAACAAAATGGACACCCTTTTTATTAAGAAAGTCCATAGCCACTTCGTGCCAAGTCGTGCTTTAGTTACCTGAGATAAAACATGCTAAGAATTCAACACAAAGGTTGAGTGAATCCATAGAGTTTATAATAATCAGTTGAACACAAGTTAAGCAATAGTAAAACAGTAATGTTGTAGTACAATATATTGCCCTAAGTCTCATGACACTCAAACGTTAACGTGTGTGGTATCATAAAAATGATATAAGTAACATCGCCCTCGTGTAGGAATTTGCCAATTTCCAAATAGTTCTCAAATAATATGCATTTGGCTATCAATCCGGCTACCACAAAATCTATCTATGCGGCTAACACAAATGGGCAGTCAACCTCCAATACATCTATTCACAATATTCGCGTTCACTCGCAAGTGATTAATGGCTCATGATATGAGGTTCGTTTAGTAGCAATAGTGTGTACTTAGGCAATAACAATCAGGATAGAATACAGAAAAATGCTTGTATTCGGGTTTGTAGCATGTATCTCCCCACAAGTTTGTAAAATATATAAAATTGGGACTACGAACTCACCTTGGTGATACAGTAGCCTGGTTGAAAAACTAACCAAGTTTTGAGAATAAACAGCTCCAACACGCAACCTATATGTCAAGCCTCAATATGTTGGTTTTATGTTCAAAAAGTTTATTAATGTGTAATGTTTGTAGTAGTAGTACGATATGTGTATTGTCGATAATTATATATGAACCTTTGAGTGAAATTGATACATAAGTACCAATGATAAGTTCTATAATTTTGAAGTCTCTTCAAAAGTAAGTTGATGATAAGTTATGTTAATCATTTTTAAGATTTGATCGATCGTTGATGAAATAAAAATATTTAGTATGTTGATTTTATCAAAAGCCGACTCGATAGGTGTTAAAAGTATATCTTTGTGATAATATAAAGTGTTACACTTTTTACCCTTATAGTTTCAAGTATTGACAGTTAAAATGACAATTTATACCCCTCAACTTTTATAAAATGACAATTTATACCCGTAAAATTTATAAAATGACTATTTATACCCCTACATGTTATAAAATGACAATTTCTACCCTGTAGTTTCAAAAATGACACTTTATTCTCTCTGTTATAAGTTGATTGCAGTTTTAGTCCTTGTTATGTATAACTTATTAAAATTGACAGTTTTGGCCCAAGAAAACTCCAAATTTCAAAATGTTAGAGTTTTCACCTCCAAGAATATTTGGTGTTACATCTGCAGTCCTTATTTTGAAATTTTGCGTTTTTGATTTAGAAAAAGGTGCGGCTTGTTATGGCTTATCATAATAAGCAATATTAAGTTGAAAATAAGTTGTTGAAGGCTTATTAGCTTTTAGAATAGCTTATGGGCTTTAAAATCCAATAAAGGGTGCGTTTGGTGTTTAGGTCGCAACACAAGAAAAAGGACATAATTTAACCAGGGCATCTACTATTTTTGAGTTAAGTTTTCATTGTTTTATAAACTTGGATAGGTGCTTAATAAGATGCCTTAATCATTTTATTTATAGGTGATTCCATATGGTTTAAACAATTCAATGAAAAGGGTGGTTTGGATGGTTTTGCTACAAGAAAGAAAAAGAGAAAAGAAATGGAAATTAAACGTTAAAACTCATGGGCTTATTTTTAAGGCTTGTTAACATGTTTCCTAGCTTATTTAAAGGACTTATGATGTTGCTTATAGCTTAGGGATTAAAAAATAAAATAATAAGGGGTGTTTGGTTTGCTCTTGTTAAAAATAAAAAGGAAAGAAAAATTATTTTTGATCTTTGTTCCCAACTCATACTAGGTTAATATGATATGTAAGTGTTATTAGGATGTATAAAGAGATTTGAAAGGCTTAATTAAAATTCTTTTGGTACTCGACTAAAAATAAAAACGCCCAAAGTGACTTCAAAATGAAACAAAGCTTTTTCAAAGCTTCAAGGTTCTAGTACAAACTTCCTTCCTCTCCTTTAGACTTGAAATTTAGTAGGTAAGTGTGTGTGTGCGCGCGCGCGCGCGTGTGTTTTGATTGAAAACAAAGGGATGGTAAGAAATGGTATAGTTTTAGGTCGACTTATATAGGCAAGAGAAAATTAGAGTTCATTGAATGAATTTTCCACTTGTAGGGTGTTCTTAAGAAGATAAGGGACACAATATTAAGGATAACATATAGATTAGAGATTTCCATGTGAGTTTGTATGATGATTCAACCATTTTCAAAACCCAAATCACATGGAGCTTGAAATAGTTGACCCTTTTGTTGAAGATCAAAGAGATAATGTATAAGAGATAATATAGGACTTAGATTGTGTTTGCATTGCTGAAGATATAGTTTACTTAGTTTACAACTAGGTTAGGATTTGATTTGGTTAGGTTTTCTTCTAGTCGATTCAAAGAGAATAAAGAAATGTTTTTAAGCTTTAATCACTTGTACATGGAGACACTACTACAAAAACAGGCTAATGCAACGAAAATTTGCAACGGTAGATTTTCGTTGCAATTTTGCAACCGTAATGCAACGAATTACCAACCGAATAGCAACGACAAAGGAAATGGTTGGAAATCTGTTGCAAAAGATAAACAAATTTCTTTTACATTTATTTTTGTTTCCTCCGTTGCAAATGCGTTGCAAATTATAAAAATTTGCAACGGAAAAGCAACGAAAAACAAAAATTAAATATAAAAGAAATTATAATTTATTTTCCGTTGCAATTCCGTTGCAAGTTTTCATAATTTGCAACGGAATAGCAACCGAAGAAAAAACTTTAATCTAAAAAAATTATCATTTCTTTTCTGTTGCAATTCGGTTGCAAATTTTCAAAATTTGCAACCGAATAGCAACGGAAGACAAAAATTAAATCTAAAACAAATTATCCCTTAATTTCTATTGCAATTTTGTTGCAAAAATTAAAATTTGAACGAAATAACAACGAAAGACATAGTTTAAATATGAAAAAAATTAACATTTCTTTTTGTTGCAATTTTGCTGCAAATTTCAAAATTTTGCATCGGGTGCAACTAAATATTACAATAAAATGTAAATAAATTATTTTGGATTGTCGTCGAAATCTGCTCATTTATCATTTCCCGTTAATTCACTAGCTAACAGCGTGAAAAGATCAATCATAAATATAAATGTCTTTACAAAATCCTATATACATTCATTGTATATGGATGAACTTGATAACTAATAATAGTATACTATATTTATGTATCATTTACCCCATGTATATTGCTCATTTATTATATGTTTATAGCTAAATTGATAATTAATCACTCTATTTTTGTATTTTCAGTATTTATGGAGCAATAATGGAAAAGACACGAAAAATCACATGATTTGGAGCTTATTTGGATAATTTTGTATGCAATCAGTGAAGAGCACACGACGTATGTAGCTCTAGCCTAGGTTAGATAAGAGTATGGGGGTATTGTCTGGACCAATGAGATAATTTCATACCACCTGATGTCACCGATACGTTACATGTAAATCATTGCACTAATAAACGGAATAACCAAGTGGCGATCGTGAAGATGATTATGATGACTATGCGGATTAGGTCTACGATCTTCCAGGGAATTTGGATGCTCTTTCTGACACGTATGACATCAAGCTCTAAGGCCATGGTAGGAAGTAATTTTGTTCTCATAGGAGTCTAATGTTTTTTGAGTAATAGTTTATTTTCTTGTTTAGAGAATATGAAGTATCTTGTTATGTAAGCCTTTCCACCTGTGTAACGGGTTGAGATATGAGATTCACCCATATCCTTTGTACTTAAACTTATTTGAGTAATATATTTACCGGGTCTTTGACTTTTTACCCAAAAAATAATATGGCTAACACTTCCTTCTCACTATTGATTTTCACCGTAGTAGTAGTTAGTTTATTTTATTTTTTATTTAGTTTAATAATTCAATCAATCAAAATCGTGATAAAATCTGTACAACTAACTAGATTAACTCTTAAGCATACTATTCCCGAGATCGAACTCGTACTTACTCCACTAGCTACATCCGACTGGATACACTGCCCGTGAAGGCGTGTGTCTATTAGGTAGAGTATGGCTAAATATAAATGTAAAACTTGAATATTGACTCTCAATCCAGACTCCTAACGCCTGTTATCCTCCCTTTGATTCTGGCTTGGTCGCCTTTCTTGTTGTTCATCAGAAGATGAACCGTCACCCTTACCGAACAGATTTTCATATAACTTTAAAATTATTAACCAGGATTACAATAGAGCTATTAAATAGAAATAATAAATCGAAACGAGCCTCAAAAGACAAACGGGATGAGCTCTAACCCACAGACAAAGCCCAAAAAAACTAGGAAAAAATATAAGAATACGAATAACTCAAAAATACAGCGAGCACCCAACCACATAAGCACCTTTTTAATATTTTGCTTGAAGTTTCGACTTCTAGATTTTGTTGAAGGTCTCACGTAGGTTTGTGATTTTGTTGTTCTTGTATCGTGTTATCTCTAAATGAACGAAAGAAATAATGAAACATCATGGTTTTGTTCTTTTATTTTAAAGGTTAGAATATTAAAAGAAGTTTTTTTTCTGAAAAGATCTATGATGAGTTGTGTTTATATCTATTAGAGATTGTTATAATCACTCTGAAACACAAACTGAGTTATATTTTCTTTTCTTTTCGAGTGGTTGTATTAGAGTAGGATGATTGTCTCTTGTAGTAAACATGAGGTTGGATGGAGATGGGTTTTTGGTCGTGACTGCGTTTAGATCTTAGCATTTGGTTGATGGTTTTTAGATCTTGTTGACGGTTGTTGTTGTTTTATTATTTGTCTTATCTAAAAAAAAGATATGTGATTGTTGATGTTGTACCGAGCTCGAGCTTTATATAAGCGCATCATAAACGAGCCGAGCCCGAGCCGAGCTCGAGCTTTTTATATCATAACACGAGCCGAGCTCGAGCTCGAGCTTTCTAAAATATAAACGAGCCGAGCTCGAGCTCTGGCAGGCTCGGGCTCGGCTCGGCTCGTTTCCACCCATAATAGAAACAAATATTTAATTCTTGTATATACGATCTTAAGTTTTATAGATACAATATTTGACTAGAAGGGTACCCAAGAATGCGACGTACTGGTACCGGTGACTATATTTGTGGCAAGCAAATGTTCTTTCGTATATATGTTTTTTCTAACAATATCTTTATGCGATTTAATTTCCGATGAACTACATATTTTAATTTATTATATTTTTTTACGAGGCTTCATATAGTTCAAATTAAAATGTATCAATATTGGAGAATGTTACAAGTATGAGAATTTAAGACATTAATTATTCTTTAAATTTATGTGTATGCTAAATTATTATGCTTAGCAAAGTAAATTTTTTTATGAAAATGTTTTTTGTTTTAAAAATTTTAATACTACTATATTTCGAATAACCTAAACCGTCAAAAAAAGAGTATATATACTCCCCTCCGTCCCATAATAATTGTCCAGTTTGACTTTTTTGAGTCTTTCTTGTTCAACTTTGACCACTAATATTTCTATTTGCGTTATATAATACTTGATGAAAATTATACCAAATGAAAATACATTTAAAATCCAATCTATTCATATTTTTTCATCAAGTATTATATTACACAAGTAAAAATATTTATAGTCAAAGTTTAACAAAAAAGACTTAGAAAATTCAAAGTGGACAATTATTATGGGACGGAGGAGGTAGTAGTTATATTTTTTTTGTAAGTTGCTCATGATTATTTTCTTTTATTAAAGAATGGAGTATTATAAAGTATATACCGCCTCAATTTTCCCACATTTTATCAATCCTCTTAAAAAATTTAATCTCCTCTCAACATTTTCAAGATCCCGCCCTAAATTTTCCCCAAAATCAAATTCTCCATCCATTCACCTATTATCTACCTCACATAGCCCAACCCTATCCTCTTCATCTTATCTCACATCCTCTTTCTCGGGTCATCAACATCACTTCCATTGATCCTTGCCTACCGTCGATTGCATCCTCACCCACTGAGACCATGGCGATTCACCATTGTGACTCGCGAAATCAAATCACATATCGTGTACTTTATGTGTTACTATATCCTTAATTAATCATCAATTTGAGGTGGTCATGAGTCAATTTCTTGTTTGGGTGATTATAGGAATTAGGTTCATGAAAGCCCCGATCTATTTGAGCTTGGAACATGCTTTCGCTACAAATGATGCTTATGACAAACTAGTCTCTTGTATGTATTCTTATTACTCGCTTAATTTTCAAGACTACATGGTTTTATTATAATAAAAGTTTCTAGCTTGTTCTCATTAAATGTTAAAGTGCATACTTTTGTATTTTTGGATTCTTGGCCCATCTAAAGTCTTGAATATTTATATAGCATGAATGGTGTATGACAAGTCATTATTGATTTGATTGTTGATAGGATTCTTTATATTGATTCAATTAGTTGTTACAAATTATTAAGTCTTAAGTATGTGGCTTTCATAATACATGTCTTGTTGGCACTTGACAGCCAACATATCAATGATTCAATGTTATTCATGTTTGCTTGTTGTATATAGTTACTAATTCTTTGTGGCCAAATGGTGTATGACAACCTATTTGCAAAGATAATGTTGACAAACAAAGAATAGGATCGGTTGTTATCTCTGATGATGTTGCTGAATTTAATATCCTAGGATTATTTTTGTTCAACTCTTAATTGATTCCCTACTATAGTATGATGTTTATTGTTGTTGTGCTACTCATGTTGGTTTTAGCTACTCAAGTTCATTAAGGACTCAACTTATATAATTTTCGGTATGTCACGACAAGTAATATTATAGCGTCAACACGAGTTGGAATCTCGGAAGATGATCGAAAGAAATAGTTAGAGAAGAGATGTAAGTTTGTGTAGCGCCTAAAGACCAAATCGGATAACACCGAGCATGTGAAGTTGATAGAGTAGCGATTCGAAATAACAGGATGTTAACATCACTAACTTGTAATTTTTGTTGCTAGATGTTAGATTATCCGAAATTTTGATATTTTACCTACATTTACGGATATTGTTTGCTTATGTGGTAAATGTATCATTTTATAGCGATGTTGTTTATATATACTTTGTTGATGTATACATATGAAGTGCTGTGCTTGTTAGATATTTTTTGTGTATGTGGTAAATGGTGTTGTTTGGTTTTGAATATTTGGATATAAAATTTTTGGATAAAAAAAAGAAAATTCAAATATATTTTTTAAAGCAAAAGATTAAGGTGCGGTTAATTAAGAAACCGTACCAAAAAACAAAATAGCATTGACTTTGACCCGAGGTATTTGGTAAAACCCATAAGAAAATATAACCGTTGCAAATTATATGTCGATGCAAAAAAAATTTGTTGCAAAATTGTGAGAAAAAGTCTTCGTTGCAAAGTGAGTCTTTAGTTCTAAAGAATTATCTTCTGTTGCAAAACGGTTGCAAAAAAATTTCTACTTGTTGCAATTCGGTTGCAAATTAAATTTGCATGGAGCCTTTTTGCAATAGTCGGAATTAGTTGCATTTTCGTTGCAAATAGCCTTTTGCAACGGATTTGCATCGTATTTGGACGGTTGCATTAGGCCAGTTTTGTTGTAGTGAGATAAATAAGGTTGTACTTGTAGTTTAGGAATGTAGGAAACTAGTTTTAGTCTTTCATTTGGTTTATGAGTCTTTAGTTAGGTTTAGTTTAAAGAAAATTCATATTGAAATTTTATGCATTAAATACTTTTAACACTAGCTTTAGGGAGTTCTACATTAGGCTTATATATTATAAGAAAATAAAATTGAAGGGTTGTGCATTAAAGTCTTGCAATGTGTGCTTTAAAGTAGGTACACTGAGGTTTATAATATAATTTATATTGATATTAAAGTTTCTATGCATTAAAAACTTGTACATGTGCATGTAAAGCTTGAACATTAACATTTTATAAAAATCATATATACATTAATTTGTGATTTCATTTACATAAAATCATAGATTTATAATTTAGGGTTTTGTGTAAACTCTAATAGATGGCAAACATTTAGCTTGAATGTTTAAAAATCATACATTAAGGAAATAATATAAAGTGGTAAATAAAAGTAGAAAACTTTTATACTTGACATATAAGGATGTTTATGTGAAATAAACATAAGGCATGTTGGTGTCGGTCATCGTGTGAGCATGTTTATCAAGTATGTGACTTTCGTCACATTAGTTGGTTGTTGTGATCCGAGATAATTTAAAAAATTTTATACGTAGAATATGGATACGTATTCTTTCACTAGAATATTATATTAGTTTAATACAAGTGTGAAATTTACCAGTGGTTACATATGTGATTGTAGAAGAAACCATAATCATGTAATTGTATTCTCATCCATATGACTTGAGCATATCATACGGATAATAACACATACTCTACTTCTGTTGTCGACGTTGTAGTACAATCTTGCTTCGTGGACGACCAACTAACAAGCTTATCACCAAGTAATTGAATTCCGCCAGATGTATGTTTGCATGTACCTAGGCATCCTGCATGATATTTTGTTTGGGGTTCTGTGACCCACGAAAATGGTTGTTATCAACGAAGATGTATAAACAATACATTGGAGGTTTGTTTTTATCCTTCATAACAAAATCCATATAAACTAAAGTTTTGTTTGATAAGTTTTTTCATATTAAATTTTACGATGGTAAATGTTAAATGGGGTGAATTTGGGTTATAATTGTAAATGTTTAAACGGGTAATGACACGGATCGAATGGTTTAGATGTTTCAGAACTATTTCTATAATTTAATTTTTTTAATCATATTTAGTAGTTTTTGCCAATTATTTATTAATCGACATGCAAGTTTTAGTGGGTCTACCCACCTATACTTAAAACTTTTTCATCATAAACATAAACAATTACACGCATATTAAAATACAAAAACAAAACACTGTACATATATATCTTCATACTAACAAACAAATCATATCAAAGAATAAAAAAAAAAGTCATGCCCGCCCCTTGGGCGGGCTTCAACCACTAGAATATATAGAGAAAAGTGTAATTAAAGAGAAAAGTGAGAAAAAAAGTTATAGGGTCAAATTTGAAGCATCTCAAACTTCAGGGGTAAATTTGAAGCATCTTCCACCACCCACCCCACTGCAAAAAAAAAAATCCCACAAAAAATCTTTTTGGCAATTTTTTTTTTTTTCCTAAAAAATTTATAAGCGTGATGACCTTTTTTGTGCATCTCATTTATAAAAATTAGTGCGTCATAGTTATAACTATTTTTTTTATTTTTTATTTTTTTTAACTGTGATGCAACAAAATAAAAAGGTGCATCAAATCGCATATGTTATTAACTTATTCCATAAAAGTTTTGAATTAGAACCTTCAACCTTTGTGTATAAAAAAGAGATTTTTCAACTGATTTAACACGCTTATTTTATTAATCGCACGGTTAATATACAATGAAATCAATTATCCTAACATGTTTTAGAGTCAATTTGTTTTACTTTTCAATAATTCACGATGGTTAATATGCACTGGCATTATCCCAATGACAAAACATGCTATAACAAAGAGATGCAGTACTACCATGGCTACCATGACTCCGTCCCTGGTTATACAAGTAATTCCCCTTAAAGAGCATAATACACTAAGTTATTGCAATGTTATAGGAGCATATTAGGTAACCATCGTTGGGTGAATCTCGGTTATTAAAATAATTATAACTACTTTTTTTAACTATGATTCACCAAAATGAAAAGGTGCATCAAATCTCATATGTTATTAACTTATTACAGAAAAGTTTTGAATTAAAACCCTCAAACCTTTGTGTATGAAAGAGAGATTTTTCAACTTATTCAACACGCTTATTTTATTAATCATATGGTTAAGATACAATAAAATCAATTATCTTAACATGTTTCAGAGTCATTTTGTTTTACTTTTCATCAATTCACGATGATTAATATGCACTGGCATTATCCCAATGACAAAGCATAATATAACAAAGAGATGCGACACTACCATGGCTCTGTCTCTAGTTGTACAACTAATGCCCCTTAAAGAGAATAGTATACTAAGTTATTGCAATGTTATAAGATCATATTAGGTAACCATCGTTGGGTGCATCTCGGTTATAAAATTTGGTGCATCATAGTTATAACTAATTTTTATAAATGTGATGCACTAAAATAAAAATGTGCATAACAGTTATAAATTTTTGGCCGAAAAAATTAATTTGGCCTCCAATTTTATTTTTTATTTTTTTGGGAAAAAATTATTTCTTCGGGGAGGGGGGTAGGGTGCGAATATACAAAACCTCCCTTAAAGAAAGAAGGAAAATACAATAAGGACTTTGTAGTTTGGTGTGAAAAAAGGGAAGGAAAGAGTGGGTGATCTAATGGTTGAGATTATTTTTCTCACTTTTCTCTTGAGATTAACTTTTCAAAGGATCCAATCCATATATATATATATGGAAGGGATCAGATACATATTTGGATTTTTGTGCGGATGTATGGACAAATCTCAGCCCTCCATCTAGTAAACCATCTGAAATAGGCAGAGTGGCAATATCATAAATATCCCGTCTTTTTTAATAAAATCGTTAATATCACAATACCTTTTTACATGTAAAACATTTTTTTATTTTATTTTTAAGCTATTATTACTTATTTTACTCGTACTATCTTTTCAAGTTTTTTACTAATATCACTTTAAGTCCTAAAGTTCATAATTTAATTAGTACCAGTGATGATTTTTTTTTTTTTTTTTCTTTTAGCGATTATTACCAACTTATTGTCTAGTTCTTTGTCAAATTTTTCAGATTTTTTACAAATATCACTTTTTATCATAAACTTAATGATTTTTTAACTGTGAATATAAGTTTTTTCAAAAACTTTTTCAAGGGTTTTATCATAAACTTTTCTTCAAAAATTTTTGTTTCATGTCAATTTTTTCTCAAAATAAACTGGAAATTTTTATTTTTTTTACGTTATACTTACGGTTTATTTTAATAGTGATATTAATTTTTTTTGAAATTTTTTCAACTTATCTTAATTATTTTACTTATAGTATGTGTAAATTTTTTTCACAGTTTTTTGAGTTGATATGTGCTGTAAACTAAATTATGATATTATACATTGATATATATAACTTAACTTTGATTTTTTTATTTTTTTGGTTATGAATGATGATATTAAGACATGAAAAGCTTAATATCGCAATGAAATCAACAATGATATTAAGTTTGTTTTTTTATGAATAATGATATTAAGATATGAAAAGCTTAATATCGCAATGAAATCAACAATGATATTAAGATTTTTACTAATAACAACGTTCCTTTTTTATATCACTACTGGTTTTACATGTATAAAAGCTTAATATTACTGTATGTCTTATAATATCATTGTTAGACTTATAATCACAATAACTTTAAACGGTGAAGATCAATGTTTTTCACCTTAGTATTGAAAAGTTAACACTAAAATCCACTGTAAAGATTGCATATTCATAAACAAATCAACTAAAAAACACCTTTTGACGAACGATGATATTAACATAAAAATTATCAAAAAAAATCAAAAAAATAAAAATAAAAGTACTTAGAAAAATCTGAAGAAAAAAAAAAGATAGAAAGTAGACAACAATAATAAGGATCGTTCAAAAGGATAAAAATTAAAAAAAAAAAAATCGTTTTTATAGTCAATTGGAACCGTGAAGTTGGCGTGTGTATGTGTAAATCTAGATCTAGTCAAAGGGAGGATGATATGGTCAAAAAAATGGATAGCCCAAATCTAGCCGCACGTCCCTACTTAAAAATCATATCCGCACATATATATCTATACATTATATATAAGAGGAGGCATGCCACATAAAATGCCACTTGGCATCCCATAATGCCATGTCATATTTCCATGTCATCACATTTTGTCCACCTAGCAATTAAATGCCATCTCATATATATATAGACATTCATAAAAACCGGATTTTATTTTTCAAAAATATTGAGCTACATTAGAATCGAACATGGGTCTCTTATTCCACAAACAAACTTGTTAACCATTAGACCAAGTAATCTTTTGGATTATATCTTCCGATCCCAAATCTATAAACTTATGCAAACAATTGTTGACCATGATAACTACCATATATATTATTTGATTTACAATCTTATTAATTAATAATATGAGTTTCTCCAACCCTAAAATACAACACACAAACAATATAATGCGTGTATGAATTTTACAGACTATGAATCTTTTGTCTCAGTATGGTGATGTAAACCATCTTGCATAACACGTGGGTAGTGAGGATGAACTTCACGGTCACTTGTTGGTGACCTTGAAAAGGTTTAATACTTTGGGACTACACCGGTCGAGATGATGAGCAGGCACTTCAAAGAACTAAAACCCATCTCACGTTGATTTTCGGTTAGGATACCAACTTTTAATTTTTGTCAATTGTCATGTTATTACCATGACGAAGTTCAGATCTCTTAAAGTGTGTTAGCAGTGATGTGAATCCCGGCGTTGAGGAGTGCTTATATTTGCCCCATATAAAAATCAGTAACCAGCTCATTATCTTTGTTTTGCGGCAACTATATTTGTAAGAATTGTCCAAAGAGTATTTTAAGGACCAAGACTAGGAAACCCATGTTATTTAGCAAATAAAGTTTCAGAACTCCTTCAAACGTTAATAAATAAGTTAAAGTTATATTATTGTGTGGCTCCTAATCAAATTTGTAATTCTGGTGAATATAATACCACAAGCAGGAAAAGTTATCAGTACCGAACGCAAAAAAAGAAAAACGATTTTGTGGCCTCTTGAGATATTCCAATGTTGCCTATATGGGTGACATTTTTACGTATATAATGGGTCTTAATGATTGGAAAATTAAACTCAATATTAGTCTTGAAGTGGAACATCTCTTTTCATGTTTGAAGTTTAAAGATGGTTTTACAATGTTCTTGCTTTTATCTTGCCTTACACTCTTCTTGTGATGATGTATTGAGTTTCTCCAAAAGGTCATTTTGGAAGAAAAATAAAGAACATAATATCAAGATGATCTTTTCCATCGTATCAAACCCCGAAATTGCATTGTTCATTATGAAATAGCTTCAACATATTTTGCTATGCTTTTCTTCCATAATATGCTTCGACAATGGGCATACTTTCATTCAAGGATATGAAACAATCCGGTACGCAAGGAATTCGATGTTAAAAGTTTGGCTGAGATCTTCAGGCTACAAGGTAATTTTTTGTCAAACCTTATGAACTTGTGATTATCTCTTACGTTTGTATCTTCATATATCATACATGGAACTCACTTTTTTGAATGCCATTGAAAGACTTGCAAGATAATATACATTTTACAAACCTCGTGACATTAGAGTAACATCATTTACAACAGAAGTAAAATTTGGAAAAGATATATGAACTGCATTTATTCATGTAGGTAACGAGGCTATGCTGACGAAGTTCTGTATCTCTTAAAGTGTGTTAGCAGTGATGTGAATCCCCGGCCTTGAGGAGTGCTTATGTTTGCCCCCGTATAAAAATCTGTAACCAGTTCTGTTATCTTTGTTTTGCGGCAACTATATTTGTAAGAATTGTCCAGTAGTATTTTAAGGACCAAGACTAGGAAACCCATGTTATTTAGCAAATTTCTGACGATTGTGTGCTATCATCAAAGCTGTCAATTAAGGTAGATCAATTCAATATTGCAAACACCAATTTTTGTCATCCTTAAATATTAGAAAAAAATAAATATAGTGGTAAAAATATCATAAATTGTGGTAGCTTTTTTTTCACTTTATGTTTATAAATTTTAACTTATTTATTGTTTCATCCTATGACCGAATAATATTTTCACAAGGAAGAAGAGTGGGCATAAGCGAAATATAATTTTCAATTGTAGGTTGCTTGGCTTCTGATGGACACTTATGAGGCACAGTTTTATCCAACGTTATTTGATCAGGCTATTGATGTAATGGACATGCTAGGCAACATGATATGGGAGTGGATTAAGGAAAAAAATCCGTTTTAATTGTACACCAGGGTGTGGTTCGTTACATTGCTGAAAGAGTCAGGTTCAATTCTTTTTTACTGATCTATGTGGTATGTATTGTGCTATTGCTAATGTTATGTTAAACAGATGCAAGTATTCATATCTACATCTATGAACTCTATCAACCATGTAATTTGCAGCTCGAGAATTGCTTCTCGTGGCATTGCCTTGAGTGACTCAATGTCTGATGAGCTAGAAACTTATGGAAGCACCCAAGAGTATAGATTGAAACTGTGAACAGGTACGTTTTTTATTCAACTTACTTGGTAGAAACTGTGTGTTATCTTCAGTAGTGTGGTCTAACGTTAATGCAAAATTTGATGATTTGCAGCCCCACATTTGCCCGTATTATCACTTGAACTGTATGCTACACTAATTAAATCTCTCTTGATTGGTTCTATCATCACTGCTCACATAAAAATGTAGAACAAAGCGGACCAAGTTTACTTTTTTATGCTACTATATCACTTTTGGAGTGTCTACAGAGTCATGACAGCTACCTTAACGAGTTGGTGTTTATTTGCAGATGCTAAAGAACAATGTTGCACCCGTGCCACCAATGTTTAAACCATCGTTTGCTCCTCAAGGTAATAAGCAATATTTAGTGATAAGCATCAATAATTTCAAACTTTTTATATTATAACCATTTTTCTTCAATATATACATTTATGTGAGTCGCGACTTTGCTATTAGGTTTATAATTGTGTATAATAATTTTATTTTAGTTTTCAATAGCAGAAGCAAAGGAGTTTGATGGAAAATTTTGGAATTTGCCCTCGCTTTATCATGAATCCTAATCATGGAAAAAGTTACACACCTTGAACTATTATCTTATCCGCCTAACCCACCATTAATTTTTGTGAAAATGACACTACAAGAATCAGGAGAACAGGCGACGAATACAATGCCGACGACACTGTGGCGTCGGCAACATACGCTACACGACAAAAAACCCTTGACCTGGGGCGGGCTGCGTTGAAAATTTATGTTAATATAATGCCGACGACACGTCGTCGCAATGTAAAACCAAATTGACTTTGTTAATTCGTGCAATTTTTGGCGGGATCTTTTGGCGCTCATATATTCCCTACGCCATGTCGTCGGAATATAAATCCAAATAATTATGGGTGATTAGCGTGTGATTAACGCAATTTAATTTTGTTTTAACAATGCCGACGCCAGGTCGTCGGCAATAGTATAAATAGTTATTTATTTTGTTATTATGCCGACGACACGTCGTTGGCAACGTCGCCTGCATAAATTATTTTAAAGTTTTCATAAATTATTTAAAAGTAGTATAAAAGTCAAGTCCATATAATTGCTCAGTGGATTGCGTACATAATCTTACTAATGTTGATTTTAATTTGCACATGTTACGTATAATTATTTAAAAGTGTTCAATTTTAAATAAACTTGTATAATTTTATTTGCACATGTTATCGTTACGTGTAACCATAGCACCTAGACTCGGTCGTTTAACACGCTACGTGTAACCATAGCACCTAGACTTGGTCGCTTAACACGTTACGATAACCATAGCACCTACACTCGCTCGCTTAACACGTTACGTATAACCATAACACCTAGACTCGCTCGCTTAACATGTTACGTATAAGCATAACACCTAGACTCATTCGTTTAACATGTTACGTATAACCATAGCACCTATGCTCGTTCGTTTAACACGTTACGTATAACCATAGCACCTATACTCGTTCGTTTAACACGTTACGTATAACCATAGCATCTACACTCGTTCGTTTAACACGTTACCTATAACCATAACACCTAGAATCGGTCGTTTAACACGTTACGTATAACCATAACACCTAGACTCGTTCGTTTAACACGTTACGTATAACCATAGCACCTAGACTTGGTCGTTTAACGCGTTACGTATAACCATAGCACCTAGACTCGTTCGTTTAACATGTTACGTATAACCATAACACCTAGACTTGTTCGTTTAACATATTACGTATAACCATAACACCTAGACTCATTCGTTTAACATGTTATGTATAACCATAGCACCTAGACTCGGTCGTTTAACACGTTACGTATAACCATAGCACCTACACTCATTCGTTTAACACGTTACGTATAACCATAACACCTAGACTCGATCGTTTAACACATTACGTATAACCATAGCACCTACACTCGGTCGTTTAACACGTTACCTATAACCATAACACCTAGACTCGTTCGTTTAACACGTTACGTATAACCATAACACCTAGACTCGTTCGTTTAACATGTTACGTATAACCATAGCACCTACACTCGTTCGTTTAACACGTTACGTATAACCATAGCACCTAGACTCGGTCGTTTAACACGTTACCTATAACCATAACACCTACACTCGGTCGTTTAACACGTTACGTATAACCATAACACCTAGACTCGATCGTTTAACACGTTACGTATAACCATAGCACCTACACTCGGTCATTTAACACGTTACCTATAACCATAACACCTAGACTCGGTCGTTTAACACGTTACGTATAACCATAGCACCTAGACTCGGTCATTTAACACGTTACGTATAACCATAACACCTAAACTCGTTCGTTTAACACGTTACGTATAACCATAACACCTAGACTCGATCATTTAACATGTTACGTATAACCATAACACCTAGACTCATTCGTTTAACACGTTACCTATAACCATAACACCTAGACTCGGTCGTTTAACACGTTATGTATAACCATAGCACCTAGACTCGGTCATTTAACACGTTACGTATAACCATAACACCTAGACTCGTTCGTTTAACACATTACGTATAACCATAACACCTAGACTCGGTCATTTAACTTCTTACGTATAACCATAACACCTAGACTCATTCGTTAAACACGTTACCTATAACCATAACACCTAGACTCGGTCGTTTAACACGTTACGTATAACCATAGCACCTAGACTCGATCATTTAACACGTTACATATAACCATAACACCTAGACTCATTCGTTTAACATGTTACGTATGACCATAGCACCTACACTCGTTCGTTTAACACGTTACGTATAACCATAGCACCTAGACTCGGTCGTTTAACACGTTACCTATAACCATAACACCTACACTCAGTCGTTTAACACGTTACGTATAACCATAACACCTAGACTCGGTCGTTTAACATGTTACGTATAACCATATCACCTAGACTCACTCGTTTAACATGTTACGCATAACCATAGCACATAGACTCGTTCGTTTAACACATTACGTATAACCATATCACCTAGACTCGGTAGTTCAACACGTTACGTATAACCATTTCACCTCAACTTTTTATAAATATTATCTTCAAAGATACATTCAATAGTTATATATAAAATATATTTTTTATAATTGTATCAAATAAAAATTTTTAATTATTTATAAGTGTTTAATTTTAAATTTTAATTATATATATATATTACATAATTTTTTAATTATTTAAAAGTGTAAATTAAACTTATATTTTAATTTTTTATAGCTTTTTAATTTTATTATTATTTTAAATTAAATTAAAGTATTTGTATTAAAAAATAAAAAAATTAAATTAAATTAAAGTATTTGATTTTGTTTAATTAGTATTATGTTTTTTAATTAAATGTAATCGTTTTTTTTTTTTTTTTTTTTTTTTTTTTGTGGGTACAGCCTTGCGAGAGTCGAGAGCCGAAAGCCGAGAGCTGAGAGTCGAGACAAAGGGTAATGTATTCTCTTTTATGTTTTTTTTTTTTTAACTTTTGGTATCCCGACGACGTGTCGTCGTCAACAGTAGCAGATAAGCAGTTTAAACAGTAGCAGATAGGGAACATTGTAAAAGATCTTTTTGACTTGAATTGTAGTTTTTGATCTAGTGTTACTAGAAACTTTATAGAGTTGAAATCGAAGATCTAACATTTGTCATCCATGTAATTTTATATCATAGATTACTGTAGGAACTTAATCAATCATAAGTGACCACAACACAATCAATTAAATAATGTGTCTAAGTCATTACAGATTAGAGAAGCACTAGATTTTTTAGTTTAAGTAATCATGAATCGCATTTGCTTCAGGTTGCAGTATTTTTATGTCTTTCATGTCTTTGGCCAAATAAAAGACTGTAAAAAAACTTTATCGTAGCATGCAGATACTGCATACTTGACATTTTATTGCTCCAACCTGTTATGAAGTTGGTTATGTAACTTCAGTTTTTAGACTATAGGCCTATGATTATTATATGTATGCTCAATTTCTATGTTTTGGCTTGCATTTCTTTTTTTGATATATGTTCCTTAGCATGTCAAACTATAGTTACTCAAAGATGGCTCTTATGCTTAGCCTGTTATGAAGTTAGTGATGCAGCTTCTGCTTTAAGACTATAGGCCTATGATTATTATATGTATCCACTCATTTTATAAGTTGTCATATGCACTGCTTGGTGTCTTGGATTATGTTATGGTATATCTACACGACATCTTTCAGATTTCTACGCATGACCTCATGCAAGATCTATGTTTCTACTACTTCGTTTCTTTATTTTGTCGTTGAATTGTAGTTAATACTAATATGGTGGAAATAATATAAGAGAATCTTGTACACATTATATAAGAGAATTTTGTACACATATGGTGGAAAATAATAGTTCATGTTTGTGGTTTTATTAATCTAGTACTAATCAACTAATGTGTATGTATATGAATGCGTGCATGCTTTTACTAATCTGTTTATGAAATGTATATGTTATTCAACTTGTACT
>CM040240.1:18799187-19167779 GCA_022545495.1 Chrysanthemum lavandulifolium | reverse complement strand
AATTTATAAGTTAGGGGTCATGAAGCATTGGTTTAAAAACAGTCCACAACACATATAAGCCCCAAAAGTCATAACAAGCACGAATTACATACTAGCACCTCACATGGGGTGTTTGGATACTCACATCTCGGGTGTATATGAAATATAGCAAATTAGAAATGGAAGATAAACACTCATTAATGGTCCTAGTACATAGATTACCATATGCTTGAGAATAGATCAAACCTCCATCGCTTTGGCGTAAGCACCTAGGAAAGACTATCAAAGAGGTCTTTAAAGGGTTGTAATGTTAGGCTTACGGTAGGAAACAAAGGGTTTGGTGGGATAGGCTTTAGTGGTGGCAAGTCAAAATCTCAATGTTACATGCATACGAAGAATGGCGTTGCTAAGCCAAGACTCGACACTCTAAACTCTAGATAAGCCGAAATAAACAAACATAATTTTAAAGATAGATGTAGGATGGTAGCCCGTATATATATATATATATATATATATATATATATATATATATATATATATATATATATATATATATATATATATTATACGAGCTACCGGTGCTAGCGGCATCGGTTTCTAGCGGCGACAATGTCTAGTTTTCAACAATAGTTTTAAGATGCGATTAATTTTACTTGACAAGCGGTATTTGTAAGGTTACATAATCTTGCTCGGAAAATGTTTTTCGTGATCACGTGGTAGCGTTTAGTTATTGACAAAATCCGGTTGCGTTGATATTTGTGTGTGTTTTCTATTGTATCCTCAAGTGAGGTTTACGACATTGTATATTATGCATAACGCTGGCGGCTAATAAATTATGTTAGAATCAATTTAGCGGTGTCAAATTTTCCTTGGGTACAACTTTTGTGTTAATTTAGGAAAGATCGTTAGGTGATTAGGATATTTTGTCTTCGATACATTGTTTCAAGGCTTCTTTATAGTTATACCAAAAAGAATAAGATGGATAAGCTTAAAAATGAAGATGTTCAACTTTTGTAAATTTTATTAATAATATGTAAATTAAGAGCCATTTTTTTCCTATATGTAAAAAAATATATATTTATAAAAAGTTACATGTCATAATAACAATCATACAATTTTAAGTTCGGGCCAATTAATTAACTTTCAAGTTAAAATGTATTTAATATATAAGTCGAGTACCGCCTAGCGGCAATGGTTCCATTTTTGACAATAGTTTTCATGAATAATTTTATTTCGACAAAATGTATTGTAGCGTTAGAGAATTCTTCTACGTAAAACTTTTAATTTGATGGCATGTACGCATAGCGAAAGACCGTATATAGTTTTCAACAAAATTTGGCGACATCGATTTGCGCCCGTGATATGTTTTTCTATATTGTTATTTTAAGTTGTGGCGGTGAATTTATAAAAATTATATATTCAACTCGATGTAAGTTTTAGAACTCGTACCTACCAAAGTTAAAAAAGTACTTGATGTAAGTTTTTAGAACTCGTACCTACCAAAGTTAAATGTTTGCGACAACAGTGTATACCTTTCGACAATTATAAGTTTTTAGAACTCGTACTTTATTTTTTTTTTTCCAAAAACGGTAATATAACAAACTTTTTTTTTATATCAATTATTGTTGTTTTGAATCTCTAGTCTTTACATTAATTCAACCTCTTAAAGTCAATAAACAAAAGATGTCATAAAGAGATAAGCAAATCCTTTTTATTCTTGTGCTTTTTTCACATCTATACTAATAGGTCCTTTTTAATATTTTTGGTTTTTAATATGTGTACTTGTATAGTTTTATATATTTACAAAGTCACAGGCTAGGTTGATCCTTTTCATTTTGGTCATAAAGTGGCTTGCTTTTTTTTTTTTTTAAAGCCACCATATGCACGGTCATTTTGGTCACAATCTGTCTTTTGAGTTGTCCTTGTCATAGTTAATTAGATACTATACCTACTATCTTTACATCTCCTTATAATTTTTTACATTGCACTTAGTTGTGAAAAAGTGCATTTTTCAAATTAAAGTTGTACTATTTCTGCACTTTTATTCAGTATACTTGATTCGCAACAACTTCAAAACCCAATATTATTAGTACCTTATTTCATAATATACTAACGAACAATAAAAATACCATAATTTTGCAGATTTTTATATGGTGCATACGAAAGTATTCGTTGTTCACATTGATCCACTCATGCATCACAAAAGCCTTGAAGGAAGTCCATAGATATATTGTTTAAGTAAACGGAGTTTCCTTTCCTTGTAATCGGTTAGTTCAAGTTATTTGGGGACGTATGAATCATATGCAGTACTTGAAGGAAGTCCATAGATATATTGTTTACTTAAGTTGGTCCTTTTTATTATTGTGCTTTCTCCTTTCAAGTTCTTTTCGCTGGACATTTCTACATAGCTATATGATAATAAATCATTACTTTTAGTAGGCTTAGGGGGCGTTTGGTTCGCTGGAATTCACCGTAATCTGTTGTAATTGTAATCTGAATTACATTACAATCCTGTTTGGTTGGCAGGATGGATGTAATTGTAATTGAGATTACATTACAATGCTTGTTTGGTTTGTAAAGGAATGTAATTGGATTACAACAAATTACATCAAGTGATGTAATTGATTATATAACAACATTGATGGAAAATGTTGAATTACGTTAGAATTGATTTTACAAGTTAAATATCGTGATTTATCTTTTATCAATATTATAATTATTATTAATATATCATTTAATTTTTAAAATAATAATAATTATAATAATAATTATTTATAATAATTATTATTATTACTTATTATTACTATTATTACTATTATTATTATTATTATTATTATTGTAAATCGTCGTTATTATTATTATTATTATCACAATATAATAATTATTATTCTTTATTATAATAATAATAATAATAATAATAATTATTATTATTATTATTATTATTATTATTATTATTATTTTTTAAACATCATTTTATTATTATTATTATATTATTATAATTTTATTTTTATTAAAATAATAATGATAATAATAATCATATTATTATTATTATTATTATTATTATTATTTATTATTTATTATTATTATTATTATTATTACTTATTGTTGTTATTATTAGTACTATTTTATATTATTATTATTATTATTATTATTATTATTATTATTATTATTATTATTATTATTATTATTATTATTATTCATTATTTTTAATATTATTATTATTATTATTATTATATTTATTATTATTTTATTATTATTATTAATATTATCTTAATATTTATTTATTTATTATTATTATTATTATTATTATTATTATTATTATTATTATTATTATTTAATATTATTATTATTAATTTTATTCTTTTTATTTATTATTATTATTATTATTATTTATATTTTATTGTTTATTAATTTTCTTATTCTTATTATTATTATTTATTATTATATTATTTGAATTATTATTATATTAATTTTTAAGTTTTATAAAAATTAAATTACATTACATTCTGAGTCAACCAAACACATAATGATTTCATCAATTACAATTACAACACATTACAATTACAAGCGCATTCCAATTCTTTGAATTACAATTACATCAAATTACAATTCCTTCCAAAGATTACAATTCCTGAAAACATTACATGAACCAAACATCCCCTTAGTTTTCACGTTTTAATAATTATAGTTGAAATGTATTTTGAATAATAAAGCACTTGATTCAAAACTAAAAGCATTTCATAATCCAAGACAAACCACCGCGCCTTTTGAGACAAAGTCCCAAACCAATAAAGAGGACCGACCACTTCATTTTCAAAATTTTCAAATGTCAAAACTAACACAAAAATAAATAAATAAAACCTTTTATATACATTCAAAATTATTACTACCTATAAAAAATATTAAACAAAAAAAACTTTAAACATTCAAAATATTTGTAAACTTGAAAAATAAAATTGAAATTTCAAAAAAAATCTGGTTTTAAAAAAGTAGAAAACATTCCAAGTTTAATAAATTTAAAGAAATTTAGATTAATTAAGTTGGAAACTTTTATAGCTTCGAAAAAATAAATTTACACTTAACAACAATCTTAATACAAAAATTTATAAATATTACACTTCAAATTCATAACAGATTTACATTAACTTAGAAAAAATAAATTATATAACATATTTACTTTATAATAAACCTACAAATTAACAAAAAAATCATTAGATCAACAAAAAAAAGTTACGGATCTATAAAAAAAAATTGGATGTACAAAGAAAAATTCGGATCTATAAAAAATTAAAAATATTCGGATATATAAAAATTAAAATAAATTACGGATCCATAAAGAAAATTAAAAAAATACGGATATTTAGAAACAATAAAAAATACGCATCTTTTAAGAAAATATATATCTATAAAAAATACGGATCTTTAATAAATAATGAGATTTACAAAAAAATTAATAGATCTACAAATAAAATCAATAAATCAACAAAAAAAATTCGGATCTTTAAAAAAAATTAAAAAAAAAATACGGATCTTCACAAAAAATAAAATAAACTATGGATCTTCCAAAAAAAAAAAAAAATTACGAATTTAAAAAAAATATATAGATCTATAAAAAAAAATTAGATCTACGCATCTTTATGAAAAAGAATACGCGTAAAAAAAACGCATCTTTAAAAAAATCCGCATCTAAAAACAATACAAAAAACTTCGGATCTTTACAAAATAATTAAATCTGCATAAAAAATTAATAGATCTACAAAAAAAAATGGGATCAATAAACAAAATTTTAAAAAATTACGGATGTTTATAAAATAATAAAAAAAAAACTACGGATCTTTGAAAAAAAGATTAAAAACATGACGGATCTTTTAAAACAAATGATCTATAAAAATATTAGGGATGTTTGAAAAAAAAATAGATCTACAGAAAAGTAATTAGATCTACACAAAAGTAATTAGATCTAGAAAAAACAACACGATTATTTAAAAAAAATACGCATCTAAAAAAAATATGGTTGTATAGAAAACATACCAAAAACGTCGGGTGGTTGGGTGGTGGCACTTGGGTGCGTACGGTGAGGTGACGCCTAGATGGGAATCGTTTTTTTTTTGTGTTTTTTTTGTGGAGTATTTTTTGTGTAGAGTGATATGTGAGTTTTTAGATGGGAGATGCGTGGGTTTTGTGTGTGTTTAGGTGTGTTTTGTTTATTATTTTTTTTTTGGAAGTGAATGGGATAGGATAGTGTATGTGAGAGTATTTGTTTGGGTGTGAGTTGGGAGATTATAATGTTTTGTGTATGTGTTTTTTATAAGTAAATGGGATGGGAAGATGAGGATGTGCGGGTATTTGTTTGTATGGTAAGTTTATAAGGTTTTGTTGGTTTGGTAATTTTTAGGATTGGATTTTGGTTTGTGTGTGTAAATTTAGGCTTGGATTAAGGTCCGGATGGTGAATCTTAATTTTCGGGTTTGGAGTTAGGAAGGGGATATGCATGCTTTATAAGTAGTATAGATATATATATATATATATATATATATATATATATATATATATATATATATATACACACACACACACACACACACACATATATATATATATATATATATATATATATATATATTTCATACACTTTTACTCTACCATCCTCTACGATAACATCAAAATAATAGGGATTTATAGCACATCCCTACACGAGTTTTATTACTCTAACACTAATATGACCCGAATTGAAAAGATCAAAACACTTGGAGTACGTTATTACGCAAATAAGGGAATTGGCGTTCCCTTTTAGTCATTTAAAACTTTAACTTTTCCATGAGTCCCAATCGTCCCAAAGCGTGTACAAAGGATATGACTCGACTTAGCAACTCATGCAAGCAACTAGATAATCGAACTAAGGGTTTAAGGTGATAACAATAATGCACTAAAGTGAGTGCATATAAGGTAGGCTAAAGCGATTTGGGTGTACATTTGGGGTGGGGTGTAAACAATGCTCTTCATTAAAATTCCGGAAGACGAAACATCACGAGAACGCGAAAAGGATAGGCTCGAGGGTTAACTAGGGGTATCGTGTACTAAAGATGAGTAAAGCAAGGGTGTGGGAGAATTACTCAACCGATGTGGAAGAAGTAATTATATTACGTATCAAACAAGGGTTATCCTAATGCCTCTTATCATTTAGTTATTCCTAACTACACAAGTGTAGTCTTACTAGCGATCTCGGAATACATGGTTCTAGAATTCTAATATACTACCGGTTCACACTCTAAGCATTAAAGATGAATGCTTTTAATTCCAACTAATCTAAGGGCGATCCTCACATTTTTGGTGGAATTTAAGTGGTAAAGGGCTTTGTGCTAGTCATATAACTTCCTATCCGTGAGACGCTTTTGTTAAGACTAATGGCCCAATCCTATATATTATGAAAATTTTAAATTTGGTGCCAAAATTACCCTAACCGACATTTCTCATGGTTTATTACAAAAGTGCAATTGGACAAATCAAATAATCAAGGATAAGCATAGTTTCAAAGTTCCGTTTTATTTTCCTCCCTACACTTAAAGCTGAACATTGTCCCAATGTTCCCAAGAAAATATCAAAGTTATGATAAAAGAAGGTGATTAAAAGCGAAAAAACTAGTACTCCCACGATTAGCTCGGTAGGATCCGTGTGTGAAGTAGTGGTTAAATCCTTTCCAAGAAGAATGTATGCGTGAAAAGCTCCTTCCAATCTTATGTATCTTCTTCTTGAGAAACAAAACCTGCACATTTGAAGAAAACAAACGAAACCTTCACGTAAAATCGGCGATAATAATATATAATACTCGATTTAAACTAGGATATAATGCTTGTGGAATGGATGTTTACGAATTTCTAAGAAAATTAAGACACAGAAAATTCCAAAATTTTTAAGTAGCTCGGAAAGCGAGAAAAGTGATCGATGTTTTATTCCTTCACAGCGCGTCGCGGTTGCAATCTGACGCCGTCGGTTGCAATCTGACCGTCGAGTTATCCTTCAAAAGCGGTGCGATTTTGGAAAAAATTCGGAAAATTTACATCTTTAGAATCGAGAAAAATTTACGCAAAACATCCATTATGACTCGATACAAGCATTTGACTCGAACAAACACACATATATCTTTTAATGAATTGCTATTCTTATGTTTACGTTTCTTTTGAAAGCGTGTGTAATTCTCCCACTTATCCTTTATGTAAAATACCTTTATATGCAATTAAGGCGAGGTTAAAAACAAAATAAAGCATTTTACAAATTTAAACATGATAATAAACAATCAATAAAGATATAAGACACATAATTGAAAATGAAAAGGAAAAACACATGGGTTGCCTCGAGCGCTTGTTTTGTTCGAGTCACGAGCACGACTCTACCCTTATTTAACGGATAAAGGGAAGTTTTCCTACACTTAAGTTTAAGTGCGGGTGATAGTAGCGATACACACCCTTAGGGTGGAAATTTCTGCGTGAGGAGAGGGTGATGGGTGATTTATATGCTCAAAGGGTGTGCTCCATTTATTATAACCTTACCTAATTCTATTGGTGTAGTGGGTGAATCGAATCTCTTTCTTAAAATGGATCATCTTCTATCAACTTTAAAAGATTCTTAGTTAAGGATCCATCTTGACCTATTAAACCCGTTTAAACCCATAATGTTTCTTGTTATCAACCATGAATGGGTGATATATGTGTGTAAGGTCATGGGTTACTCTATATTAGCTTCCACTCTACATGGCCAGAGTCTACCACCTTTATCAAGCAACTACGGACTATCTATTTTGATGGGTGGATTGGGGCCTAATTCAATTCCAAGATTCACATCTAAAGGCGGAAAATTGGGCAAGGTTTTGGTTGAGCTCGGATTCATCAAAATTAGGAACTTCCCTAGGACTAAGAGAGGTTATGACAATAAGCATGTGATTCCTTGGGGGTTTCGTCCTACTTCTTGGAATTGGAGAGGTATGGGTGTCATCCCAATGTTTTCGGTGTCGCATATACCTTTTCTACCTTTTAGGTATATTGTTCTTTCGATTTCTTCACGGATTTCCGCATGAAGTTGTCACTAGGCCTAAGAAAGTGTCATGAGTTTTTAGCATTTGAGCTTGAGCGTTTTATTTCCTTTTCTTGCTTGTGGACAAATGTCAACATTATGTCCTCGAATTCATCTTGGAACTTTCTTGGGAGCAAAAATTCCTTGACCACATTCACATGCTTATCGGCATGAGTGGTTACTTCCATTAACGCCTTCACTTAGGCCTCCATACTCATAATTGCTTGTGCTCGGAAGTTGACACGTTCTCTTGGACAACTGGAATTTCCCAACCTTCCTCTTCATATTGAGCTGGGTCCTCAATAACCTCCCGGCATGCCTCGGCATTGAGGTTACTTAGCCTTCCACAGGCGGCATAATCAATGGTTCGTTGGAGGGAGGCGACATGATCATAAAAGAGTTGGACTTGGAGCCAGAGATCAATGCCATGATGAGGGACTTTATGAAGTAAGTCCTTGAATCGAGTCCATGCTTCGTAGAGAGATTCACCTTGACGTTGTCGGAACATCAAGATGTCATTCCTAAGCTTAGTGGTTCTCTCGATGGGAAAAATGGAGCGAGGAAGCGAGAGGTAAGATCATCCCAACTTGAGATGGAGCCGTGGAAGTCGCTCAAGCCAATTACTAGCTTGGTCCCGTGAGAGAATTGGAAGAGCAGACGCGTGGTCTCCCGAGTAGTAGCATCAAGGTCGATGGAATCGACAATTTTAAGAAATCCTTAAGATGTCGATTAGGATCTTGAACGAAGTACATGGAATGCACATCCGTTTTGCACCAACGGATGGTGTCGGATCATAGGGCCGTAGTTTGGGCTTGGTCGGGAAGCTCAATGGTGTTCCTATAGCCTAGGTGACTTGGTCTCGAGTATTCACCAAGAGTACGGGCTCTTGGCGGGTCATTTGGTGGTGGGTTGATGAATGGTGGGTGGTTATCACCTTCCATGATGAAAAGTGATGGGATTACGAATAAAGGTCACGAAGAAGGGGGATAGACTACGAGAAAGCTAAAAATGAGAAAAATTACTTGATAGGAATCAAGTAAAGAAACCTAAACGAGTGGACTACTAACTAGCTATTCTATTCCCAGCGGTGGCGCCAAAACTTGACACGCTTACACAGTGTTCGGGGTCAAAGGAACTTCCTTTCGTTGAGCAAGTTTTTCAACACCCTAGGCGATGAACCTAATCCTTGTAGTGTAGTATTAGGGTAAGCCACGGAAATGATAACGTTCTCTGGGAATAGGAATGCTAGTGAGAAGTTACTACGCTAAGGTTGGGGTTGAGGAAGATTATTTTTATCTTTTTATGTTTTTTAGAAAAGGAAAAGTACTAATCTCGGGGTTTGGATTTGGGGGTTGGTATTTCTACGATTACTCTACTATTATCTAATTATCTAAACTAAATTAAAAATAGATGTAGGATGGTAGCCTTTTTTTTTTTTTTTTTTACACTCTATTTTTATTTCTCTTTTTCGATTTTTTTCCATACACTTTTACTCTACCATCCTCAACGATAACATCAAAATAATAAGGATTTATAGGCACATCCCTACACTTGAGTTTTATTACTCTAACACTAATTTGACCCGAATTGAAAAGATCAAAACACTTGGAGTACATTATTACGCAAATAAAGGAATTTGAATTTAACGTTCCTTCCGTCATTTCATAAACTTTAACTTTTCCCATGAGTCCCAATCGTCCCAAAGCGTGTACAAAAGACATGACTCGACTTAGCAACTTATGCAAGCAACTAGATAATTGAACTAAGGGTTAAGTATGATAACAATAATGCACTAAAAGTGAGTGCATACAAGGTAGGCTAAGGCAATTTGGGTGTACATTTGGGGTGGTGTGTAAACAATGCTCTTCATTGATATTGGAAAACCGAAAATCACGAGAACCGCGAAAAGGATAGGCCCGGAGGGGTTAACTAAGGGTATCGTGTACTAAAGATGAGTACAATGCAAGGGTGTGGGAATTACTAAACCGAGGTGGAAGAAGTAATTATATTACAGTGTCGAACAAGGGTTATCCTAATGCTTCTTATCATTTAGTTATTCCTAACTACACAAGTGTAGTCTTACTAGCGATCTCGGGATGCATCACAAAACAAGTTCTAGAATCTAATATACTACCGGTTCACACTATAAGCATTGAAGATGAATGCTTTAATTCCTACTAATCTAAGGGTGATCCTAACATTTTGGGTGAAATTTAAGTGGTAAAGGGTTTTTTGTGCTAGTCATGTAACTTCCTATCCATGAGATGCTTTATTAAGACTAATGGCCCACTCCTACGTGTCATGAAAATATTTAAATTTGGTGCCAAAATTACCCTAACCGACATTTTCTCATGGTTTATTACGAAATGCAATTGGACAAAGCAAATAGTCGAGGATAAGCATAGTTTCAAAGTTCCTGTTTTATTTTCCTCCCTACATAAAGCTGAACATTGTCCCAATGTTCCCCAAAAGTATCAAAGTCATGATAATGGAAGGTAATTAAAGCGAAGAAACTAATACTCCCCGATTAGCTCGGTAGGATCCGTGTGAAGTAGTGGTTAAATCTTTCTTGAGAAGAATGTTATCGTGAAAAGTTCCATCCAATCTTTTGTATCTTCTTCTTGATAAATAAAACCCGCACACTTTAAGAAAGCAGACAACCCAAAGCATCAAACCGAACAAGAAAAATCACAACAAGATGTAATTCCGGACTTAAATAAGATATAATGCTTGTGGAATGGATGTTTGCATTTTCTAGAAAATTAAGACGAAAAAAAATTCCAAAAATTTATAAGTAGCAAAGAAAGCGAGAAAAAAAGTAGTAGCGGTTTCTACTCCTCCCGGCGTCTGTTGTTGCGACCTGACGTCGGTTATCATAACCAAGCCGTGCGATTTTTGGAAAAATTTCGAAATTTTTATCTTTAAAATATGAAACAATTTCCGCAATAACATCCATTATGACTCGATACAAGCATTTGACTCGAACAAACACACATGTATATCTTTTTCAAGAATTGTAATTCTCATGTTCACGTTCTTTTAAAGCGTGTGTAATCCTCCTACACTTATCCCTCTTGTAAAATACCTTTATATGTAATTAAGGCGAGGTTAAAGACAAAATAAAGCATTTTCACAAATTCAAACATGAGAATAAACAATCAATGAAAAGATATATGACACACAAACAAGCAAACATTTAAGCATGGGTTGCCTCCACGAAGCGCTTTTCTTTATTTATGAGTCTTGTAGCTAGACTCGAAGTCGGCCCCTACGTGACTTCATTGCCGTCCTTTTTTCTTCCAGTAAGCCTTCATCATAAGGTTGTAGGCGTTGTATGCTCACCGTGAATTCTCTTCCAACATCGCTCTATTATGATAACGATTTTATTTTTTAGATTAGTTTCTTTCATCGTATAAGGTCCAAACCATCTTGGCTTATTCCTTCCCATAATGTTTTTATTCTTGATTTATACAAAAGAACTTTTCTCCATTCAAAAATTCCTTAGGGTTCTTTTGAGTTTGTGGTATTGTGGTATAGTTATTTCCTAACCTTTTATCACGTTTCCACAATGTCGCATTTAACCCTTGAACCATTAATTCTCTAAGCCCTTTTCCCATTCAGCCATTTTTTCTTAACGGCATTATTGGAGACCTGCGAATTCTTATCTTTTACCCTCTCCATAATCTTCAAAGGATATCTCGGAACAATAGGTATCCTAACTTGTCCTTTCCACTTTTGAGTATCATAATCCCTTCACGCATTTGATGGTTGCCTTGGCGATGGTCGGAAAGGTGCTCCAGGATTAATGGCGGGTTTTATCTTCCTTAATGTCTACAATTCGAAGTCCATTGGATATACAATATTGGCAACCTCAATTAAGACATCCTCCGCTATTACTATGGGATAAACATATGAATGATTTGCTAAGGAAAGTCTAAGATTGGTCTTGGTCGGTTCCTCCTTAGTCAACTTATTATAGGTAGACAATGCATTATGTTTACATCGGATCCTGGTCGGCCAAGGCATTTAGGTTCTCTAAGTCACCTATGCTACATGGAATTACAAAGTTCTTGGATATCTCTTGCTTCTTAGTTCTTGGCTTTCTCGAATCGACTGTACATAGGTCCGGTGGGCATGGTGTCATACTCTTCCTCTCCTATTTCACCTAAGAGGGCTTTCCTAAGAACATCATTGTACTAAAGTTTTCACTTGGTTAACGATTGTTTTCTTATTGATCTCATGCTTAAGGTAATGCTTGATGAATTTGGGTTCATCCTCGATCGAGCCTCATTCTTATCCTTGCGCTCTCGGGCTCTTTCTTCTCAATTGCTCCATCCTCATGGAAGCAATGGAAATGGCGTTAACGAGACAATGTGGGGTGGCGTGCTCATCGTTCCTCACTAGCACCTTCGGGAATCTTCGTCTTAGTGTACTTTTCACTAAGTCCATCATCTCCGCCATTTTTTAATGTATTTCATCCCTTTGTCCATTGAAGGCTTTTAAAAGGTGTCGAGCTTGGTTGTCATCTCGCTTTGTCGTTGCTTGAAATCGACTTCAAGTTCGTCAATCAAGCTTCTTGAGATGACATGAATTTGGACACCATTCCTCAAGACTAGTGGAAGTTCCGGTGTTGGGAGGGTTGTTGTAGGATTTTCTTAAGTTATTTGGCTCGAGCTTAGGAGTCTCGTATGAGCTCATTAGGAATTTTACTTGATCTTCAAGTTCGAGCATCCTATGATTGGAAGGTTGTGAGTCAATGGGAGGCAAAGAGCGCCTTATCGAGTTTTGGACAACTCACGGGGTCATTCCAACATTCATTTTCATAGAGGCAAGGTCCTCTATTGTACCCACAATTCTTCCACGGTGAGTTCACTAAATTTTCCACGGCCGCTTGGTCAATGGATAACTTGGTGGGGAAGTTGACATGATCATAGAAGAGTTGGACTTGGAGCCAAAGATCAATGCCGTGATGAGGGACTTTATGGAGTAAGTCCTTGAATCGACTCCATGCTTCATAAAGAGATTCACCTTGGCGTTGTTGGAACATCAAGATATCATTCCTAAGCTTAGTGGTTCTCCCGGTGGGAAAAATTGAGCAAGGAAGCGAGAGGTGAGATCATCCCAACTTGAGATGGAGCCAGCGGGATGTCGCTCAAGCCAATTACTAGCTTGGTCCCGTGGAGGGTGGAAGAGGCAGATCGTGGTCTCCGGTAGTAGCATCGAGGTCGATGGAATCGACAATTTAAGGAAATCCTTAAGATCTTGATTGGGATCTTGAGCGAAGTCCATGGAATGCACATCCGTTTGCACCAACCGGATGGTGTTGGATCATGAGGCCATAGTTTGGGCTTGGTCGAAGCTCAATGGTGTTTCTATAGCCTAGGTGGCTTGGTCTCGAGTATTCACCAAGAGTACGGCCTCTTGGCAAGTCATTTGGTGGTAGGTTGATGAATGGTGGTTGGTTATCACCTTCCATGATGAAAAGTGATGGGATTACGAACAAAGGTCACGAAGAGGGATAGACTACGAGGAAGCTACAAATGGAAAAATCTTACTGATAGGAATCAAGCAAGGAAACCTAAGCGAGGTGAACTCCAAACTAGCTATTCTATTCCGGCGTGGCGCCAAAAACTTGATACGCTTACGGCGCATTCGGGGTCAAAGGAACTTCCTTTTCGTCGAGCAAGTTTTAAACACCCTAGCAAGATGAACCTAATCGTTGTAGTGTAGTATTAGGGTAAGCCACGGAATTGATATCGTTCTCTAGGGAATAGGAATGCTAGTGAAAAGTTACTAAGCTAAGGTTGGGGTTGAGGAAGATTATTTTTATCTTTTATGTTTTTAGGAAATGGAAAGTACGAATCTCGGGGTTTGGATTTGGGGTTGGTATTTCTACGATTGCTTCTATTATCTAATTATCTATTTAACTAAGCTAGAGTGAGGATAGTCTATGTCTATTGTTGTGTGCTCGTATGATAGTTAAAGATGTGTTTACCTAGATGCTACTACTCCTAGTTATCTCCTATTGATGGTTGAATTGTCATGTCCTTATTCTTAACGTTGTGTTTTCTAAGGTCGTAAGGTGTGCATTCCTAACTCTTTGAAGTCACCTTTAAGTGTAGTAAACGAAATCCACTAAGTCATTCATAAACAAACTTTGAGGTTATCTTTGGGTTTAGTAAACGAAATCCACTAAGTCATTCATAAACTATCAAAGATTTATCAAGTATTAAACACAACGATAGCCTAGTCGCACTCCTAAGCCAATTACAATTAAGATAAGAGATAACCTAACAATAATTAACAACTAGGTTTCATATATCTAAGCAAACACACAAGTAATTTAGCGAACATGGTAAACATGCAAGCATACACACAATCAATAAACATAGGATAGACATAATGATAAATTGAATATATGGATTAAGATATAATCAACAAACCATTACAAAATGTTTTTGGAGTGATTGAAACCTTCAAAGTTCTTTGAAAAACACCTATCTAATCCACGGAATCGGAGTTAGGGTTTAGAGCCTACAAAAGTGAAGTTATAATGTTATATTTATAGGCAGATTTCTGTCACAAAGAGTGACGACGTCACGACCATTTTTCACCAAACTATAGATTTTCTCGTTCGGTCGCGTGGGTTTTGAATCACCTAAATCCGAGTTCGTATGCAAAAGTTATGGCCAAACAAGATGTCTACTACTTGGCGCATGTTGCGACTTGTGACGGTGTCACCTTATGGTTGTGTGTGTCGGCTTTATCTTCGGCGCCGTCGGATCAAATCTAGGCCGTCTAAGTTGTGACGCCCTACTCTTTTAAAACCGATGCCGTCACTTGATAATTAGCAATTTGGCTCTTGAAGTCACAAAATATGCACGGCGTCGCGGTTAAACGATGGCGCCGTCACCGCCGATTCAATGACTGAGTGTCTCGATTCTTGACTTTAGCCATTTTCTTCATATATTCACGCCTTTTCGTCCGAATAAGTGTCATTCCAGCAATTTGCATTCAAGAGACCTAAAAAGTGAAAATGAACGAAATTAGGTAGTAACGGATACAAAAGTGATCAATTAAGGGCTTAAATGACCCCTCAAAATGGTACCTTTTAAATCCTTATCAGATATTCTGTGATATTCGGATGATCACAAGTGATATTTTGTGATATTCAAAATATAATTTGTGATATTCTAAATATCACAAGTGATTTTCAACTAATGTTTTGTAACAAGAAAATCACAAGTGATATTCATAATATCACAAAGTGATATTTAGAAAATCACAAGTGACATTCATAAATATATAATTTGAATAGAAGCTACATAGTTTGGGGTATTTGTTTAACCTTATTTTATTTGCTTATGAGCTTATGTGATTTTGGTTTATGTTTCAAGCTTAATTTGCTTATTTTGAAACTTATAAAAATATATAAGTTTATATTTACCATGTATAAAGAGAAAATGGTCAAATTTTGGTTTAGAGTTCATACATATTCATCCATTTTCATACGTTTTCGTCTGTTTTTAAATGTTTTCAGCCGTTTTCATATGTTTCTGAATATCACAAGTGATATTCTGTGATATTAAGAATTTCACAAGTGATATTCTGAGTATCACAAATGATATTCTGAATATCACAAGTGATATTATGTGATATTCAGATGATCACAAGTGATATTCTGTGATATTCACAAAATCACTTGTGATATTCTATTCAGAATATTACAAGTGATTTTCAAGTAATGTTTTCTAAAATGAAAATCACAAGTGATATTCAGAATACCACAAACTGGTATTCAGAAAATCACAAGTGATATTCATAATATCACAAAGTGATATTTAGAATATCACAAAGTGATATTATGAATATCATATAAAATCACAAGTGATATTCTGAATATCACAGAAAATCACTTGTGATAGTCAGAAACGTATGAAAACATAATAAAACGGACAAAAACTTAAGAAAATGGACGAATACGTATGAAAACGGACGAAAATGTATGAAAGCGTAAAAAGCATGAAAATGTATGAAAGCGTATGAAAATGGAAACGAAAGAAAACCGGTGAAAGCGGACGAAACGTATGAAAACAAGCGAAGCGGACAAAAGCGTGTAAGCGGACGAAAACATATGAAAACGGGCTAAAACGTATGAAAACGGATGAAAACGTATGAAAAAAGACGAAAACGTATGAAAGCGAAGAAAAAAACACGAATTAAAAAAAACGTGAATTAATAAGAAAAACGCGAATTTAAAAAAAAAATGTAGCGAATTAAAAAAAAACGTGAATAAAATAAAAAATGTGAATTTAAAAAAAAGGCAAAATAAATATATGAATAAAAAAGAAAGATAAAAAGACAAGAAAAAAAAACGTGGACTTATGTTTACCTTTAAATCTTAGGTTAATCTCACTATTAGATGAAACTAGATGGATAGTGGGGGATTTGTTCCTTAGCAAGTATGGATTTATGAGGAAGCAAATTAAAGTGACTCTACGTATCAATTCTCTAAACTTTTTTACCATTATTATTACATACTTAAATCATTGTTAAAACTTGAAATAATGTTCCTTTAAATAATTACGTTATAGTCAACATTTTCAAAAGATTGAGACTAATATGTTTGAAGATAAACTTGTTAATACCAAATAGAAATCAAACATTTAAAGATACAAACGATTTCAAAAGGCTTGATAAATGTGGAAGCGCAAGTTATATTCGAGCAAATAACTAGGATTTAAGCGATCAAGTGTCTTTTATTACTCTATATAGACATAGATATAAATATAGATATAAATGATGTTGTCTTTAGTGTACATTGTCTTGGGTGTGTAGGATCGTTAAGTTAGGTGTATAAGATAGTTGGGCGGCAAAAATCTTCGGGCTTGATTTTGATAAAAAAATGACCTTAGTTGTATAAACCACAAGTCCGATCCACACGCCTTTGAAACAAGAACAAAACAAGTAAAAGCGAACAATCACAAACAATCGAGTTTTCACGGAATATGCTTTCCTATTAATCGAAAAATACAAGCTCTAAAAAGCGATCGGTTTTCATGTACACAACCACAAGCTCATTTGTTGTATATATAGGTGTTTAGAATAAGCTTTCTAATCCTACTACAATTCTAATAAAGCAAGATAGTCCTTAACAAATAAGGAATCATAATTAAACTAGAATTGTAATCGTCCATATGCTTGGAATCATTTGTCTTCCCATCGCTCGGTCGGACATTATGCCAACATTCACCCCCAATTTCGACTCGAGATAGGGAGGTCTTCAACTCGAGTAACTCTTGCATCTCCTTGAACTTAATCCTTGCGAGAGCTTTCGTGAATATCGACCGCTGCAACTCACCTCTTACAAACTCAACTTGTACTTGGTCTCTTTCAACACACTCTCGGATAAAATGATAACGTGTGTTTATATGCTTGCTTCTCCCGTGAAAGACTGGATTTTTCATAAGTGCAATAGCCGATTTGTTGTCAACAAATAAGACCACCACTCTTTCTTCCATTCCGGTTATTTCACTCAACAACCCAAGTAACCATATCCCTTGACACGCGGTGAGGTTGCGACCATGAACTCGGCTTCACAAGGCGATAGAGCCACCGTGTTTTGCTTTTGTGAGCACCAAGTGATAGGTGATTTACCTAGATAAAATCGTGCCCGGTTGTGCTTGACCATCATCTTGGTCCATAGCAAAACTACTATCACTAAACCCCACTAGCTCCTTGGTTTTCTCTTGGTTGTATCGTATTCCAAAATTCAAACTACCTTGGATATGCCGCAGTATTTGTTTCACAGCTGCCATATGTGATTCTTTTGGTTCTTGCATGTTACGACTAACCAAACCAACCGAATAAGATAAATCAGGTCGTGTGTGTAGTAAATACCTTAGACAACCAACTCGTCGTCTATACGGAGTTGCATCAACTGGTTTTCCTTCCTTATCCAAGCTTAACTTCATTCCAGGTTCTAATGGACATTGAGTAGGATTCGCTTCATGCATTCCAGCATCTTTTAAGATCTTCTTTGCATAGCCCGCTTGACTTATTGAGATACTCGAATCCTCTTGCTTTACTTCAATGCCAAGATAATAGCTCAATTTTACCAAATCACTCATATCAAACCTTTCTTGCATTTGTCTCTTAAATTCACCAATTTCGCTAAGCTTCGAACCGGTTACTAAGAGATCATCTACATAGACCGCAATAATCAAGATTGACTTGTTTGTCTTCTTCATACACCGCTTGTTCATGTTGACATCGTTTGAGCGACATTTGCTTGAGTTCTCTATCAAGTTTTGTATTCCACGCCTTGGGGCTTGCTTAGAATCCATCTGACCTTTTTCAACTTGTAGACTTTCCTTTCTTCTCCTTTCTTCAAGAACCCCTCGGTTGTGTAACAAACACTTGCTCTTTTAGTTCTCCATGTAAAAAGTGACTTTACATCTAGATGATGTAGCTCCCATGCTTCTTTGCGCCAATGAGATCAATAAGCGTATCGTTTCAATCCGTACTACGGGTGAAATACCTCGTCATAGTCAATTCCTTCCTTTTGAGCATAACCCTTTACTACTAAGCGAGCTTTAAACTTATTAATTGAACCATCCGGTTCTCTTAATTTTGTACACCCACTTTAGCCCAATGGGATTAACTTTAACCGAGCTTCAACTAATTCCCATGAATCATTCTTCTCGATAAACTCAACCTCTTGCTTCATAGCAAACTTCCACTTGCTTGAAACTTTTGCTTCTTGGTACGTTCTTGGTTCATCATCTTCAATCAAAAGCAGATTTTGATCTTCATTAACAACTGAGGTTCTAGAACTAGACCCCATGATAAAGTCATTAAATCTTGTTGGCCTAGTTGAAACCCTCGAAGAACGCCTCATAATTGATTGAGTTTCTGTCACAGGATTAGGGTCATTACCGCCTCGATTTGGTCTTCTTGTTCGGTATTGGTGGTTGAATTTCATCGACATCATGCGATTTTCGACTTCTTGTTCTTGACCTCTACCTCATTGGTCACACAGGTTTACAAAACCACAACCCGTATCAATAGAACCGTGCCATTCTATGACAAACATACTGGTTTAGCTCGTGTGATTCGCTTCGACAACATACTTCCACCCAGTTCCTCATTAAACTCCGCATCACGACATACCACTATCTTCTTTAGTCTTGGATTGAGCAATTGAAAACCTTTTGTACGGCTCATTTCCGATGTAAATGAGTCGTGTTGACTGTCGTCTAACTTATGTAAATATGGCCTTGTTCCCGTTGCATAAGCCACGCATCCAAATACCCGCAACCCTCCAAGTTAGGCTTTTTCCTTTGAAAGCCTCGTATGGAGTTTGATTAACTAGAGCTCGAGTTGAAACTCTATTAATCAAGAATGTGGCGTGTCTAACTCCTTGACCCACATGTAGTTTGGTACGTCTCGTGCTTTCAAGATGCTTCTAGTCATTCCCATAAGAGTACGGTTTCGCCTTTCCACGACTCCATTTTGTTGCGGTGTGTAGGGAGCGGTTAGATGTCTTGTTATACCCTCGTTTTCACAAAAGTTGGTAAATTCTTTTGAAGTGAACTCACCTCCTCTATAAGTCCTTAGGGTTATAATCTTCCTTCCCGACTTCTTCTCAACTAAAGCTTTGAACTTTTTGAAGTATTCAAATGCCTCTCCTTTTTCCTTCAAGGTAAAAGTCCACATAAACCGTGAGAAGTCATCAATAAGAACAAATATGTACATGTTTCCTGCTATGGATGGTGGAGAAATTGGTCCACATAGGTCGGCATGTATGAGTTGAAGAGGATGTGTTGCCTTAAATTTCGCTGCTTTAGGAAACGACTTCTTGGTTTGTTTTCCTACCAAACAAGATTCACACAACTTGTTCTCTTGATGAATTATTGGCAACTTTTCAACCATGCCCTTCCTTGCCATTAATTCCATCGTCTCGAAATTAATGTGACCCATCCTAGCATGCCATAACCAAGCATCATCTTCCATCTTTGCTTTGAGACACACCGGACTTCCAACTTGGAGCTTTATTTTGTAAAGTATATTACTTGTTCTAGGAACCTTCATCAGAAGCTTCCCATCTGAGTCACGCATTGTAAGAAGATTACCTTTCATACGAATGTCACATCCGCCTTCGGTAGCTTGCCCAAGACTAATTATGTTGCTTTTTAGCTCGGGTAGGTAATAGACTCCAGTGATCAATCGTTGCTCACCTGTTTTCCCTTCAATGATTAGCGAACCCTTCCCTTTTATCTCGATGTAGGAGTTATCACCAAACTTCACTCTGCCGGAGATATTCTCATTCAATTCCAAAAAATATTCTCGGATCCCCGTCATGTGATTGCTTGCTCCATTATCCAAATACCAAGTGTCCTCCTCGTTTGGCTTAGTATTCAATTGGTTTGGGATAATCTTTTCTTCATTCAAGAATACTACTTCTTGAACGCTCTTCATCATAAAAAGTGTCGGGTCATCATCATCCTCCTTTTTCAGAAGGTTTGCTTCATGCTTTTGCTTCTGTTCACGTCGTTCAGGGCAGTTAGAAGCAAAGTGACCATATTCGTCACATCTGAAGCATTGAATCTTTGAAAGGTCTCGGCTTTTGTTCTTCTTTTGATCCGTATTGCTCCCGGTGTTGTTTTGGTTTCCTCGGTTGTGGTTATTAGCTTGACCACTACCACGAGATTTGTTTTGAGAGGAAGAGTTTTGACCTTTTCCGTTGCCACCAGAGGAGTTCCTTCCTCGACCTTTCTCGACCTTGTTCTTATCATATCTTTCACCCTTCCGAACATCAACTTGCCTTGATCTTGAATTGGTGTCAACACTCTTCATTCTTCCTTCAAAAGCTTTCAACCTTCAATAGCTTCTTGAAAAGACATAGTATTCAAGTCGACAAATTGTTCTATTGAGGCAACAATTGCAACAAACTTATCCGAGCGGATGCAAGCGACTTCTTAACAAGTTTCTTGTCTTCATAAAACGTTCCCAAGCTGTTAACTTGATTACAATTTTGCCCATCCTAGCGCGAAGTCATCAAGCGATTCGTTGACTTTCATCTTTAAGGATTGAATTCCGTCTCAAGGTTTGCAACCTAGCTTCTCGAACCCGATCAACACCCACATACGGTCTTTAAAGCTTCCCAGTTTCTTTGGTGTGTTGAATTGTGAAACTTGAAAAACAAGTTCTTACGGAATCGCCTAGAAGAGTGCGCCTTGCCATGTGATCTTGCTTATCAACAACTTGTGTTCCTTCCTTTGGTTCCAGTGCATCGAGTATTCCATGGACTCGGAATACCGCTTTGACTCTTATTGCCCATATGTTATAGTTTGTGCTTGTTAACATTGGACATTGAAGAGCCGTTTTAGAATGTTCGACAGGAGGTGGTTGACTTGATTCGCCTTGCACCATCCTTCTTGAACGCCTTTTGTAAGTTACAGGTGTAGATTGTTCGACTTCCAGCCCTAGTTAAGCCTTACGCTAGTCGACTTACGGTTTACGCTAGTCGACGGTTGTAATCCTTCCAACCTAGCTCGATACCAAATATAAACCACAAGTCGATCCACACGCATGAAACAAGAACAAAACAAGTAAAGCGGAACAATCACTAACAATCACGCACGAGTTTTCACGGAATATGCTTTCCTATTAATCGGAAAAATACAAGCTCTAAAAAGCGATCGGTTTTCATGTACACAACCACAAGCTCATTTGTTGTATATATAGGTGTTTAGAATAAGCTTTCTAATCCTACTACAATTCTAATAAAGCAAGATAGTCCTTAATAAATAAGGAATCATAATTAAACTAAATTGTAATCGTCCATATGCTTGGAATCTGTTTGTCTTCCCATCGCTCGGTCGGACATTATGCCAACAAGTTGGAGATCGAGATCCTACCTAAGATCGTTTTGTCTTTGCAAGATCGGGATCGGGATCATAAGATCGGATCGAGATCGACGATCCCACCAAGCCATCTTGTCTTGCTAATAGGCGTTGATGGACCGTAACGTTATACACTTAACATATCATTGAATATCAAACACAAGTTCATAAGATAGCATAAGAATTTTTTTAACGCTAAAACATCATGATAAATTAGTGAATTACATTTAATTTTTTTCATGGCTAAATGAACAATTTAATGAGATAAGAAAAAGAAGATATGAGACGTAAATATGCCAAAATCCAAAACAAGTTAGTCTATTTCAAATGTTTTGATAGCTTCATTTCTCACACCCAAATAAAATTTCGTTTCTCTTTGGTCTTCATCATGGTTTTGTATGGTAGAAAAATACACATCTTGTGAATGACTTTAGAAACAAAATATAATAGTTTAATATAATAGCAAGGAAGAAAAACTACAAGTTTTATATAAGGTTTTGGCATAAAGTAATAAGAAAACTCATTAAATTTATAAGATCTTGCAAGTTTTTTGTTGGTGGAATCGTATGATCATACGATCTTACTCGCGATCTTGATAGCCTTGCCTACAACCACCTAGCTAGGTGATGCGTGCCAAGCAGTCAAGCTAAATCACTCAAGCCCACGACACTGTGAATGGCGGACCGTGTCGACTTAAAAGCGCTCAAGCACGAATGCAATGAAGATCCGGGAGTATAGTGTTTCCCGGGTCGTTATGTCCCAGTGAGCTATGCAATGGATTATTAAGCGATATAGTGATCGCGAGATTTGAGCGGAAAAGGATTTGAATGATATTATAACTACGGAAAAGCCAACAAATTACGAGAGGCTTAAATGCAAATTAAAGAAAGTTAAAAGATAAAAAATATTAAATAAACGCTATCACTATTTTTAAAATTGATGAGCGTTTAAAACTTAAAACTTAAAACTTACGTTTAAAATAAAATTACGTAAACGTACAAAATAAAAAGTGAAATCTGAGAAATAAAAGTCCTAAAAATATAAAAAATACATTTTTACAATCCTAATGATAAAAGAAAATTTATAGAAAAAGAAAATATTTTTTATAACTATTAAATTAATTATTATTAATTAAAAACTATTTTTAACTATTTAATAATACCCTAAAATGAAAGAAATTATGAAATAAAGCTAGAAAAATAAAATTAAGACTTAGAAAAATCTAAAATATCAAAGAGAATTTTCAAAACTATTTTGTATTTTTTGATTATTTTTCTATTTTTATGAATATTAAACTATTAAAACTAATTAAATTATTTAAAAATACAAATTTAACTAAGAAAAATCTAGAAAAATACTTTTTGGCTTTTTATATTTATCTTAACTTAAGAAAAATGAAAACTTATTTTTTTGAACCTTTTCTTAATTTTTTGTATTAAATGCTATTTAAAAATGCTTAAAAACTAATTTAAATTAAGAAAAATAGCAAACAAGCTTGGAAAAATCTGAAAATTTCAGGAAAAGTCTAAAATAATATTAGGATTATAAGAAAAATGGAAAAACAGGTGCTTATGTGTGGAATTATGGAACTGAAGTGCAAGTGCTTATTGAAATAAGCACTTGAATAAGCAAATGGAAACTAAAAAGCACCAAACCAAAACAGAAGCTCTAATAAGCTAAAAGAACATAAATGGAACAAGTTTTAACTATCCTAATCTTCTAAATCACAAGCTAGCACAGATTTGATGATATAAGCTTTAAGCTAAAAACAGTTGAGAGGGGGTCTACTTGCAGCTAGGAAATAAGCACTAAAATAAGCTGGAAACAAGGAAACAAAAGAAGGGACTTAGAGTAGACCTGGTTGGCTATCTAATTTCCAAAGCTCAGACTTAAACAAGCTCAAATGAGCCAAATGCAAGCTCTGCAAGAACTGCATAAACCCTGTGCAGTGCAGTCATGTGCTCGTGACAGCACTGACCCATTTGACAAGCTCTTATGAGGCTTCTAAAAATTTGCTAAAAATCTGGAAAAATGCTAATAAGAAACAAGACCAGCTGAAGTTTTTAAAACAACTAGTTTGACATGATTTGGTCCAAAACTGAGTAAATGAAAAATCCTCCTAGATGAGCTAAAAACAGGTTTTTATGATTTTGACTTTTGAAGTAATTGTGAAATGTTGACTAACTTGGACTTTGATCATGATTTCTCAACTGAATAAGATGTAATATGATGTAATAAAGACAATGCAATCAATGTTTATGATTTCTAGACACAAAACTAGCTTTTGCTATCTAAAATCTCAACAGATTTCTTTGTAAGACGAAGATTTGTGATTTTGACTTTAGAGCTTAGCAGCACAAGATTAAGACTCAAATGAGTATATTAGATCCGAACAAACACGAAACAACAGGCTACAACATCTGAACAAACCTCCAATCTGATTAAATGGCAAATCCAAACACACCTTATATATAATCATATGCACTTAAAATAAGATAACAAGCGAGCAAACTTGTTTAAATGATCAAAGCGTGTTTACAATACCTAAATACAACTATGAGCAAGTTTTACACTAATGGTGACCACAGTTACAAGATAAGCTTGAAATGCAAATGACTTGAAATATGAAAACTTAGAAACTTACTCACATGAGTCCGGTGATTGATTGAGGCTAAAACAGGACCCAAATCCTACTCTTATCTAACCTATTTCACCCAAATCCAAGTCCTTAATCACCCAAAACTCCAAAACCAAACCAATTTCACCCAAGTTGACTTTTGTTGACCTTGATCCAAAATTGCTTGAAATGGATGCTTAAGCTTACAAAAGCTTTGAGAAGCTTAAATAAGTCGATTTGAGTTTAAAATAAGCTCTAAGTGCTAATGAATAAGATTTGGAAGCGAGATATTCAACGAAGGCTGGAACTTGAAACTTATAATAGAACTTGGAATTACTTATTCAAAACAAGTTACACCGAAAGTTTTACTTAAATGGGATACATAGGCGAAATTACATCATTTTAACTAAAACTAAAACATTCAATTTAAAAGCGACATTAAGGTAAATAAAATAACTAACTACTACTCCCATTGCTTCTTTCTTGCTCTTTTATACTCCAAGTTGTTTCTCTCCTCCCCGATTGTTTCCCACCACTTTTATAACCATTGGATCGTGAGCTATTTTTGGCCTTTGGATTGAATTTTGGCGCCAATTGGTATTTGGTGGTGTGGGTTGAGTGAAGGTGGAATGGTGCATTAAATGCATTTTGTAGTTTGGTGTTGGTGGGGGACATGGAAGGGATAAGGTGAGGAGGGGTTGTGTGTTGCGGTGTTCTGAGAGAGCAAGTGGGGAAGGTGAAGAAAAGGCGCCAAGGGGTGATTGTTTGACTTGTTGACTGGGCAGGCTAATATCAAGGGGGTCAAAAGTGGCTAGTGACAGGGGTCCAAAAGTTGGCAGGGGTCACATGCATATTGATAGGGTCCAAATGGGTTTAAAAGGTATTAATAATACAAGGACCTTATTGCAATTTTCTGAAAATACAAGGACCTAATCTGCCAAATTCACAAAGTTGATCCAAGGGCTGAAAATGACAATCTCAAAAAGTACAAGGACCAAACTTGTCATTTTCCAATTTTCCAGGGGCCATTTCTGCCAAATTTCAAACTTGAAGGACCAATCTTGTAATTTTCTCAAACTTTTGATATTTTTCACCAAAGGACTAAATTTGAGAAGTTATGATATTAAAAGGACCTTTGGTGATTTTTCTTTTGAAATTTTGACTCGGGGACTATTTTGACAATTTTAGAAACTTGGGGGACTAAAGCGCCAATTATGCAAACTTTGCTCATTTTCATCGATTTTAAACATTTTGCATCCGAAACATATAAAATGCAATTTTGGAATATTTTCAATGTTTTGATGCATTTACGAGCATTTTAACCGTTTTGCGATTCGAATTAACCAAAAATGATGAGTATTTACACACTCATCAATCCCCACACTAAACTATTGCTAGTCCTAGCAATCTTTTGAGAAAACTTAATGGATTTGAAACTCTTTACCAAAAGCCATTACTTGGAGTAGCCAAATGTTTGAGTTCAAGTAAGAACCATGGTACATCGATAACCATGTGATTTTGAGCAAACCACCGACTTTCAACGGATTTGATTTTGTCTTTACGAAGCCGTTTGCTCTGGACTAGCCAACTCTTAGATAAATTATCAATATTATCTTTGGTGAGTGATTACCAATTATGGTTTTCCATTGCCTTTACCACAAGCCATAAACTTGCGGGCTGCCAACTCTTCACTTTTTAGGATATGGTGGTGAATACCATACAATTTTGGGCAAATTGCAAGCCGTCAACGGTTTGAGATATCTTTACCAAGAGCGTTTGCTCTGGATTAGCCAATCCTTTAGTTTATTAGACAAGGCGGATGATAACCAATTGAGTAAGTCAAAACACTTACTCGAAAAAAAAAATTTTGGCCAAAACGGGGAATTGGTATAATTATATGATAAAATTTGTGAAATTCCCCACACTTAGAAATGAATATTGCCTCAATATTCAAAGTACCGCAGTTATGCGAAACAAAGAACGTAAAAGGAAATACTACGGCCATTAATTAAAAGTTTTTTTTTTTTTTTTTTTTTTTTTGAAACTTATATATATATATATATATATATATATATATATATATATATATATATATATATATATATATATATATATATATATATATAAAATATGTGGGGTAACTCCCCCACACTAGGGTGGTACACACGGGTGAAAACCCATGTTAAGCTACTGTTTTTGATTACCGAGTCGCTAGCTTGACTCGACCCCGAATTCATTGGTTCATGGGGAAGCAAAGTGGAAGAAACAATCTCCATCGGACTTTCATTCAAGATGTTTGGACAAACATTTGAAGCACGTGAAAGTTCCACACCGATGAGATATACATAGAACCGGCTCAAAAATGATACATGAAAATGCCGGGATCAAAGATAATGTCTTCATTCCCGAAGGAGTGAAGAACAGGAGAAGTGACATAATATATGAAGAAAAGAAAGAAAATCATGATAGAAATCATGACTAACTCTTTATCCTCAATAGGAGAATTCATAGTCTCATGAATCTCATCGGTTAAGCTTGCTTGATCAAGACATATTATGGGATTGTCTAGATCAGTAGAAATTATCATACTCCGCGGAGATATGATATGAGTGAGTTCATCGAGAACTCCATGAAGGTGAATGAATCATATTCGAATTGATATGAGTGGGTTCACCGGTGAACTCCTCAAAAGTAAATGATTCATGATCGAGAGAGAATTATGAGAATGAGAAGTGGTGCGCCACTAATCTTCTCTCCCGTATTATCAAAGCAGAGGCTTTCATTTCGGATTAGAATCATCGGAAGAATGTCACTACCCTTAATGGGGATAGGAGATGAAATCGGTTTCTCTTTGAAAGCCTTGATTTTAGAAATGAGAAGACCGACATTCAATAATGTTGCTCGAAGAGCTTCATCTTTGATTTCGATGTCGATAACTTCATCATTCTCTTCTAAGCTAACAAGCTCGGAAGGTGAATCTTCCACATAAATAATGTCTCCACAAGATAACGACTCATCATCATCGAATCGGAGAACATCTCAACATGATCATTTTGGAAGACAAGAGGAGGAGGGATATCACACACATGATCAAGAATTCCTGTGACTCTCTTGGGATTGGGACAAGGTCCTCAATACTAGACTTTATGAATTCGTCCGATTCCTTTTCGTGAACGAGTGTCAAGATGCTCGTCCCCATATTCGTGAGAGTGAGTGGGAGCCTCGGGTGTGATAGCAGTTGTTTGAGATGGAATCTCAACTGCAGGATATCAACCGGACCGAGGGAGTTGAGAAATATTATCTTTAAAGGATAAAACTCTCCTCGTCATCATCATATAGAGCGCCTTAAGAAATTGGGAACGTCTTAGATTTGCTTGCTCTAGGATTAATAATTCTTCCCTAGATTTGCGAGCCTCTCGTTCTTCTCGTTCTTGACCGACAATTCTCCTATGGTCTTTTCACCACTCACTTGATTCTTAAAGTTACTAATCATATCATCAAGTGTTTTCATTGTGGTTTCAAAATCTTGTGAGATTTCTTGAGACAACGGCTCGGTGGAGTTTGAGCAATATAGTCTTTGTGGAGGTTAGAAATTATCAAACATGTGAGAGTCATGATTGTTGCAAGGAAATGGGTTCCTATTTGACAATCGAGTGAAATGGGACCTCCAGAAGACTACAACAAGAAAAAGCTGAGTGCGGATTGGTGAATCATATGGATTTTGGTTATAACCAAAACTACGAGCATCACCGAAAGCATTCATAGACAAACGTATTCGGATTGACACTCAAATCCTTGGTGAGGACCTCCACAAAATTCACAACAATAATGTTGGTCATATGAAGATAAGTCGGGTTGTGGTGGGTAATTGGAAAAGTTTGAGGAGTCGTTAAATGAGTTCGATTAGGATCATAATAAAATGAATTCCTCGAACCACAAAACAAACAACTCCGTTATGGATATCATTACCACATTGCACACAAGTACACCAACGACATGGTGAACCAAAGAGAGGCTCACCACAACCGACACAAGGAATAAGCGATTGCATTTGAGAGTTATGATAAGGAATCGGTTTATTCAAAGAATCAACAAAACCAACATGGTCATCCGAATGACTATCAAGTCTCGAAGAACATTCGAAAAATCGGGAGGTGGGACAAGTGGTGTGCTCACGAGCTAGCAATTTCCACCACTTCCGTTATGGTCTCGGTTTTGGTTCTTGAGAAGCGTGAAGATTAGGCAAGTCATTCTTGCTAGTCACCGGTGTTTGAGCGGGTTCATCGTAATCAATTCTAATTCTCGACCTTTTTCATCGGCTTGAATTTGTTCGATTAGATTACGGGCTCTATCTTCAAAGAAAGTGTCCTCGTAATCCTCGGTGGGTGCTTGGGGTAGCTCAAGCGTTTGAACCGGTTTGTCAAGATTAGAATGTATTTCGAGGTTGTGGCGGTGGTCGAAATAACTTTGAAAAGAATTTTTGATGGATAATTCGCACAATTGCAAAATTCGCTTGAACTAGGCCCTCCACACGCTCACACACATTTGTGACGATGATGTTGACGATTGTCGACATAAGAATTAAACATATAGAGGATTAAAGAAATAGAATTAAGCGGTTTTGAGGTTAAAGAAGAGTAGAATCAAAGCAGTGCGAGGGGTAAGAGAAATAGAATCATATAGATAAGAGGAATGAGAAAATATTTTTGTATTTTTGGATAAGAAAATATAAACATATAAAGATGGATGGTATGAACAAGAGTGAATATCCAAATCACTAATCTGCTAGGCGTAAGATAATCGGGTTCCCGTGGCGCCGAAAATTTGATGCGTGCAAACAGTCAAGCTAAATCACTCAAGCACGCCACTTGTGAATGGCGGACCGTAATCGACTTAAAGCGCTCAAGCACAGATGCAATGAAGATCCGGGAGTATAGTGTTTCCCGGTCGTTATGTCCCAATGAGCTATGCAATGGATTATCAAACGTATAGTGATCGCGAGATTTGAACGGGAAAAGGACTTGAATGATATTATAACTACAGGACAAGCCAACAAATTACAGAGGCTTAAATGCAAATTAAAGAAAGTTAAAAAGATAAAAAAATATTAAATAAACGCTATCACTATTTTTAAAATTGATGAACGTTTAAAAACTTAAAACTTAAAACTTACGTTTAAAATAAAATTACGTAAACGTACAAAATAAAAAGTGAAATCTGAGAAATAAAAGTCCTAAAAATATAAAAAATACATTTTTACAATCCTAATGATAAACGAAAATTTATAGAAAAGAAAATATTTTTATAACTATTAAATTAATTATTATTAAATAAAACTATTTTCAACTATTTAATAATACCCTAAAATGAAAGAAATTATGAAATAAAGCTAGAAAAATAAAATTAAGACTTAGAAAAATCTAAAATATCAAAGAGAATTTTCAAAACTATTTTTGTATTTTTCCGATTATTTTCTATTTTTATGAATATTAAACTATTAAAACTAATTAAACTATTTAAAAATACAAATTTATCTAAGAAAAATCTAGAAAAATACTTTTTGGATTTTTATATTTATCTTAACTTAAGAAAAATGAAAACTTATTTTTTGAACCTTTTCTTAATTTTTGTATTAAATGCTATTTAAAATGCTTAAAACTAATTTAAATTAAGAAAAATAGCAAACAAGCTTGGAAAAATCTGAAAATTTCAGGAAAAGTCTAAAATAATATTAGGATTATAAGAAAAATGGAAAACAGGTGCTTATGTGTGGAATTATGGGCTGAAGTGCAAGTGCTTATTGAAATAAGCACTTGAATAAGCAAATGGAAACTAAAAGCACCAAACCAAAGCAGAAGCTCTAATAAGCTAAAGAACATAAATGGAACAAGTTTTAACTATCCTAATCTTCTAAATCACAAGCTAGCACAGATTTGATGATATAAGCTTTAAGCTAAAAGCAGGTTGAGAGGGTCTACTTGCGGCTAGGAAATAAGCACTAAAATAAAATCGGAAACAAGGAAACAAAAGAAGGGACTTAGAGTAGACCTGGTTGGCTATCTAATTTCCAAAGCTCGAGACTTAAACAAGCTCAAATGAGCCAAATGCAAGCTCTGCAAGCCGCGCATAAACCACATGCGAGCAATCGTGCTCTGCAGACAGCACTGAACCATTTGACAAGCTCTTATGAGGCTTCTAAAAATTTGCTAAAAATGCGGAAAATGCTAATAAGAAACAAGACCGGTGAAGTTTTAAAACAACTAGTTTGACATGATTTGGTCCAAAAGCGAGTAAATGAAAAATCCTCCTAGATGAGCTAAAAAGCAGGTTTTATGATTTTGACTTTTGAAGTAATTGTGAAATGTTGACTAACTTGGACTTTGATCATGATTTCTCAACCGAATAAGATGTAATATGATGTAATAAAGACAATGCAATCAATGTTTATGATTTCTAGACACAAAACTAGCTTTTGCCTATCTAAAATCTCAACAAATTTGCTGTAAGGACAGAAGATTTGTGATTTTGACTTTAGAGCTTAGCAGGCACAAGATTAAGACTCAAATGAGTATATTAGATCTGAACAAACCTGAAACAACAGGCTACAACCTCTGAACAAACCTCCAATACAGATTAAATGGCAAATCCAAACACACCTTATATATAACTGTTATGCACTTAAAATAAGATAACAAATGAGCAAACTTGTTTAAATGATCAAACTGTGTTTACAATACCTAAATACAACTATATGAGCAAGTTTTACACTAATGGTGACCACAGTTACAAGATAAGCTTGAAATGCAAAATGACTTGAAATATGAAAACTTAGAAACTTACTCACATGAGTCCAGCTGATTGCAGGCTAAAACCAGACCCAAATCCTACTCTTATCTAACCTATTTCACCCAATCCAAGTCTGAATCACCCAAACTCCAAAACCAAACCAATTTCACCCAAGTTGACTTTTGTTGACCTTGATCCAAAATTGCTTGAAATGGATGCTTAAGCTTACAAAAGCTTTGAGAAGCTTAAATAAGTGATTTGAGTTTAACAATAAGCTTCTAAGTGCTAATGAATAAGATTTGGGCGAGATATTCAACGAAGAATGGAACTTGAAACTTATAATAGAACTTGGAATTACTTATTCAAAACAAGTTACATCGAAAGTTTTACTTAAATGGGATACATAGGCGAAATTACATCATTTTAACTAAAACTAAAACATTCAATTTAAAAGCGACATTAAGGTAAATAAAATAACTAACTACTACTCCCATTGCTTCTTTCTTGCTCTTTTTATACTCCAAGTTGTTTCTCTCTCCTCCCTGATTGTTTCCCACCACTTTTTATAACCATTGGATCAGCAGAGCTATTTTTGGCCTTTGGATTAAATTTTGGCGCCAATTGGTATTTGACTGGTGTGGGTTGAGTGAAGGGTGGAATGGTGCATTAAATGCATTTTGTAGTTTGGTGTTGGTGGGGGGACATGGAAGGGATAAGGTGAGGAGGGGGGTTGTGTGTTGCAGGTGTTTGCAGAGAGCAAGTGGGGAAGGTGAAGAAAAGGCGCCAAGGGGTGATTGTTTGACTTGTTGTCAGGGGGCTAATATCAAGGGGTCAAAAGTGGCTAGTGACAGGGGTCCAAAAGTTGGCGGTCGCATGCATATTGATAGGGTCAAATGGGTTTAAAAGGTATTAATAATACAAGGACCTTATTGCAATTTTACGAAAATACAAGGACCTAATCGCCAAATTCACAAAGTTGATCCAAGGGCTGAAATGACAATCTCAAAAGTACAAGGACCAAACTTGTCATTTTCCAATTTTCGAGGGCCATTTCGCCAAATTTCAAACTTGAAGGACCAATCTTGTAATTTTCTCAAACTTTTGATATTTTTCACGAAGGACTAAATTTGACAAGTTATGATATTAAAAGGACCTTTGGTGATTTTTCTTTTGAAATTTTGACTCGGGGACTATTTTGACAATTTTAGAAACTTGGGGGTGAGCGCCGATTATGCAAACTTTGCTCATTTTCATCGATTTTAAACATTTTGCATCCGAAACATATAAAATGCAATTTTGGAATATTTTCGGTGTTTTGATGCATTCGAGCATTTTAACCGTTTTGCGATTCGAATTAACCAAAATGATGAGTATTTACACACTCATCAATAGGCATGTCGAAATTCATTTGACCAAAGGATATCCAATAGACTGTTTCATCGACTTTGGATACAAATGACATAGATGAATAACATTGGATAAGGGATTCGGTGAATCGAAAATGGATTAGTAGATGGCAATTTTATCCATATTATCCTAAATAACATTCATTGGGCATTCTTATGAATAATAAAGTTGGTTTTTTACCGGACCCTTTGGGTGGACCATATAAGCGTATTTGTTTATACTACCGACCCATCCCCTATTCATATCCACTCACACCTTCCGTTTACCTTTTAGATCTAAGCGGGTATACCTCCTCAAATTTATCCGCGATATTTTGATCAAGAAGAAAATGGAAGTCGTTGGCACTACAAACGTTTGTGAGAGAGCTATAGATGGATGTACCATCAACCCAATTTTTTTATTGCGTTTGTGGATGTTGGTTTGCCATATGGTACACGCCATGGTGCACTCTTCTTTTAGTACACATCCTTTTTGTGCTTCATATATCTTATATTTGTATAATTACGATCGGTAGATCAATTATTTGTGAGGAAAAAACTTGACAAGTTCTTGTCTTGAAGAATTTATACTAGGTTTGATGTTTTTCCTTTAGTTTTGCCTATTTTGTTTCGACTTTATGGTGGTTGCCCTTGGTTGAGTGGTTGTTCTTATATATTTATTGTGGTTTATATTAGGTATGTTGATTGTGGTTTTGTTATATTTAGGTGTTAGGGTAATTAAATCTTGCTTATGGTGCTTTAGATGTTAGGGTCACTAAATGATATGTGGATTTTTGTTTAGGGTTTAAGGTTAAAGGTGGTTGCAATTCAATGTTAGGCGCATTAAATGGTGCATACCTTTTTTTTTTGGGGGGAGGGTGTGTTAGTTTGTATTTTAGCTTTTTTTTTTTTTTTTTTTTTTTTTTTTTGAATGATAAGTCTTGACTTTCTTCCATCTTTTTGTTTAGCGTTTTTCCCTCTTACGTATTTGCAAACTATCGCGATAACGCTTTTGTTGTTCATGATAACTATTTCAAAAATGTTGATAGTTCTACTTTGCTTGCTTCTGTTGTCTTTGTAATTAGTCGCATATTATTGTTTATAATTATGAACCCCAAAACAATACATGACTCTCAAAACATTCACAATCGGTCGCGTCAAAACTTGATACAAAACAATGCTCCAAATATACATGGATGTGAAATCGTCGGATCGTTCGCCAATTGTGTCCACACATCAACCGTATGCATTCAGTGTTTGTTGCACAAAGACTCATTGTGACAAAGGTAGGCTATTTTTGTTATTCTCTATTGATATAGTTACACTTATTGTCATGTTTACCGTGAAAACATTCACGAGGCTTATGTTGCGTTTTGTTCATAGGTATTGTTCGAAGCGGAATGTAGACATTACAGCCAACAAATACCTTGGATCATAGTCGTCATATAGGAGGGTGTGTGCAATGGGTAGTTCTTTGGGAGTGAATTACAACATTACAAACAATTTGGAAGCAGTTGCATGATTGCTTTAAAAACCGTTTTCATCGACGAGTTGATGAAATGCCTTATAACGTAGAAGGTCAACTCATGCACTCTATTTTAAAGAAACTACATTGCCTTTTTTTTTTTTTTTTTTTTTTATTTAAGTTGTTTGCATGCAAAGTAGAATACAAAATTTCACAATGTTTTTTGGCCTTTGTGGGCCATCTCGCTTATCAACACACTCAATCAAATATGACACATCATATGGACTACTTGAGCCCGAAGGAGCAAGCTATAGATATAACTTTTCACATACACATCAAACCATAACACAAAGTAGCATATAGATGGAATTCTAGAGAGAAAGTTAGAGGTTTAGGGAACTTTAGTGAGAGAAAGAAAGATCTTATTATGAGCTCAACTCTACCTTGGGAGGTAGAGTATTTATAGTCTTACATAAGCGCCACACATCGGGTGTGGATCGGGCATCTGGTGGGTAAAGACCGTCCGTCCTCCACGGTGTTACTTAACTAAATACTACTTAACTTAAAATAACTACGACTACGAGCTTTCTAACGATTACATATACTTGAGGTGACCGACTCTTTAATACACGGAATTTCTAATTCCTAACAATCTCCCCAAGGAGGTCACCTCAATCATGTACCAAAATTACATTGAATACAAATAGATATTACATTAAAAATTGATCTTGCATTCTTGATGTAGTCCTTTGCTCCTAAGCTCGTAGTCATTGATTCTTCACATTGCATGTTTGGTTACTTCAAGTGGAGGTCTTTTCTTGATCCACGTGATAATAATTTTGAGCCATCATTTGAGATCATCGCTATCAAAATCTCGTGACATCCTTTGTGGTGTTGGTATTATGTGATGTTGTGACTTTAGGACCGACATGCTCACATTACGGATCATGATATCTTCTCATCGAGTAGCGGAAGCTTTAGTTGATTCATGATATTGGCGGCGTAGCGAAGCATGGAGTGAAAATATCGAGTCATTGATGCACTAATCATGATTTCTTTTGAGATGAATGTGTTAAGTGAGCATGCGGCTATGGATTGACCGCTTCATTACGATCGGTTTGCAAGCGTCGGGCGTACACGCATACAACGATTAGCAATAAATCGCACGAAAGTGTCTTTGATCACTTCGTTGAATTGAGTACGACCACGGTTCCCGTTGATCGATACAAATCTTGCTGTGATCGGTATAATTCGAAGAATTTCCTTGACGGGGTTTCGCGGTTGCTCTATTTGTTCTCAAACCGAACGTCTCAAAGAAGACAACACGGAGTGAGTGAACGGTAATTTTAAGTCCAGCGATTGATGAAAAGATATTTGAAAAACAATCGTGTATTGCTCAATAGAAATTGTTTTGCAATACAACGAAGGTTTTAATGAAAATCAATTATCAATCATAAAACACCTTTTGATTTGAAATAATGAGTACACGGTCGATGTGCTAAAGAAAAGAGTTGTTAAGCACAAAGACCGGTTTTCAAAGGTATCCGTCAATCCCTAACACGAACGAGATTGATTCAAGAAATTGAATCGCCCCATTGTTTCATTCGGTTGTCACATGGTTGATCCATATAATAGATCTCACATGCCACCTACCGGGAGCTTGTTTGATGTTGGCTCGAAGGCTTTCCATCTTCATTGTGAGTGTGTAAACACATCACTCGGATGTTACAGCAATACCACAAGGATAATCGTGGGACTCAAGATATAATCTCTCTTTCCACATTGTGTGAAGCAGAGAGTCTTCATTGAAAGTGTCCTAATGAGATTTATTGATGATCTCGTGGCTCTAGACTCAATTTGTGCATATTTGGATCCTATGCGGAGACTAGGAGAGGGTCTCCTTCTTCAATATCAACAATCTCTAAGAAAGTCGATAGATAATGTCGGTTCCCGTGAGAATGAAACAAGTCCTTTTAAGAGGAACTTGAGTGGTTTGGAAAGTTGAAGTGCGGTCGTCCTTTGGGTCCATGACGTCTTGTCTTCAATACCGATGTTACCATCGGTAGCATATGAAGTGAACCGGTTTACGCCTAAGGTTGAATAAATGGAGGCTATTTGTTTTCACCCTTTTCTCATTCAATTCTTTTAATTCTTCAACCCCTTGATTGCTTACGAGACTTCATAACTAGAACCTTGTTGGGTTTATTCGATTACTAGCTCGGTCTTAGTCCGCACTCTTCCCATATCTCATTTTCTCCTTTTATCATCATACCTAAGGACTTCTACACTAACTAGTGGATTGTCCTGGGTAGATCCCTCGGTTACGGCGGATCATGGGAACCAATACCTAACCTTATCATCCTTATATCACCGTACATAAAGTAAAGTTGGTCGGTCTATTTGGTATTGTTCATACGCCATTGGAACCAATTGAAAACCATTTGAAAATCAATTCGGATACTTGTGATATATTATCAAAGCATTTTGTACTGAATTGTTTTGATATTTTAGAATAAGTGCTCCCCTCAACATGTGCATCAAATGTTTGAAATCGTTTTGCACACGGAGGCAAGAGGAAGAAATTACTTCTTTGATTACCATTTTCTAAAAATATCACCATCACTTCCTTGATCAAATCAAGTAGATAAAGCATTTCGGGAAGGATGAGGTTTCCATAAATTTGCTCCCCTCAATATGTGCCTCGAGGTTTGAAAAGAGTTTTGCACATACTAGAGGAACTGCACATGGGATAAATGATCACGTTTCAAATCATAGGTTTAAGATAGATGCTCCCCTCGACATGTGCATTGAAAAATTGAAATCGTTTGTCACATGTGGGAAGGACGACATGTACATCCTTATAAAACCATTTACCGAATTATCGGTTTAAAATCAACATTCTCCCCGATCACAATTATCAAATCATTTGAGATTTGTGATCTCTTATAGATTTAAATTGATTTTGAAAGCTTTAAGGAGAAATGTGACTTGATTATGAAAGCTTCTTAGCGATAAGGATCGGATTTTAAGACTTTAAACTCCATTGATAAAACATGCATGTACATCTTTTGAAAACAATTTAATGCCAAATAACTTTTTAATTTAATTGAAATCATTCTCCCCTCAATCAATGACATAGGTTGTTGATTGAGAGATAGAATTTTGACAAATAAGTCGATGATTATCAAAAATAGAGATCGAGTTATTTTTCAAAGCATTTAGTTTTCAATGAGATAAATGTTTATAGAATCGAGCATGGAATTTTGAAAACATGATAAAACATGGCTCTGTTCTTTCTTTTAAAACCGGGTTATTGCACGAAGATGACAATAAACCATTTTTTTCTCTTTCTCCCATAAATATTTTTGATTTTTTTTTTTTTTTTTTTTTTTTTTTTTAAAATTGAACAACATCTAAAGTCCGTGTCATTCTTTGAATGACAACATCAAAACCGTAGATATTATCGAATCAAGAGAAACATGACAAAATGACAATATTTTTGAAGATTTTTGAATTTTTCAAATTTTATGGATTTTGAAAGTTTTATATTTTCTATTTGATTTTGAAGGTTTTATAATTTTGTATTTTGTTTTCGAATAAATATATACAAGAGATAGATGAAGATAGACCTTTACTCCTCGTCTTCCTCACGAAGGCGTTTGAGAGTTTCGGTTGAAGGCTTTTCAAACCAAGGCGTGGAAGAATAAACTCAAGCGTTCTCTTGGAAGAGCTTTGGTGAAGATGTCCGCTAGCGATATTCGAGACCTCACAAAATATAGTTCCACCACACCTTTTCCACTTGTTCCACGATGAAATGATGTCGAATGTCGATATGCTTTGCTCTTGAGTGTTGAGCGTTGTTGCATGAGAGAGCAATAGCACTTTATTATCACGATGCGAGAGGATTTTGTTGAATTCAAAGCCATAGTCGGATAATTGAGATCTCATCCATAAGATTTGAGCACAACAAGATGACATGGCTATGTATTCAACCTCTGTAGAGAAATAGAAGTACTCATTTGCTTCTTTGAAGACCGACTCACAAGCTTATCACCCAGCGAGCACCTCGGATGTACTTGACGTGTATCTTGACAACTGCATGATCGGCATCTGCATAGGCCGTTAGTGACATACCGGTGTCCTTGGTACCATAGTCCCATATTGATGGTTCCTTGGAATACCGAAAGACCCGTTTAAGCGCTTCAAGGTGCTTTTAGTAGGCAGCACGGTATCTAACACACATGCAAGCAATGAACAAGATGTGCGGTCTACTAGCGGTGAGATACATCGAGGATCCAATCATACTACGATATTTCGTTTGGTCAATCATGATCCACGAGTGGTCCTCATCTAGTTTGGTTCGATCAATCATGGGGGTGTCAACGCGGTCACATGAATCAAATCCAAATTTCTTTAAAATCTCTGTTGCATATTTAGATTGATTTATGAAAATGCCTCGGGACTTTGTGAAATTTGTAATCCCAAGAAAAATGACATTTGTCCCATCATTGACATTTGAAACTTTGAACTCATTTCATTAGAAAAGCGATCACATTCCATTGGGTCGATCGAGGCAAAATAATATCATCAACATAAATTTGAACATGAGTTAAATGTTTGCACGACTTCACGGTGAACAATGTAGGATCAGCTGCTCCTTTCTTTGAATCCGGTTGATAGAAGAAACTTTGTGATGTATCATACCATGCCCTTGGAGCTTGCTTTAAACCGTAAAGAGCCTTCTTCAAGCGATAAGCGTGAGTAGGATGCTCTTGATTCACAAATCCTTGGGTTGGGCGGCGTGAGCGACTTCTTTAAGATCTCCGTTCGAAATGCCGTCTTTACATCCATCGATAAACCACCATGTTCTTACTAGCGGCGTTAGCGAAAGATTACGATTGCCTCGATTCGAGCAAGCTGGAGCAAAAGATTCTTCAAAGTCTATACCCTCCTCTTGGCGATATCCTTTAGCAACTAATCGAGCCTTGTTCTTCAACACATCACCATGCTCATCAAGTTTTACTTTGAAGATCCATTTAAGAGCTATAATCATAGCACGATCTGGGCGGTACTAACTCCCATACATCAAGTCGATCAAACTCATGAATTTCATCTTGCATGGCATTGAACCACTATCTTCATTCATGGCGGTTTAACATCTTTTGGTTCGATCTTAGATAGTGCGGAGTTGAAGAAGCACCATAAGGCATCGGTTGCGAGTTGTTTCCGTGTTGATCTGAGACGAGAGGATTTCCAATGATGTTGTCTAAGGGGTGATCGTGAGTCCATTTTACGAGGTGTTCATGTGGCGGTTGTTGAGGCCGAGGTAGGCGAGTCGATGTCTCTGAAGAAGATGGTTCGATGATGATTCGGGAGTAGCAAATATGTTTTCAAATGGAGCATCTTGAGGAGTTGCAAAGGGATTAACTTCATCATTGATGCGAAACATTTCCATGATGTACATTTGAAGAATGATGATTTGTTGATGAGGCGAAGGATCGACGGGTGCTTCATGACTTAAAGATATTGAGGCGAGGATTGACTTCATTCAACGGAATATGAGCATCCTCTGTTGTGGGGATCATCACCTCATTAGTAATTGAATCATCAGTTCATCAAACATAGGATCAAACAATTTCTTTACATCATCTTGGATGGAGGTACATATGGAGTTTCTTGAGTAGAGTTTGGAACAAGAGATGAACCAATGGGATTGTCTTGAAGTGCGGGTCTGGTGGAGTGTCCGGGAGCCATTTGACCGTCGACTCATCAAGCGTAGCGTGAATTGTTTCCATGATATTTCGGGTTCTTTTGTTGTAGATTCGGTATCCCTTTTTGTTTGGTGCGTATCCTACAAATACTCCAATGTCGACTTTAGCCCTAAGTTTCCCTAAGTCTTGACCCTCATTAGTTGGATAGCACAATGCACCAAACACACGAAGGAAAGAGATTAGGTTTTTGTTGTGGACAAGTTCATATGGAGTTTTCCATATACGGTGTGGATTAGGGAGCGATTTTGTGTATAGCATGCGATGGCGATTGCTTGACCCGGAGAAACATTGGAACCTTTGAGTAAATCAACATTGTTCTAGCGGCTTCAACGAGTCGATTTCGTCTTTCAACTACACCGTTACATTGAGGAGTTCGTGGAACACTTCTTTGATGGTGATTCCAACGCTTTCATAGAATTCATTAAGTTGTTTGTTGACAAACTCGGTTCCATTATGCATTACGACAATTACGGCGGTTTTGTTAAGTCGAACTGCAATTTGTTTGATGAGTTTGATGATGATATCGGAGTTTCATCCTTTGTCCTTAAGAACTTGACCGGTGAATCTAGGTAATCATCAACCACAACTAACACATATTTCTTCCCAAAGATATTACGCACCCTCATTGGTCCATAAATCCATATGAATCATATGAAGAACTTACGTGACGAGTTAGTAGGTTTGGGTTTATGGGCATACTTCTTGCTTTTACCCAATTGACATCTTGAACAAAGATGATCCTTTTCATACTTTAGTCTAGGTAAACCTACCACTAAGTCCTTTACGGAAAGATCGTTGATGGTGCGAAGTTCAAGTGATTGAGGCAGCGATGCCATAACCATGACTTTGTTTTGAAGCCTTTGATAACAAGCGATTGGAGAAGCCCTCATCATGTCATCAATAGAGATGGTATAAAGATTTGACCACGAGTTCCTTTTAACAGTTCCTTACCATTAAGATCTCTAACAAAGCGGTATGTTTTACGAAGGCAACTTCTAGATCGAGTCACGAAATTGACCAGCGAGAGAGCAGTTATGACCCAAACCTTCTACATAGTAAACTCTAGAGATGACACTATCACCAACAACATAATCTCCATAACCCATAATAGCACCGAAATGATCATTACCAAATCTAACGGTCCGATGAATTTGCTCACGAAGTTCATGAGCGCGACCGGTCTCGGTCATATGCTTGGAGCGACTGAGTCCGGTACCACGAGCGATTTGAGCGATCTGCGGTTGAACACGAGACAAGAATGGATAAGCGGATAATTGGGATCCCATGCAAGAATGGGTTCCATTTGGTTAGTAACAATGTTTGGAACACCCGCATCGAAATAGAAGCATTCATATCGAGAAAGTGAGGCAATGGAATCGTTGTGAATAGATGCGATACTAGTGTCGTATTAGCCACATTCACGGTGTGATCACTTCTTAAGGAATAGTTCTACCGGTAGGCATCCATTTTCTAGTGGGCATTATCGATTAGTCTTAAGACCAACGGTGTCCAATAAAAGCCTATTTTCTTGAATGTTCTTCTGTGGGTTTCCTTTGTTTTCTAACTTTCTTTCGTTTTGCCTTTTAGCCTTCTTAGCATGAATTTTAGCATTAACAATATTAGCTGGACAATTAACATCATTAGGCGAACATTAACACCACATTCATGATTAGAAGCGAATTCAAGCGGACATCGGTACAAGGTTTGCAAATAGTATCGAATTGAATTAATTACGATGCGCCTATGGCAAATACTAGAATCAACACGATTCGTTTTATTCAATTCAAGCTTAAAGTTCCTAGATTGTTCTTCTACTTTCTTCGGTGCACATTCTTAGCTTGAGAGGTCCTATCATTCCTTGTATTGTCTTGAGACTTTGACTGCTCCGTTTAATGTCATGATTACTCTGTAGAGGAATGGGAACATTAGTTGGTTTAACTACTCTTTGCATCACTGTTTAGATGTCTTGGGATCTGAACTACATGCGGTGCACTAAGGTTCACTTTCTTAAAACTAGAGTCTTGTGATTTGTACTCTAGAAGGCACACTTGAGTTCTCTTTCTTAGCATTGACGGATCGGAATCGAACTACTTAAAGGTACACTACGGTTCATTTCAAAACATTGGGAATCGAATGCATATCATACTTAGCTTTAGGCATTGAGCATGGAATCAAAGGATTAACTCTCTCACCTAATGACTTTGGGCATATTGTGATCAAGCATTCTAAGATTTCTTGAGATCGTTTGGCATATAAGCATGCATGACCAATTGCATTATCATGAGGTTTCTCTAGCTTATCCTCTTCAACAATCTCACGAGACATTCTAGGCAATCCTTAAGGGATGAGAAGTATGTTTGAATGGCAAGTTTGTTGTTCCTTAGATGAGGGGGACATATGTCACGAGATAAAGCATATTTATTACAAGAGTGATCCTTTGATACAACATTCTCCCCATTGGTCATTGGCATTTTCCCTTTTACGACTCTTGATTCTCAATTTCCTTTTGCAATGAAGCTATTTGATCGTTATTTTTTATTCTGAGTGACTTTAATTGATTCAAATAACTCATTGAAATGACGTTTAACCTTTTCATTTTCTTCTAGAAAACTTTCATTTTCCTTTTGTAAAGCATTTACTAAGTTTTGAAGATGAAGCGTTTGAGAATTCGAGAATCTAAAGGAGGAGGCATTTGGGAGCTGTCATATTGTTCGTTTGACCCTTTAATTGAGAGATTTGGGCTTTCAACTTTACGATCGTGTTGCTTGAGCTTGAATCATTCATCACGTTTGTTAATTTGAAAAGCGCATCAAACTCGGAGCATCGAAGATGTCTTGATATTTGAAGTTTTGACATTTTCTTTGAGATGTTGATATTTTAGTTGTAAATTAAAATACTCAACTTCTAGTTTAGAAAAATGTTTAACCAAAGTGTCGTGATCATCGGTTCAATTTTCTCGTTTAGTTTAGAATTAGTTTTTCAAGCTCAATGACACGATCATGGGAGACTTTCGAGAACAACAGATAGTTCATGAAATTTGGAAGCATTAATAGAGCAATTTGAGCGATGAAAAAATATCTTGAGCAACACATTCGATAATAAGAGTCTCATTTAATGTATGCAAGTTCTTCCTCTCAATCTCATTATATTTTAGTGTGCGCTCATAATCACTAACTTGACTACCATTGCATCAAATTCCTTTTCCATTCCCTTGATATCGGTTTCTATTCCTTTTAAGACTCTCAAAGTGATCTTTCGAAGTTTAAAGAAAGGCATGACCTCGGTTAAATAACATTCTTTCATTTGCTCAAAACCCTTTCTCCTTACATTATACCGGTGGGTGTGATCCTTTTCTTGCAAGTTTTCTCAAAATCAACAAGCAGTTGAAATATGACATATTGACTAATTAAGGTCTTGCTTTTAGTGGCAATTTTTCTAGGAACTAGATGCATTGGTGTATTAGGAGGATACTCGATCGCTCTAGGCATTTTCCATAAAGGGGTTTGTTTCAATAATATTTTCGACTTTCGACTTTTCTAAATCCTTTTTCGAGAAAATTTGTTCGGGAGTCGGCAATGTTTGAGGCTTGAACATGTTCAAGGAAATCAGTTTTCCTTCTTGTAGTCATGGGGAGTGATGACAATTTTTTCTCTTTGCATTTGGTCATCTAGTTTTTGTTCATCCTTTCCTAGTGACTTCATCGATTTCTTATCTTCCTCGGTGCACTCAAGCGCAACTAGGTTTACGCCTAGGCTTAAAATTTCATTACCATCATAAAGCACCTTATGAGCATTTCTAGCCTTTTAATTACCTCTGGATTTGGTTCCTCAACAAGGGAATGCTATGCTTATCGCTTAAGACTCGATGTTTAGTGACCATGTGAGCGATCTGAATGGTGTTTCCTTGTATGTACAACTTGTTCTCAAGTTTGTTTTCAAAGTTTTGATTAGAAAAATCTCTCAAGAGTTTTGATTCCTTTGCATTAAATTCTTGCTTAAGCATTTTCACATTTTCTTGAAGTTCTTGTTTTGTTTATTTGTTTTAGAAAGTTTTTCTTGCAAGGAATTTAATTCTTGTTTCAATACTTCTTCTCTAAACTTACTTTTCTAATTCTTGTACATACTTGGTCATCCATTTCACTGCTCACAGTGGTCAACTCAAACTTAGCACGTTGTTCATAGATAGCAACACGTTCTTTATAGGCATTTAGTTCGAAATTACGGACTCATCGGGGCATATGCGGTGTATTCATCTAAAACATAGTCATTGTTGATGCGGAAGATGCATCACTTGGTACAACTTCACTTTCACTTTGTTTCACATATTGATCATATGGGACAATATCGATATTACCCATATTTTCAATATTTGATTCAATAGTTTCGATTGATTGTACTTTGTCATGCATCATTGCACATCGACATCATCGTATAGTTTTAGTACCTCGAGATAAGCTTGTCATGGGATGGGCCGGCCGGTGGTGAAGAAGAGACCTTGGGAGAAACCATTGGAGAAATACTAGCCATAAAGATTGTGTGTCTTGTAGGTCCATCATCCACATCAGTCGTATGCATCACGATCACCGACTTGAAAGGCATTTTGATGATTGTGACCTATCTCTGAATAATTTGCTCATCTACATACGCATCATAGGTCTTGGCATTGCCCTCGGCAAGAAAGCAACAATTCCTCTTCATTCAAAGCGGCACCATTATCACGAGCTTGTGCGGTGACATCTTATCTCGAAGTATTGACGTGCGTGGGCGCTTTGGAGATGTGCGGTTCCTTGCAATGTGTCCTCACCACCACAGTTATAGCATTTGATTGGCTTAGCTTGACCTTGGTTACCATTCCTTCCTCGATTACGGTTGCCAACATAACCTCTCCCGGCTCCACCTCGTCACGATCATCTTGTCTTTCTGAGCTGGTTGCACCACGATCCTTCCATCTTTAACGGTGGCTTGATTGTGTGGGTTAGATGCGATTCGAGGTTGTTGTTGGTTTGTGGGAGAGTATTCATGTTTTGACTAATGAGAAGAGCTAGTTGATTAATGAAGCTACCAGCGTGAGCATCGGCATCGACTTGTTTGTACATAGGATCGGGAATGAGTTTGTGATTACCATTACCCAAGGTATGACTTGTGATGCTTTGGTTGTGATTCCGATGTTTGAGTAGAAAGTTTGTAGAGTCATTAGGCGAGCTTGTCTCTCCACTGGTTGGTTTTGAGCGATTGAGAATTAATTTTTCAAACATAGCATGTCTCTCATTACGAAGGAGGAAGGCATAGAGTTGCTCATAGTTTGTATTCTTCAATCCTTTAGTGAGCTTCACAGTGGTAACAAACTTGTGCCATTCGGGATTCATGTTGTTCACAAATTTTGAGTTCAAGCGAATGTTAGGCATAGTCATTCGATGTTCCTCATGTCATTAACTAACTTATGAAATCTCACATAGTACTCATAGACATTCTCATCGGTTTCATCTTGAAATGCTCAAATTAAGTCATAGAGTTGGGATTCTCTGTCTTCCATAGTTAATTCGAACACGAGAGAAGCATCTTAACATTGTCCCAAAGCGCCTTAGCATCGTGTTATGATTGATCGACTTGTAGATGTCTTTAGGAAGACCTTGAAGAACAATGTTTGAAGCCACGATATCGCATCAAATCTCTTTTATCCTTATCATCAAGCTCATCATACATCTTAGGTGCATCCATTCCGTAGCAGAGTACCATCGCATTAGTATCAAGTATGTCTCTAGTCGTCTCAACTCGATATGGTCCTTCATCAATGGATTTGAGAATGTTGACACCATTTTCCTTTCAAGGCAATCTGATCGATTCGTTGAGCCCAAGAATCGTAGTCGATTACATCGAGCATGGGTGGGCGAGTATCGAGCCGTTGCTTGAACATCCTCGACAGCGATGGAGATGGCGGTGGGAGCGTTGGTAGACATGTTAACAGTTATCACGGGATTTTATAACTCTATGATTAAACCGGAAATAGATTCTTTCACGGGTTTTACTAAATCAAGAAAACCGTAAACAATCACTCAAGTCGCTAGAAGATAAAGCACTAAATCGCTAGAAGATAATGCACTAAGTCGCTAGAAATTAATGCACTAAGTCGCTAACCCTTAATTAGCTACACCCCTAAGTCGCTAGAGTCCCAGTCGCTGAGAGGAAAAGCAAGTCGCTAAGTAGTAACTCGCTCTGGACCAAGTCGCTAGCCAAATTTTGGCGACAATTAAGCTACACAAGTCGCTAGAGACACAAGTCGCTAAAGAGCAACTCGCTCTGGACCAAGTCGCTACCACAGTCGCTACCGTGGTGGAGGTCCACTACTTGTACTTTAACTCGCTAGATCTAACTCGCTAGCTCCAACAACGTAAGTCGCTACAAAATGTGAAGCAAGTCGCTACCAAGAAAATATTCCGTGAGCTAAGTCGCTAGCTTGAAAAACCATATAAACATCACTTTTCAATCCAAAACAACCCAACCAAGATGATTCAAGCTTACCAAATGAAAACCTAAACACTTTTGATGATTCTAAACATAAAAGTACCAACAAAATTCAAACTTTAACACAAGAAATCAACCAAATGATGCAAAAACCACTAAACTTTTCAAACTCAAAACCACCTAAAACCACTATAAATCCAAAGATGTGCAAGATATGATCTAACCATGGCTCTTGATACCAATTGTAAGATATAACTTTTCACATACACATCAAACCATAACACAAAGTAGCATATAGATGGAATTCTAGAGAGAAAGTTAGAGGTTTAGGGAACTTTAGTGAGAGAAAGTGAAAGATATTATTATGAGCTCAACTCTCTACCTTGGGAGGTAGAGAGTATTTATAGTCTTACATAAAGCGCCACACATCGGGTGTGGATCGGGCATACGGTGGGTAAAGACCCGTCCGTCCTCCACGGTGTTACTTAACTAAATACTACTTAACTTAAAATAACTACGACTACGAGCTTTCTAACGATTACATATACTTGAGGTGACCGACTCTTTAATACACGGAATTTCTAATTCCTAACATTGGCACGGGGAGCGACTTGCGAGGCATCGTTTTAGAAATAGTTTACCTCAATACCATTTATGTTGTGGAGGGTAGAATTTTATGCGACCTCGGCGGATCCACCTCAGTATATCAAGCAACTACTTGGACAAAGTGCCTTTATGGAAAATATTCGAACCTACAATCAGATGTTTGCAATGACTTCATTCGGTGCAAATGTTGACAACACACTCAATAATGGTAGAGGGCCATATGTTTTTAAAATTTCATGGAAAATATACCATCGAATTGGCTCACTTTGTCCAACTGATGATGACCCAAAAATTTTACAACTCTATATTTATGACACGCACAATGAGGTTCAACATAGGTTGAGCCATTTTCCAAATTCAGATGGCCGTGATTTAGATCCGTAGATCATGGAAGGACTCATTCACATCTTAGATGACCACAATGAGTTGGTCCAGATATTTCGAATTGCATGTGACAAATGTGCTCAACATGATGTCCCAGAATTTAAGGTAAGCCTTTACTACGGTGAAGGTCCCCATGATTATGAACTTCGACATCGCATGAGACCCTTGGCGCCATTGTCTTTGTGATGCCTAGAAAGTGAGTCAAATAGCGATGTTATCACGGAATCTGAGACGGTCCATTAAAGAGAATTAGCAAAATTCATAAGTCATACATGTCATTATAGTTTCCATTGATTTTCATCTATGGTCAACCAGGATATCATGCAAAGTTAAAGTTAAGAACAGCAGATCCAAATGATGAACCATAACGGGTCTCAATGAATGCTTTCTACACATACCAGTTGCACCCAAGACATGATGATTATAATCTGATTTTTTGAAATGGCAGGCTTTTTCAGCAGTACGTCATTGGGGTATATTGTTGCATAGAACAAAATAGGATGGATTTTTATAGAACTCATCAAAGCGATATTCGAGGAGACTATTTATCAGGCCTCAATGATGCAGTTTCAAGAGGAGATTGTGATGGGTCACGAGGCGAGTTCACGCATTTATATTACCTTCCTCATTTCTTGGAGGTCCAAGATATATGTCTGACCATTACTTGGATGCATTGGCGATTCTTAGAGTACTTGGTAACCACGGTTTTTATAACATTCACATGTAATGTAAAGTGGCCGAGATTCAAAGATACATGAGTCGGTTTCCTCATTTGACTAAAGCGATAGGGTGGATATAGTATGTAGAGTATTTGAGCAAAAGATTATATCATTCATGAAGTTCCTAAAGAAAAGGCAAACATTTGGGCATGTCACAGGAGGTATGTGTATCTTTATTTATAAAAAAAACTTGCATCTTATCTTTCAGTCACGTTTATTCACACGATAACTATATACTATGATATTCCAACATGTCGGTCTAATTTTAGTTGTTCGATTTTTTTATATTCAGTATTGTATACTATTGAGTTTCAAAAACGTGGGTTACCGCATTGTCACACATTGCTTTGGATTTCTTCATCAACCAAGATTGAGACTGCTCAAGATGTGGACTAATACATTTCTGTAGAGCTACCTGATCCTGATGTTGATCTGCGCACTTATAAAATTCTTTCAGAGATGATGATGCATGGACCCTGTGGCAACGCCAACTTGAGTGCACCATGTATGCAAGGCGATACGTGCACTAAAAATTTCCCAAAGAAATACAATAATGAAACTTTCTTTGATGACAAGGGTTATCCACATTATCGAAGAAGGCAAGGGAAATTTTACGCAAAAAAGACCAGATGAAGCTTGACAATGGCTATGTGGTGCCATATAACCGCGATCTATGCTTGGCATTTGAAGCTCATATTATTGTGGAATACTGTGGATGGAGCATGCTAATAAAGTATCTGTTTGAATATATATCAAAAGGAACCGATCGAATCTATGCAAAAGTAACAAGGTCTGTTGGTGAAGCTTCTATTTAAATCGTGTGACGAGCTATGCATTGATGAAATTCAAAATTACCTTGATGGCGATTTATATGTCCTCGTGAAGCATGTTGGAGAATCCTCAAATTCGAAATACACAGTAGAGAACCAGCAGTGCAGATCCTTTCGGTCCATCTAGAAAACATGCAACATGTAACCTTTCGAGACGGTGACAATTTAGAGTCCGTGGTTAACCGTCGTGATTGCAAGCTGACGATACTCACATAATGGTTTACTTACAACATTGAAAATGAAGATGGATGGCATTTGACATACTTGCAATTTCCGTCAAAGTTTGTATGGTATGCAGATCGAAAAAGTTGGTCGCGTAGGAAAACTAACATATCTTCTATTGGACGGCTTGCAAATATACACCCAACTTCAGGGGAACTTTTCTACTTAAGGATGTTATTATGTCATCAAAAAGGGTGTAAAGGCTTTACAGAGCTCAAATCAGTCAACCAAGTTGTGTATCCCACACATCGTGCTGCGTGTGACGCACTCGGTCTACTTGGTGATGATAAAGAATGGGACACATCTCTTGAAGAAGCATGTGGCTCAGCTTCATCACCAGAACTCAGGTTCCTTTTTGCACGGCTTCTTACTCATTGTGAAGTTGCACAACCTGTGCGGTTATGGAATAAATATTGGCAAGAAATGGGCCATGATATTCCAGCAATTGTCTCACAACAGGTGCGCATTCCCAACTAATACGTCAATGATGATGAATTGCAAGGATACGTATTATATGAATTAGAAATAATACTTAGCAGTTGTGGCAAATTAGTAGAAAATTATGGTTTGCAGCCACCTCCAAAAGAGCTGTTGGATCAATTAAACAACCGGCTATTAATGGAAGAAAAGAATTACAACAGGGAGATGTTGGCGCAGCAAAGAGATGAGTCAGTTCCAAAGCTAAACAGTCAACACAAAAACATATACGACCTTATCATAAATGCTTTTAAAGCTAGTAAGCAAGAGTTGATATTTGTATATGGTCAAGGTGGAACCGGTAAAACTTTCCTTTGGAAAACAATCATTAGCACTATACGATCTGAAGGTAAAATTGTGTTAGCAGTTGCTTCTTCTGGCATTGCTTCTCTTCTTCTTCCATCGGGCCGAACTGCACATTCAAGATTCAAGCTTCCGCTGGAACTGACAGATGAGTCGCTTTGCAGCATTAAAAAAAACACTCACATAGGAAATCTTTTAAAAGATTCCGATCTCATTATCTGAGATGAAGCACCGATGAATGACCGACGATGCTTTGAAACATTAGACAGGACTCTCAAAGACATATTAGATGCACCAGATGTTTTGTTTGGTGGAAAAACAATCATTTTAGGCGGTGATTTCCGACAGACACATCCGGTCAAAAAAGGCACGCCAAAAATGGAAATAATAGCATCGTCTATTGCAGAATCACACCTCTGGCCATATTTTCATGTTATGACACTTAAAGAAAACATGAGGTTGTTCCGCTCAGATTTGAGTCTAGAAGAACAAAGCTTGGCACACTCATTTGCATCATGGCTTCTTGATATTTGTGTTGGTAACATTGGTGAACCTGATAAAGAAGACAATAGAGATTCAGCATGGGTTGAGATCCCTTCTAGATACTGCATACAAGATGATGAAGAAGGCCTCTCAAATATCATAGATTTCATCTATGATCAGCCACTTCAAACACCTTCAGCAATTACTCTACAAGAAAAGGCAATCGTCTGTCTAAAGAATGGAACAGCAGACATCATTAATTAAAAAGTTTTATCCATGGTTCATGGTGAAATAACAACTTATGCAAGCTATGATATAGCCATACCGTTTAGGAATAGCGGAGCAGAAACAGAGATGTTATACCCTCCTGAAAATATAAACACATTTAAGCTGCAAGGCTTCCCGCCACATGAGTTAGAGCTTAAGGTTGGATCACCAATGATGTTGTTAAGGAATGTTAACTTGGCAGGTGGTTTGTGCAATGGGACATGTACGATAGTCACACAACTGATGTCAAGACTTATTGAAGTGCATGTCAACACATGCACAAGAGTCGGTGAAAACATTTTTATCCACATAATACCACTAAAAAAGATATGTTTTGCTATGACAATAAACAAAAGTCAAGGCCAATCTCTAAACAAAATTGGTGTCTATCTTCCGAACCGGTCTTTGGCCATGGCGATTGTATATAGCTCTCTAGAGCTACATCTCCTCATGGATTAAAAGTTCTTATTAAACTACAAGAAAATCAAAGAAAATGTCACAAAAATATTGTTTACAAAGATTTTTAAGAAAAATAAAAACGCACCCTTTCTTTTCACAACACAAATATTGCCATTAATATTTGACTTTTTTATAACAATCTTCTTGCTTCTTTTGTTGCTAATTTAGTTTCCTTTAATTTTCGGTTTATACCTTTTTTTTTTTTTTTTTTTTTTTTTTTTTTTTTTTTTTTTAATGTTTTTATGCGTCTTTTTATTATTAGCATCACCTTAAGATTCAGGTTTACTTATGGTGTAGCTTCATAGAAAATTTACCACAATCTTTTGGTCATAAACATCCTTTACATAATGCCATCACAACTACATATTAGTATCTTTTGCTTTTATAAAGTTATCATAAAAGTGATCAGCCACAGGTACATTTGCAAACCACCAGTTTTATATACCGTGTGTCATAATATTGGTGCCGAAATACCTATTCCCTTTATCATTATTAGTCTTGAATCCTTTTTGTATCGACTTTCTTTTTATCACTTACCCAAGACAATGGAAGAAAATGCAAACTGCTGTGGTGGAACATGCCTCTCAAGACAAAAGCATTGAAACTAGCAGCGCACCACAGATTGTAACGATTCATCAGTTAAAGCCAACATCTCACAGAAACAGAAAATGGACTTCAGTCACTTATGGCAAAAAGGATGCAACTGGATTCTCCGAGAAAAAAAAAGAGACTGGATTTTGCTGTATCTTGATAGATCAAGAGATATGTGTTAATTCGGATAGGATAGATAAAATGTTGCGACAATTCGAATTTGTGTAATAAGAAATAAACATGAACAGGGAAATGCTATACAAGCGAACATGAATGTTAAGGAAATTGACTACTTCAACCCCAAAATCAAACTTGGGGAGGTCTGTAGAATTTCAGAGTTCATGTGTGAACTGACGAATCCTTACCAACAAACAATTGATAACAAAACAAGCCTCAGATTTGGAAGAGCCACAAAATTTGATGCTATACAAGCACCAAACATCCTGCACCACTACTTTGATTTTGTTTCATATAACCAACTTCAGTACAGAATTCCTACAGAAGATACAATGGGCAAAATGCAATACCCGATTCTCACAGGTACCCTTTCTACTCTAAAAAATTTCAAGATAAAAAGGAATGCTAAAATACTAACACTTATCTGCTTACAGACTACATAGGATGTTTGCGATCGCCAGGAGAAGTTATACGCAAACCAAATGCCAAACAAGATGAATCTATGTATAGGAAAGTGGATATTGAAAATTTAAGGTACATTAATTTATATTTAAAACTTTTTTTGCTAAAAAATTAACTTTTTTTTTACATTTATCGCTTCTCTTATAAGGAATGCTAAAATACTAACTTTTTTTTACATTTATCGCTTCTCTTATAAGTTGCTCATCTTCCCTGTGGTAATGTTGTTGAGTTCACTATGTGGGATGACATGGCTAAAAAATTTGGAGACGCAGACTTTCAAGCAATGCAACAGCCAATCATAATTGCCGTCAGCTCTTTTCGAGTCACAAAATTTAGAGGTATTGCATTTATGCTTTGTAAAAACTTAAATGCCAGATTCTCATGACATTCTAAAACAATGCCATGGCAGATTACCAATTAACGGAAACTTCTGCAACACGCTACTACTTAAACCCACAGATACCAGAAGCTGATGAAGTAAGAGCAAGGTAAAATATTTAAGCCTAAAATTTCAGTATTACATCATCTTCACATAAAAATTGGCCCATTCTGATTTTCCAATACGAAACAGGCACAAAGAAAGGCACCAGAAAACACCACCGCTTCGTATCACCAAGACTCCATATGAAGATCTCAAAAAAGAAAATTTCCGCAACAGATTCCCCTTAAAGACACTTTTAAAACAAGATCCTGAAAGCTACAAGGTTAGTTTTCTGCTACACAGAGTTGAACAACCTAACATTCAATTACAGCTTTGCAACAAAGTTTAATCCAAAAACATATCACACCTAACCGTTTGTACAAACATTTGTAAGGAGTGCAATTCACAACTGAGGCAACAATTACCATCATCAGCATAAAAAGAGATTGGTATTACATATCTTGCAACGAATATGCCTCCAAAGTGAAAGAAGAAGACGAGATGTATCGTTGCCCGAACCATGGAAAACAAGCAAAACCATCCTATAAGTACATGATTTTTTAGCTCAACTTTACATAATATTAAAAAAACAATGGGATAGAAGTGAAACCCTAATCATTTCACTCCATGAAACACACAAGTATAATTTCAAAGCTTTCATCACAGACCTATCCACAACAGTCCCAGTCACTTTCTTTAGCCCCGCAGCAGAAGATATTATAGGGTATTCATGCTTAGAGCTAGTAGCAAACCACAAAGCAGAGGACCCACAAGAAATACCAGTCAGAAATTTTTGCAGTTGAAGGTCAAAAGAACATTTATCAGATCGATTTCAACACATCAGGTAGAACAACAGATTTTGTTGTCAATAAAGTTTTTAACAAGAACAAAATGCAAAAGGAAATAGTGAAGCTGATATAAGCAACCTCAGGTAACATCATTTAAATCAACAATTTCTGTTATTTAAAAAAAATTTCCTAACTGCAAATGTTGAATGTTTGTTTGTGCATAACTAGGAACACCATCGATGCCTCTCACAACAACAAACCAGCGAGATCTGGAATAAAAAAATGAAGAAAGTGCATCAAAAACACCAATGACCCAATTCTTCCAACATAATCTTGCAGAAACAAAGAACCAAAAAGGCCACTCTTACAAATTTAATATACCGTTTTATTGAATAAAAAAATGTCACGATCATAGCATCTGCAAGTTCGAATACTGAATCTTTGTTTATGAATAACTAGGAACACCACCGACACCTTTCACAGTGACACACCAGCAAGATCTGGACCAGCAAAAAGATAAAGCAAGCAACTCAAAAACTACAAATAGGGCATTGTTCCAGGATGATCATGAAGATGCAAAAAAGCAAAAAGGTAAGTCCTACAGATTTAATAGCCCATTTTATTGAATACAATATGTTACAATCATCTCTCATGGCTTTCACACAAATACTATAACAACACTAAAGATAAAATCACACACATGCATAATTGCAAAGACAACCAACAACATAAACCACACTTAATTGGCACACACTGAGAAATCCATCAAACGCCTAAGTTTCTAAACAAAAATATCATTGTTGCGAGCGTTCAGCTCCAATTCACGTGCCATAATGCACATCTGCATTATCTTTTGGTCCTCTCTAGCTTGAACCCCCTTAGATATTCTACTATTTTTTTAGCATAGGTGTTCCCAACAGTCTCTAACTCTTGAATGAAAATGAGCCTTTCATGAGTGATGCCGACCAATCTTCCCGCAAGTCACGATAATCTATTGTGCCATCCGAATATCTTCACCAAGATTGGTAATAATACAACACTAGGATTTCGGATCAATTGTTAGAGTTAGCCTCGGCTCTAAGTCGGTCACATTTAGGATGTCTAGACATCTCCTTCTCTTACGTCTTTATGACAACTTAAAAATAAAGCGCTTCAATAAGAAGGTGCAGTTGTCTTAAATAGACAATGACAAATAAAAACAAAGCACCCATAGATACATCATTGTTTCGTAGATTTGTTTTGCTTTAATTTATCCATACTTAAATTACAATCTTTATTATTGCTTTTATTCATCACACTATCTTACACATGCATGTTACACAAACATAAAGACAAGCTTTGTTAAACACACACACACATTATATGACACTGCACATTAACAGTTAGAAATCCATTAATCCCTTAAGCTTCATGACAAACACATCCTTATCACGAGCACTTAAATCCAATGCATTTGTCATTGTTACCATTTCGTCAACCTTTTGATCATCTTTTCTTTGAAGTTCTCCTAAGTATTCTACAGTTTTCGGTGCAAAAAAGTTGTTGACAGTTTTCAATCTTGAATGAAACGACCCCTTTTAGTAATAATACCAACTAATCTTACACACAGTGCATTCATTTCTCGCGCCATTTCAATCTCCTCTATTGAGGCTTGGTGACAATAGAAAGCTAACATGTCTGGCTAATTGCTAGAATTAGCATCATTTCTTAGCTTAGCACACTTAGGACGGCTAGGCATTCTGTTTTGTTAGTTATTTTACACAACTAAACAATTGGTTTGTGAAAAATTAACTTGCACATCTCATCTTTTTAATACACAAAGTAAAGGCAACCTTCTTTTTCACATGCCTATTCCACATTTGCAATCCCTGTCCTCATAATTCAATCCTTCACATGATCACAACTGCTCCACTATTATTCAATAACAACAAAAGAAAATTGACAAGTGCTACACTATTTGTGCAACCACATTTACATTATTTATCTAAAATCACATGGTATTATTAGTGCCTGCATTCCACATTTACAATATTTGGCCTTATGATTCAGCCAAAAATTGCAAATTACTTTACTATTTGTGCAGCCACTTTAAAGTCAGCCACAAATTGGCACTGAATTTGTTTTTTTCACTTACGCATACTCATTAGACTTACTATTTGTGAAGACACATTGAAAACAGGACAAAGAATTGATAATTTTGCATGTCATTTTACACTTCTCAGATTATGTACACTTATCAAACTTTAATATAACAATTATTTGTGCAGCCACTTTAACTTGCAGCCACAAATTGGCACCAAACCATAGACAATGCCATTTACCTTCAACCATCCACACATTGAAAACAGAAAAAAAAATAAATTATTGGGCATGTCATTTTACACTTATTAGGGTCTTTACACTTATTAAACTTTAATACAAAACTTAAATAACCATGCATCCACAAAAGCAACACCTTGCTACCAACATACTTAGCAACACCAGCCACCAAACCAAGCACCACTAATCCTTTAGATCCATCAAACCTACATGACGTTGCTTTTCAGTTCTCCCTTCACGAGCTAGATCCAAAACACCAATCAACGTAGCTAAGATATCTCGATCTCTCTATTGCGTCTCCACCATACACTCAACCGCATCAGGAGCCACATCATCAAATGGACCAAAAGATTGGCCCTCTTCGATTAGTTGATCTCTTCTCTCAATGTTAGTCTCGAGATCGGCACATTTACGCCCAGCGTACATGATGAGACTCTCATTCTCTCCATTCTTGCACAAACGGATATTTGAAGCAATGTTGAAGTCGATTAGAACCACATGTTGTTTTAAATGCTCAATATTTGGTCTTGCACCCATGGTGGTTAAATGTAAAGTGAGTGAGAAATGGCACAACAAAGCCATCCTTATATAGCCAGAAAAACCAAAAAAATATAAAACAATTAATACAAAATATATGTATATATAATAAAGAAATAACAAACATAAAAAACAATTAATTAAAAAAAAATAATAATAAAAACAGATTCATCATACTTAACTCACAAACAAAGTACCAAGTTTTATTCGTACATACAATATCTTACAACAACGGATACAAAGATCACTTCACAATAATATTACACACAAATGCAGACCTACATGGACTTCTACTCAGAAACACAACAACAACTAAAACCACAGAAAGCCACCTAATTATCTTGCTCCATAGTGAGCACATGGCGGCGCTTCTCGATGCGTGCTTCATGTGCTAGATCGACAAGAACAACCATTGCGACCAACAAGCGATAATCCTTATTATGTGCTTCTGCAAACATAAGAGACAATTAACAGCCACAGGGTCAGTCGAACTAAAACTTTCACCCTCTCTCAGCAATTCCCTTTTTTTACCAATTCTTGCACGCACATCATCACATTTTTCATTCAAAACCATAATGAGGCCTTCAATATCAAACTCTTCATGCAAAAACAGCAAACGAAAGGCGCAATGCAGCTTATCAAAACCGCATGCTTCATTCAGTTCGTCAAAATTAGGAGTCGGAACCATCTTTTTTCACAGACTTCTTAACATATAGTTAATAAAGTATAACCCACACTCACACACACATGACCACTACTTATATAGACAAGAGATGTAAATATGTAACTATAAACAGTATGACTAACCAAGCTAAAACAGTCTCATTTTTAGTTGCATTTACTTCAAACAGTGTATACCTAACCATGACATGGACAATTTTTAATGGTTACAATAGCTTTTCATATGTTTATGATAAATAATAGTTAACTTTAGTTCTTTCCTTCTATGTTATGTTACTGATGTTGTTACTTTTATTATGTTTATGCAGTGACAATAGAGGCTGCAACTGCAGAAAAAAGGAGAACCAGGAACACCGAAAAGAAGAAAGACAACTAGACGTTAACTTAGCACTGTAAATATTTAAACTGCCATTGTTAAAAACTGATATGTTTTGAAACATATTTGTGCTCCACCTGCAGAAATATGTGCCAAAACATTGGTAATCTTTTGTGTAAAACTTAGACAGAAGGTATGCTATGTTTGCATATCAGATGGTAGATCAACCAACACCCAAGTTACTACTCTTTTGCACCCTAACTGTGGAACTATGCAACAGCATACCAAGCTACTACTCTTTTGTAATGTTGGAGTGTTACTCCCAAAACAGGGTTAAGATAATCAATGTCAGCAGAAACAAATACCACTAGGTGGTTACCGAATATCACTTGGAATAATGTGATCACTTTCCAAAGTAAACTATTCGACCCTAATGCCTGGGTTACACGAATATCTACTTGGGATAAGACCAAATGTATTTATAGAATTAGGCACAATTCAATAACCCTTGCGCTTATAAGTGTTAATCGTTTTCTGTCCGTTCTTCATGCATAATCAGATCTCCTATTTATAGGAGTTTACTCTAAGTTAATCAAATGGAATTATGAGTATTAATCGGCCCATTAATAGCCTCATAATTATCCCCATTATAGTTAGTTAGTGGTTACATGACCAATTAGCGTGGTCATTAAGCGATTGAAGCGCCACTTGAATAGGTCAAAACCGTTACAAGCGGTACTTTCATCAAGTACTTTCATAGTGCTATCGGTGGATACATCGCTTGATGAAATCCACAAGCTTCGATGGAAACACAAGCTTCGGTGGAAAACCTGCTTATCGGTGGAAACACAAGCTTCGATGGAAACATCGCTTATCGATGAAAACTCTTGCTTATCGCTGGAAACATTGCTTATCGGTGGAAACATCGCTTATCGCTGGAACATCGCTATCGATGGAAACCACAAGCGTTACTTTCCACAAGCAATACTTCCCACAAGCGATTTCTACTAGCATTACCAATACAAACCACTACAAGAGTCGGGTGTTCATGGACCTTATGGGTGTACACTGTACCTCCTAACCCATTATAAGGTGTGAACTAATCCCACAAGTGCACTAAATTTTCCAACAATCCTCCCTAAATTTAGTTCACTTCCTTTGCATGAAAAATAAACATGAAGCAAAACATGTGCATAAACGAAAATGTCACGAGTTGAATTTCCATCTTAGTAAATTACACGTTCAAATATTCGAGAATCGGGTGTTCTAAGAATTGAACCCTTCAACCCATTTGAATACCAAGATAAAATACACACAAGTTTTCAAACACTTAAAAGCTCGACACTATACAAGCCATGTGTCCATATCAAAATTCATAAATGTTGTAAAAGCTAAAAGTCCAAAGCTTCCTAAAGCGGCAAACTTCAAAATTTAAATAGGTGGTTCCTCTTTATTCATGCTCGCCAAGCACTTTTCAAAGAAAATAACCATTAAGTAAAGACTCCATCCTCCTTTCGGTGAGGTTACGAGCACAACCTTGGGATGTAAATAAAACATGTGCTCCATCCAGCGAATGTTCACTTTCCACATTGAACTCGGCTCCTAAGTTTCCTTAGGAGGAGTTGGAGTGTCCTAGCATTCGATGACTAAGTTGGACTTAAACCTATCCCTTTAGCGGACTTTATAACCAAGTCTCTAGCCAAACCCTTCGTCAAGTGATCGGCTAAATTACATTGAGATCTAACAAACTCTATAGATACCACCCCATTCATGATAAGCTCACGAATCATGCTATGTCCGACACCTAAGTGTCTAGACTTACCATTGTACATCCGGCTATAAGCCTTAGCCAATGTAGCCGCACTATCACAACGGATAGAAATAGGTGCTATAGGTTTAGGCCATAATGGAATCTCAAGAAGCAAGTTTTCAACCATTCGACTTCTTTACCAATGGTGCTAAAGTCACAAATTCAGATTTTATTGTTGAGCTGGTGATGCAAGTTTGCTTCTTGGATGCCCAAGAAATTGCACCTCCACCAAGTAGGAATACCCACCACCGTTAGACGAATTGTCTTCGGTGTTTCGATCCAACTTGCATCGGTGTAACCTTCCAACATCGATGGGTAACGAGATATGAGAGACTATAATCCATAGTTCTCTTCAAATACTTGATACCCTTTAAAGCGCTTGCCGTTGATGAGCACTAGGATTACTAGTATACCGCTTAATTTTCCCACCGCAAAACCAATATCGGGTCTTGTACAAGTCATGGCATACATCAGCAGCCAATTACCCTAGAATACTCAAGTTGAGATATAGCCTTGCCATGATTAGGCATCGACTTCTCACAGTATCCATAGGCGTACTCACTGAGTACAATCAAAGTAATTGAATTTCCTCGGCACCTTCTCAATATAATGAGACCGAGAGATAGAAATTACATTACTTTCATGTTTAATCCTTATACCAAGGATAACATCGCCTCCCCATGTCCTTCATGGAGAACCTTGATGACAAAAATTCCTTTGTCGTCAACTGATTTTGGTCGATGCCAAAGATCAACATGTCATCAACATATAGACAAATGATGACTCCTTTACGATTCATCAAATTTGCTATATACACATTTGTCGACTTGGTTAAGAACATAAACACTAGACAAAACCACTTCATTAAATTTTTGATGCCATTGCTTAGGTGCTGCTTAAGTCCATAGAGACTTAATCGGTTTACATACCTTGTTTTCTTTGCGGGCATGATGAAGCCACGAGGTTGGTTCAAATAAACCTCCTCATCCAATTCATAATTCAAGAAAGGCGTCTTCATATCTATCGATGAATAATCGAGTTGTGAATAGATGCCATAGCAATCGGCAGTCTTATGGTAATCGATCTGAGGCACGGGGGCATAAGTATCAAAATAGTCTATTCGACTTTTGTTTAAAGCCACGAATGACTAGTCTAGCCTTGAACTTTTCGGTAGTTCCATCTACCTTCATTTTCTTCTTGAAAATCCATTTGCAACCCAAAGGTTTGCAACCGGATGGTAGATCAACCAACACCCAGTGTTGTTGCCCATGATGGAATCCATCTCATCATTGATTGCTTCTTTCCGAAAGCAATGTCACGGGACTTCATTGCTTCTTCAAATGTTTTGGGGTCATCCTCAATAATGAAGCAATATGAGTATTGGTCCGAGACCTCATCACGGTTCCTTCAACTAAGTATGGTTGAAACTCGGTCCAAATGACTTTGGAGTCCCGACCCTTTTGCTCTTCCCGAGCATAGGTTCGAGTTGTTGAACCACAACCTCATCGGGGACCACCGATGGTTCATCATCAAGGACCTCGATACACGATGTCATGAGTTCCATCAGAATCCTCGACTTGTTCTAGGGGCGATGAGAATCTATTCTCATCAAAGTTTGCATCCTTGATTCAATTATAGAGTTTAACTTAAACATATTCATTAGGTTCAATAACATAGAACCTAAAAGCTTTGGAATGCTCAAGATATCCAACAAAGATGTAGTCAATGCCTCTTTCACCCAAAGTCTTTAGCTTTGGATCGGGGAGTCTTACAACAACCCTACAACCCCATACCCGAGGCAGTTCGGGTTGGGTTTCCTTTTAGTCCGAGTTCATAAGGGTAACCTTGTTCCTTTTGTTGGGAACCCTATTTAATAAATAGCAGTCGTTAACATAGCTTCACCCCGAACCCTTGACTCGATCTGAATAGGACAACATGGAATTAACCATCTCCTTTAGCACCTCTTTTCCTTTAAGAAATGCCATTTTTTGAGGAGTATAAGGCGATCGTTTCATGGATAATTCCAACAGACCGAAAATCTGAGTATCCATGTACTCACCTCCCTATCGGTCCTTAATCTTTTGATCAAAGACCCAGTTGTAATTTAACTTCGCTTTTAAACACTTTGAATTTATCTAATGCTTCATCCTTGGTATGTAATGAGATAGACATAACAAAATCTAGAAGCATCATCAATAAATGTCACAAAGTACTTCTTATTCCCAAAGAAGGAGTGGCATGCAAATCACACAGTGTCATCGTGAATTAGCTCCAAGACCTAAGTCTCACGACTAACACCACGAAAAGGTTTCTTGGTTATCTTGGTCAACATGCAAGTTTTACACTTTTGGTGTCCATGTCAAAAGTGGGATCAACCCATCCTTAGACATATCTTGGATTCTTTTATAGTGTACATGGCCAAGTCTTGCATGCCATAGGGTAGAGTCATCGGTCGGTGGTGATCACGGAAGTGAAATAACACTATCGGTGACAATATTAAGCCCGAACATTTGATTACATAAATAACCAAAACCAATAAAAACACCATGCTTAGAAAGCACAAATTTATCGACTCAATAACTTGTTTATATCCATGATTATTCAAAACACTACTTGAAACCAAGTTTTCCTTATATCATGAACATGAATAACATTAAACAAAGTTACAATCTTTCCGAGAACTAAACCTAAGGTCTACACAACCACGACCATACACCAAGGTCATTGACTCATTTCCCATGTGAAGAATAGAACCATCATTCGGTGACTCATAAGTCTTGAACCAGCTTTTATCTTTGCACACATGAGCTGTTGCACCGAGTCAACCCACCACGCAACATCATCATCCCGCATAATGAGATTCAGATACATATGTAACATAATAAATGCGAAAAGACTTATTAACCATATTCGACCTTCGGTGAGTTGGAAGAACCACCACCCCGAACCAATAGTGCTCGATTCATTGGCTTTACCACCAACTTTAACACCTTTGCAATCCCTTTTAATGTGACCGGTTTGCCACATTTCCAACAAGTAGGTGTTACCTTCTTGTTAGGATCTGCCTTGTGTTGTCATGATATTTCGTTTGCCTTTGTTGTCATTGTACCGTGGAATTGTTATGCTCCACCATATTGACAACAGATGCACCAATAACATTGCTACTCTTTGGCTTGTCATTATCCCGCACCTTGAGAGATTCCTCAATGCGCAGATGATCGCCCAACTCAACTAGAGTTAACTCCTTTTCTTATGTTTCAAAGTATGCTTGAAATCTTTCCAAGAAGGAGGAAGTTTATCAATAACACAAGAGACTTGAATAGCCTCATCCATGTGCATATTGTGTTGTGTAAACCTTCCAAGTATTCCAAGAAGTTCATTGTATTGTTCCATAAGCGGTCTTGAATCGGTCATTTTGTAATTTGTGAAATTACTAACAAGGAACTTCTTACTGAGGCATCCTCGACCATATATTTGGCATCCAAGGAATCCAGGTTCTTTGGAAGATTCAAATTTTGATAAATATCAAGCAGAGAATTAGACATACCATTGAGAATAAGACCTCGCATATGTAGTCATCATTCTCCCATTTGCTCCTCCTCCCGATCCGCTCCACAGTAGCATCATCCCCATCATCGTGAATAGGTGTGGTAAGAACATAAACCACACTCATGCTTGATAGCAAGAAGTGCCTCTTCTTACGCCACCTCCTAAAGTCCACCCTTCAAACTTATCAAGCTTAGCAAAGTTTGAAGCCATGTGTTTCATTGCGGTGACATCCATTGATTATCATAAATAGTTTACTTTGATTGTTGGAGTGTTACTCCCAGAACAGGTTTAAGATAATCAATGTTAGCAGAAACAAATACCACTAGGTGGTTACCGGATATCACTTGGAATCGTGTGATCACTTTCCAAAGTAAACTATTCGACCCTAATGTCTGGGTTACATGAATATCTACTTGGGATAAGACCAAATGTAGTTATAGAATTAGGCACAATTCAATAACCCTTGCGCTTATAAGTGTTAATCATTTTATGTCCGTTCTTCATGCATAATCAGATCTCCTATTTATAGGAGTTTACTCTAAGCTAATCAAATGGAATTATGAGTATTAATCACCCATTAATAGCCTCATAATTATCCCTATTATAATAGTTAGTGGTTACATGACCAATTAAACGTGATCATTAAGCGGTTGAACCGCCACTTGAATAGGTCAAACCGTTACAAGCGTTACTTTCATCAAGTGCTTTCATAGTGCTATCAATGGATACACCGCTTCGGTGAAATCCACAAGCGGTGGAAATCCGCTATCGTGGAAACACAAGCTTCAGTGGAAACATCGCTTATCGGTGGAAACCACAAGCGTTACTTTCCTCAGCAAGATTTCCCACAAACAAGATTTCTACTAGTACTACCAATACAAACCACTACAAGAGTCGGGTGTTCATGGACCTTATGGGTGTACACTCCGTACCTCCTAACCCATTACAAGGTGTGAAGTAATCTCACAAGTGCACTAAATTTTCCAACATGTCTGATTGCACTCTAACGTAAAACTATGTAGCAATGTGATACCCCATCTTTTGTACACCATTGCGTGAAGAATGCGTATGAAACCGATGTATGTTGTTACTAGCTTTGGACATTTTTTGTGTTGCACATTCTTGCATCAATTAGACATGCAGCTTATGTATACACATCAACATCACATCCTTGCAATCTTATTGTTCTTGCCATTTCTATTTTCGACAAACTACTACATCCATCTTTAACAAAACAAACCGCGGCAACGCGCGGGTACTCCACCTTGTATTACCTATTTACCGTTCAAAATAATTTCATTATAAATACTTTTCTTTTTGGAAAAAGTAACCTAGCTATCCCACATACGTTATATCTTTACTACGTATAAAGCATAAATATTCATTCTTAAAATCTCGAAATCTTAAACTTTGAAATCTTAAATTAACGTGGTTTACCTAAATTACCTCTAAGTATCCTTTAATCTACATAAAGATTGATTAATTATGAACTTGACAACTTTTCAAAAACACAAATTATATTAATTTTAAAAAACAAACATATTCCAAAAAATACACATTTTGCATTAAAGTCAAACGAGAATTACGATTTGACAAACATAATTATTTGCCGAAATACACCGTTACTTTCCACGAGTATACGTGTAGTAGAATATAAATGTCTTGCACTTAGTTCCTAAAGAAAGTTGACTTAAACCCACTTGATTGGGCAACAAACATTTTTTTTTGTTATGATTTTAACATATTCTATTGAGCCGCCAGAAAAAGACAAAACAAACATTTTTTTTTGTTTTTTTCTCATAGAAAATGTCATGTACCTCAGAACTAAAGCAATACGCATATTAAATTACAATTTTCAATTGAAACAGTTATGCCTCTATCTGTGTATATTGTCCGTGTTGTAATTACCTTTAAGATGTTCCCTGAAATGCTGGCTGCAGAGATTGGTTTAAGATAATCTATTCATTGATGTTGTGATTGCCTATGTTGGTAGATAAGTGGTAATAAGCGATGCTAAGATCAAACCTTTTAATTCAGAAGATAGATGAAGGTCTGCTGAATTAGCAGCCATAGAAAAAAGGGACATGAAGCTCTCCAAGGTAGACCAATTCACACAAAATGGTAAAATACTACTTCTTGGACTGTGCCGACTTTTGAATACTACGTATAAACTTTACTTTACCACATAAAATGGAATAAAAATATTTCGGAAAAACTACTGCTAACTCTGATATTGATTGGTATGTGTATAATTTTGGGTATACATAGAAGTCCATTCTTGAGATATACTACATTTTACCCCTTAATCATGGCCGTGTCCTTTGAAAAAATGAGCACTTTGCTATTAGGTAAGCCTTCCGCGTGGGAGAAAATGCTATTAAAATGTTTCTGCAGTGCTCTAAACCGTAGCTTTGACTTGACTAGAGAATTAACCCTTTAATTAAGGTGGAAAAATGAAGTTTTAATTGTCATAAAATAGATTATCAATTTGTCATTATCTGTTGACTGTTGTTGAGATTGAGTGATTCAATAAAGTTGGTTTGGTCTTTATTTTCATTACTGCAATTTCTAATATTATATTCTTTTTGCAACTCTCATCCAAAATTAGTTCTAATTAAGTTAAACGGCATCTGCATTTCACTATATACTTTCATATGTTACAAGTTTCCCACTTACATTGGAACTATAGCATCATTCTCCCAAATTTCCAAAAGATATACTACTACAAACGGTCGGTTATTAAGAAATGGCCCGCTAACAACTGATTACAGTTATGCCTATCATACTAGCCCTCTTAAATAAGGCATTAACAGCACAACTACGGGTGAATGAAATACGGCCATATAACTGCACATGATAATTACTTTACAAGGTTATGTTTACCGTAGTTTTGGTTAATAGTACTTTGAAATTGCTGGTTATCCCAAAACAGATCAATATACAACCATTCTCCCCAAATTTATTTTCCTTGATGCATTATATATGCTAACTTTTATTGATGGATTTTAGGTTGGTTACATGGACTCTTCTCGTGATACATATACGGCTATGTGGGAGCAAACAGAGATGATTTGGACTTGGTATACATTTTAATAAAAATTATAATTTATTCGAACTTAAGAAGGTGATTAGTCTAGGTTCACAGCATTCAATAATAGAGTTATGTTGTCTTCGCTCCTGATAAACTATAATTTTTTCTGTACCAAGGTAGTGAAGGTTCATGGAAGAATGATAAAAATTAAAACATAGTCAATGAAGCACACTTATTTTAATCATAAAAAGGGACCATTAAATTCTGGAAAATGGCAATTCAAAAAGTTCAGTACATTCAACAATAATGTCACTCCCATATATTACCTTCTTCTATCTAATGCTATCATCTTGCAGTTCACTAGACACCATAACTGTTTTCAAAACATCACAGATGGTGAAACCATTGTTTCAAGAAACGAAATATTCGAGTTGGCTTCTTTAGCCCAGGAAGTTCAAGAATCGATACCTGGGGATATGGTATAAGAACACATCACCTCATACGGTTGTATGGGTTGCTAACCGTGAAACTCCACTTACCAACAACTTGGGCATGGTTAAATTGGACAGCCAAGGTATCATGTCTCTTATTGGTGGCGATATGGTCTTTTGGTCATCTAACTCATCTGCATCAGCCACAGATGTCAATCCACGGCCCAACTCTTGGATAGTGGCAATATGGTAATTAATGATGGAAACAGTGTCATTTGGCAAAGTTTTGATTATCCTGGAGATACCTTATTATCAGGAATGAAATTTGGCATTAACCTCTTAACAGGAAGAGAGAGGTACCTGACATCATGGAGAAGTGAAGATGATCCATCCCCAGGTGAGTATACAGTCACATATTCAATGAATAAGGGTAAATATGCCCAAGTATATATTAGGAAAAATTCTACTATTGATGCAAGGATTGGGCCATATAATGGCATTCAGTTTGCTGGCGAGCCAAGCTATAAGCCTAATCCAGTTTATGTATACAAAGTTGATTTGGTTGTCAATGACAAGGAGATGTATTTCGAGATTACGTACAATAGCACCACATTGTCGTTGAGGTTCTTAGCAACTCCGAATGGCAAGGTTATTATATCGCATTTAAATATGCTTAACGAAGAATGGCAGCAAGATCTCACCTTACCCTGGATAATTGTGACAAATATGGAGTCTGTGGACCATATGGAAGTTGCAGTACTGTCGCTTTTCCTAACTGTGGGTGCTTGAAAGGGTTTGAACTTAAAAACCCAGAAGAACTGAATCCTGATAATTGGACTAGTGGATGTCGACGGAGTAGACCCTTAGATTGTGGGCCTGGAGAGGGATTTCTGAAGTTCTCGAGTATGAAATTACCAGACACACAGACTGCTGTCTATAATCGCAACATGAGCCTACTGGATTGTAAGGTGGCTTGCAAGACCAATTGCTCATGCACCGCCTATGCAACTCCAAACATCACTCCAGGTGGAGTTGGATGTTTGCTATGGTTTGATGATTTGATTGACACTCGTGTGTACCCAGAGAATGGGCAAGATCTGTATGTTAGATTGGCGGCCTCTGAATTATTAGGTAAGCGTTACATTACCAAAATGATGCATTTCATATTTAATGGGGCTGAAAATCTTAAGTTTGTTTGGATGCTATTTTTTCCTTCTACAAATCAAGTTTAAAATGTCATTTTCTTTTCTAAAGATTTTACAAACTTAACAAACAGGAGCTCGTATGTTAACTTTGTACTCCTAAGTCCTTACCATGAATTACTTCAAGTTTGATAATGTTATGTTTTGTTGAACTTTGTAATATCTCTTAGAGCAACGATCCAGCATCCACAGAAAGAAACGAGTAGTTACTGTAGTTAGTTTGTCAATATCAGCCGGGTTGATTTTTTTGGGCCTCATACTGGCACTCTACATAAGGCGAAAGAGGAAGAGAAGATCAGATGCAGAAAGGGAAGGCAAGTTAAACTAAACTAGATCGCTAAATCGGTTTTTGAATGGTATCAATATATTAATACCTTACGATAAAATTTAAAATAAGTTCTCGTGTTATAGGTAGAGCAGTAAAGGTCCTAAACAATGGCGACAAGAATGGAAGTGTAGAGCTGCCTAAATTCAGCTTATCAAGAATTTCTAAGGCAACCAATAACTTTTCTGACATCAACAAGCTCGGTGAAGGAGGGTTTGGTCCTGTGTACAAGGTAATGCTCAGATTAATAAATATATACCCTCCGTCCCATAAAAGTGCTCACCTTACTAATTATATTTGTCCAAAAAAGTGCCAAAATTTTATTTTTGATAGTAATTATTACTCGCTTTCATACTTTACCCTTATAATTAAAACATACATTAATTACTCATTCTAATTACTCTATTAACTATGAGGATAAAACGATTTTTATCAATCAAAACTAGCATTAAATACACATATCATAATTTGTCCATTTTTTTGCACTCTTTTGGAACGGAAAGAGTACTTGTTTCTTAATTCTAGGAAGCGTACTATATGAAACGACCGAACAAATATCGTTACCTTTGAATTCACGTGTGTAGAAATAAGAGGGAATTGACAAATTGTATTATCTATACTACTTATAATGCACGAAGGCACCTCACTCTTAATTTTAAGACGTACAAGAAATTAAGCATGGTTTACAACACTTTAATGCACTCAATTTTCAGAATTACAACGAAGTAAGCATATTGTACAACAAAATAAAGCGTGGTGTCTTTTTAAGACCAAAATTCTATCAAACAACATTAATGCTATTAAAAACAACCCTTCACCAAAAATTACAACAATTTAAGTACAATGTACAATAGCTGCAACCAATTTTCATATTTACAACAAAATAAGCATAGTGTACAACAAAATAAGCATGATGTAATTTTCAAACTTACAAAATTAATGTTATTAAACTGGTCAATAATATTAATTACTCTAATGACTACTACTTACAAGAAAAGAAATATAGTGTACAACACTTTAATGCACATAATTCTCAGACGTACAAGACAAGAAGCATAGTGTACAACAAAACACCACATTAATGCCATTTATAATAGTCAATTATTTAACTGGTCAATAAATATAATTAATGATTATTAAAACACCTCTTACATAAGAAATACAAATTATCAAGCATATTGTATAACCAAATTAAACACAATTCTGCATTAAATTTCACTACTACAAATAATAAATCACATTATACAAATATTCAAGCCGAATGGGCAACGGGCCAATGGGCTTGAGCCGAACGGGCGTACCAACGGGCTCGAGCCGAGCGGAACACGCAGACCAGCGGGTTCGAGCCCGAGCAGGCACGGGCTCTACGAAATTCTTGATATCCGTAAATTTATTGTTAAAAGAACATAATAAACTAAAATATCTTATTCATCGAAAATTTTATTTACAAGCGCGGTACCCGCTAGTCATATTCAATGAATAATGTACATTACTGAAGATTAAATAGAAACTAAACACGAGAGAACCTTAATGCTAAATGGGCCTAAAGCGCTAGCGGCCAACCCGGGCGTTATTATACTAACACCCCTCTCAAGCTCACAATATTGCGTGATAAACATAGAGAGTTTGTCAAGCGAAAATAAAACTAAAGCGAAAACAACCAGCAACTTTAGAGGGTCACAGAGTGCGAATTCGGTGCTAGAAGGAGTCTCAGTCCGATGCAATCCAAACTGTATACGACGAACAATATGAAATCAAAAGGGTAGTCGCCCTCGGGTTAGTCGTCGCAATGTCGATTCGGAAACCCAGGTAACCCAAAAAAACAATACGAAATAAGTCAAGTCGGAAAACAGATGTACCAAACTCATTGCAAAACCAAAACCAAATGCGGAATCAGAGTAGAGCAACACAAATAAAGAGATGCAAATGGAGAGTAGATTCTGCACGTAGATACAAAGAGTAGATGAAGAGCGATTCAAAGAGAACCGGATAAAAAGCACATTCAAGCGGATGCATAACCGTAAATATAATTAGATGCGAAGCGGTGAATCCAGATGCGAAGCCAGCGAATCTAGATGCGTAACCATCATGATATCGAGATGCAACTCGTAGCTAAAGAATTAATCAGATTAGTAAAGACCGTAGCAACACCATCACCAACACAATGCAAAACCAAATCAACCAACAATACGCAATGCAAATACCAATATCATACCGATACTAGCGCATATTCCTAAATCACCAACCATCAACATACTAATTACCAAAATCGTACATAATTTATCGATCTATTTGTCATACAATAGTTGCCAAACTCAAACTGTCAAACTTGTATCAACATTCGAACAATCAAAACCCAAATAACCCTTTAACAAAACCCAATACCTTAATAACAAAACGAATTTCAACCACGAACAAATAAACAATCATCTTATATTGAAAACAACCAGCGACCCACTAACATTTTGATATTGTATAGGACCTCCAGCCCACTTGGCTAAGGCCCAAACACTCTACTACTCTAGACTCAACCTGAACATAAGCCCAACAAGGCCAGAGTCTAACAAAAGCCTAGGAAAAACTTCTCTATACATCAGTAAGGCAAACCCTACCTGGAAAACATGTCCAGGAAAACGATACGCCTAACAATCTCGCTAAGACCGTTAGAACGAGCACCACATGCTCTCCTTACTTCTTTTCCCGATAGCCCCCACGTAGACCATCAGATTTCCTTTGTGGGTTCTCACAACCCTAAAGTACTCCCTATCAATACTTGACCGGTCCCTTGAAATGATCAAGCCCAATAACAGGCAACACATCCCAAGTCTGCCCCGGAAACTCCACATCCAAGTCGATTATCCTCTCGGGTAATTAACACTAATCAACTGAGTCGACTCGTAAGCGTTACCCCAACTCGTGACTCTAGTCACACTTTGGGGTCCTAACCGAACGTGGGAAGCCAAACGATCGACCACCCCAAACCCTCAATACGTACTATACGTAAACATGGCTCCATCCGTGCTATATGATACTAATAGCTATGATCAACCACCCAAAACCCACGGGAAAACCAAAAAACACGCACCATTTTTTATTTTCCGACACTAGGAAAGTATGTTTTCGAGTAATCCGTCGCCGAAAAACCAAGCGAAAAAATAATCATTTCTACTTTCTGCCATTGGAAAACCAAAACACCCACAAACTAAGTTTTCCGTCGCCGGAAAAGTCATCCTTACCCAGAAACGGAGGATTTCATCGCGAAACCCGTGTTTCCAGGTGGAAACCTAAACGTATTTTTCATGCAAAAAAAACAAAAAACCTCATCTCACACAAAAATCTAAAAGCAACCACCTCCCTCATTCTCAAACTCATTGGAAAACCTTTCCGGTTCACCAAGAAACACAAAATCATTGAAAACTCTACAAAAACACATATGAATCCTGATTTAGGCAAAAACTGTATCCAAGTCACTTAACATGACAAACAAACGTTGCTACAACAACCAACTCAAAATAGCCTGAAAACGGCTCAATAAAACCCGAAACGCAGCCTGAAGAAACCTCGGGCAACAAAACTTCAACCCTAAACAATTCAATCTCAGCCTTAAGCAACCTGAGATCATCCCCACAAACTTTACAAAACCAATCCTGAGAATCTGATCCCAGGACATTATAAAAAAACTCACAAACAACAAAACAAATCACAACAGCTAACACATACTGCTCAACCTGGACACTTACAAGAAAATACAAGAATAACACAAAAATCACTCATGCAAAACATTCGGTCTCACGAAGAGGCGTCATTATGACACAGAATGACACAGAGCAGATAAAGACTAAAGCTCATTACCTAGCAAAAAAAAAACAAGAAAAATAGTCGATCCCCTGGAGAAAACCCCTTACATCAAACTCATAAACGGTCAAGATCGAGAACATCCAGCCAGGCTGAAAGGCCATTTCATCAGGCTAATACGGCACCAATCAGACCAGAGGTTCAAAATCATTAAAGGAAAAGGCAAAAGGGAAAACAAAATAAACCTAAGTAAGACCTATATATGGCCAGGCAGACGAAAAAGGTTAAAAGTGTTATATCTTGCGTACAGGCGTGACAAGGGGGTCGCTGTACTTGAACGCGATCATAACAAGGAAACGATATCTCTAGGTATACGCTACAAATTCACTATTTCGATTCTTTCAATACAATGAAATTGTAACATGGAAATGATGTAAAAGCATTCAAGTCGAAGCTACTAAATGTAAAGTCTCCATGTTACTCTTATATTACTGCTTGTATATTCAAAAACAAACAACTCAGCCTGAAAGGCTATTTACTTCTAAACTATTGTTACAAACACTTCTATAACTTTTGAAGTACAAATCATACATTATAAACCTGACAATAAAAAAAGTACTGTGATAATGGGCAATCACAAGAAACAAGGTTCAAACGACATCAAGCTCAAGTGCCATCAGGCGCATACGCTGTCGCAACAGGCTTGCATGCCATTATCACATCATAATTATGTGTTTGAAACATATTCCATCAGTGAATGACCAGGTCAATCCTGTATTTCGTATCCTGATACATACTTCATGTTATACGTAACTAAAGAGATGAAAGATTGTCACAAGATAGTGGCAATACAAATGAATTCCTATCTACACCAGTTTCTTGATTCTTAGAGATACCTGAAATAGTCAAAGAGACTACAATTTGCATATTGGTTCATGTATACACAAGGAGAACATGTCGTTAACCCGAGTGGCAATTAGTTACATTTATTTGATCACTAAATGTGCTCCAAAATCGTCATCGACCCTTGTGATTGCAAAATGCTCTTAAAGAAAGTAGACATTTTCAATTGACACTCTAGAGAGCCATATTTTACCTCGAAAGAGGTACAACAATGATTAGGCAAACAAGCCCTGATAAAATCCATAACGTCAAAGAGATTTATAGATCCTGAACAAAAAACTTCTGAGAAGTCACACTTTAGACGTCGCAAACATTCAAGGCATGGAAACAATCTAGCACAGACTTCCTGATAAAATCGTATTAAACGCATGAAAGGCCAATAAAAAGAAACTTTATAATGCCTAAAAGGCTCACAAAGGTAACAATGAAAACCATCTAACGCCTGAAAGGGATTCGAACACAGAAAACAAAAATTACCTATACATAATCAAACTCATTCCTTATAAACAAGGTACAAAAACCAGTCATGCAGAGACGTCCTGATAAAAAATTTAAACGCCTGAAAGGCTAAAAAGACGAAAACAAAAACCATAGACACAAAAGGCTAATGAAACCTATACAAATACTCCAGGAAGATGACACAAAACCTTCATGACATATCAAGGATTTACAATCATCAGGCAGCTATCCTGAAATAAAATCATTAGCCTAATATATCCTGATACGAAATCATCTGGCAAATATGTCCTGATAACGAAATATCAGACTAAGCTATTCTGAAATAATATCATCATGCTAATCTATCCTCGTAAGAAATCATAAGGCTAACCAATCCTGATATGAGATCATCAGGCTAATCTATCCTGGTAAGTAAAGTAATTTTACAAAAACACAGAACGATCAGGCAGATATATCCTGGTAAACCCTCGCAAAACACTAGGGGGACTTAGAAACAAATATATTCTATAACGCTAACTAATCCGGTATAGAGCAAACAACTTTCACCAGGAAAACTTGCCTTGAAAAGAACACACACTTCATAACATCAAGAAAAGCTTATGAAGACCGAACATACATTTTCGTAACTGCAGAAAAACAAATTCGCACAAGTATGCCTTCTATAAGGCTCACACACATACACAAATACGTAAAACTCGAAACACATCCACTAGGCCTAAAAATCCCGAAAAGACGTCTTCCTAGCACAAAGATAACTCACCGAACAGGCACGTCGACCCCAGAAACAATACAAACACTTGTAAAAAGCCGATACTCAGCCAAATAAGTCACATGCACCAGGATGGCCAAAAAACAAAAGCTATCAGGCTAATCTATCCTGACAAACCTTTAACAAGCATTAAAGGAAAATAACAAGAAAAGGAAAACACGACCTTTGTGCCTTAGAGGCAAAAAAAACAAAAACTTTCAGGCTATAACGCTTCAATAGCTTATAAAAATGAAACAACACAACAACACAAAAATCGGGCACTCTTGCCCTGAATATCTTATGATCACCTCATAAATACTTGAGGGATATGTTACAAAGGTCTTAATCTTCTTATTTTCAGGATCGACATTGATCAAGAACATCCATGCTATCATTCAAACAAGAATCAAAAAGAAAAGAAAACAATGAAGAGTTTTGTTGAACCCTCAAATAATCTGATATTGATAAAATGAATGGGGTTGCTTTTGATTACAGAAACCTAAACTATATATAACATATATGAATCGTTGCCTCTTGTGGCAGTTATGCCGATTCACAGAAAGTAACCGTTATGACCTAAAAGAAACGATATATCCTATTCTAAAACCTAAATAACCGTTTGTGTATTGGATGGTTTGGACCCAGCCCATCTGCAGTTTGGGTTTACAGAATTCTTAAACTATAATACATAATATATACATATATACTTTGGTAATCTAAGACATTAATATGGGCCAACAATTCCCCCCTAATGTCGTGATACCAAAGTCTTCATCTCAACAGGTTTCTTCTTCAATTCATATCGCTTCAATTCGACCTTTGCGTACCGCTTTGATTTACGAAAAACCGCTTTGATTCTTTGGCTTTCACGGCCGTTGTGTTCAACTTCGAGACCATCACACCCCATTCTTCATTGAGAGACCATCGCATCCCTTCTTCATTGAGAGATCATCGCAGCCCTTCTTCATTGAGAGACCATTACGCCCCTTCTTCATCGAGAGACCATCACACCTCACTTCATAGTTGAGACCATCACGACCGCATCTTGATCATATCGCATGACCTTTCATGATCAAATCTCTTGATCATTCAATCCATCATGATTCTTCTCTTCTTTGCGGTTGCTTCACACAACTTGGCTTCACACCAATTTCTTCATGATTGCGCTTAAAAAACGCATGTTTGATTCTTGAATAATGATTGAATTATGAATTCTTGTTGTTGCTTGATCCTTCGGCTCGATGCCATCATACAAAGGTCTTAATCTTCTTATTTTTAGGATCGACATTGATCAAGAACATCCATGCTATCATTCAAACAAGAATCAAAAAGAAAAGAAAACAATGAAGAGTTTTGTTGAACCCTCAAATAATCGATATTGATAAAATGAATGGGGTTGCTTTTGATTACGTAAACCTAAACTATATATAATATATGAATCGTTGCCTCTTGTGGCGGTTATGCCGATTCACAGAAAGTAACCGTTATGACATAAAAGAAACGATATATCCTATTCTAAAACCTAAATAACCGTTTGTGTATTGGATGGTTTGGACCCAGCCCATGTACACTTTGGGTTTACCGAATTCTTAAACTATAATACATAACATATACATATATACTTTGGTAATCTAAGACATTAATATGGGCCAACAAGATAACAAAGAACCAACGTGCATCTGTCCCGGAAATAATATTACAACCTCATAAATATCTGAGAAAACAAATAACTGTGCACAAGCCTTGAAAATTCCTTATACAATAAAATCAGGCTCGCACATCCTTAAAACATCCCGAATGAATATGGGAAAACTTGCCGGAATATCTCACAGATGGAAACAACTTTGAATCGTGCACGCAACGCCTCAAGAAAATACTTTTCAAAGCACCCGAATGGACTAAAGAACACATGCGAAAAGACACAAGTCATAACGCCTAAAACGTTAAACATGGCATATACATTTTCCATCACACTTCAAAGCTAAGGAAAACAAGTCAAAAAGTAACAAAGTAACGCTCGAGAGGCTTACGTAAAGAATACATAGGATATTCTACAATGCCCGAAGGCTAACAAAACAAAAGTCATTTAACAATAATAAACTTTTCATTAATAAGTTGTGCTTGATTCTTCCGGGTTCTCGCAATTGTTGTGATTATTAGGGTTTTGTTCATCGCCTTTCTTTAGGAGTCGGAATTATTTGAGAATCGATTCGCCCACCCTCCCTAGTGATTTGAGACTACATCAAATCTTAATCGCTCATTAAACTCCTAATCCTCCCATTCCCGGTTCGATTGGTGTTAAGGATTTTCTTGATCGCTAGCTCGGGCTTCTTGCTTATTTCAGACTTTAATTATCGAATTGATATATTGTTTATTCATGGGTTGATCTACTACGATTATGCTTATAAACCCTAGTTTATTACTAACGTTTAATTAATACGTAGCGATTACGTGGTTTGGTACGGGTTGTTTTTTCTTGTCTCGATTGTGTTCTTTTGGTTAGGGTTTGTTTATTGTCGTGTTGATGGAGGGTGTGCCTAACATTGATAAGGATGCCTTAATGGATTGTAGGCAGCATGAACCTCATGTGGAGCCGGTTCCACATGATGTAAATCCTACTGATTCTTCTTGTCAACAGGAGATGAATGACAATTGATAACGCTACACGCGTCGTTCGGGGTCAAGGAAACTTCCTTTTCTTCGAGCAAGTTTTATAACACCTAGGCGTTGAACCTAATCGTTGTAGTGTAGTAATTAGGGTAAGCCACGGTATTGATATCGTTCTCTGGGGAATAGGAATGCTAGTAGGAGTTACTACGCTAAGGTTAAGGTTGAGGAAGATTATTTTTATCTTTTATATTTTATGAAAATGGAAAGGTACGAATCTCGGGTATTGGATTTGGGGGTTGGTATTTCACCGATTACTCTACTATTATCTAATTATCTAAACTAAGGTTGTGGGAGTCTATGTCTAATTAATGTGTGCTCGTATGATAGTCTAAAGATGTGTTTACTTAGTTTGTATTACTCCTTAATTATCTCCTATTGATGGTTGAGTGTCACGTCTTATTCCTAGTGCGTTGTGTTTCTAAAGTTGTAGGGTATCGTTTCTCCCTAACTCTTTGAACTTACCAAAGGGTCTTGTCTACAAATCCACTTAGAGATTATAGACTCTACTCTAAGGCACTCTTCGGATGTTTTAGCCTACAATCACTCGGTAATCATACTCTAAGGTTCACAAAGATGAATCAAGCATTAAGTACACAACGAATGACCTATCGCATTACTAGATCATTAATCAACTAAGATAAGAAACAACCAATCAATATTTAATAATTAAGTTTCATACTTCCTAAGCAAACACACAAATAAATTAGCCGGACATGGAGAACATGCAAGCATACACACAAATAATCAAAGACATAATTGAATTAATGAAGCAAAGACTTATCTTGGTGTAAGATAGGGTTAAAACCCTAAAATATCGTACAAGACACCTTAGGTTCGGTTTTAGGTTTTACCCAAAGACTCTCCACACAAAGACCGAAAAATTGGATTCTATATATAAGATTACAATTGCGACGGCGCCACCTTATGTTTAGTGACGCCGTCGTGTCGCCGCCTATTGGGGTTTCGTCTTGGCCACGTTAACCTTGCGACGGCGTCACCTTATGTCCGTGACGCCGCCCTCTTCGCCTCGGCGTCGTTCGGATCGCATCTAGGCCGCCCGAGTAGCGACGGCCTACTCTTTCACAACTAGACTCCGCCTCTTGAAAACACGAGTTTTGAGTTCGACCGTCACAATAATTCTCCGACGCGCCGCAAATAGCACCGACGCCGCCGCTTTATACTTTCAAAGAATCGTGAGTGTCCGATTTCGACTTTGGCCATTTTCTTCATATATTCGCGCCTTTCTCGTCCAAATAAGTGTCATTCCAGCATTTTGCCTTCACGAGACCTAAAAGTGAAAAGGAACGATATTAAGCAATAACGGATACAAAGTGATCAAATAAGGACTTAAACGACCCTCAAAATGGTACCTTTTAAAACCTTATCAAATATCCCTACACTTGTTATTTGCTTGTCCTCAAGCAAATGTGCTTTTAGCCAATTAATTTATAAGTTAGGGTCATTCAAGATTAATTCAAAACGGTCCACAACACATATAAGCCCAAAAAGTCATAACAAGCACGGAATTACATACTAGCACCTCACATGGGGTGTTTGGATACTCACATCTCTCGTGTGTATAAATGAAATATAACAATACAGAAATGGAAGATAAACACTCATTAACCGGTCCTAGTACATAGATTACCATAGGCTTGAGAATAGATCAAAACTCCATCGCTTTGGCGTAAGCACCTAGGAAAGACTATCAAAGAGGTCTTTAAAGGGTTGTAACGTTAGGCTTACGGTAGGGAAATAAGGGTTTGGTGGGATAGGCTATATAGTGGTGGTAAGTCAAAATCTTTATGTTAATCGCATATGAAGAATGGCGTTGCTAAACCAAGACTCGACACTCTAAACTCTAGATAATCAAATAAACAAACATAAATTTAAAAGATAGATGTAGGATGGTAGCCCGTATTTTTTTTTTTTTTTTTTTTTTTATCACTCTATTTTTTTTCTTTTCTATATTTTTTTTTTCGATTTTTTTTTTTTTTTTTTTTTCATACACTTTACTCTACCATCCTCTACGATAACATCAAAATACTAGAGATTTATAAGCATATCCCTACACTTGAGTTTTTATTATTCTAACACTAATTTGACCCGAATCGAAAAGATCAAAACACTTGGGATACATTATTACGTAAACAAAGGGAATTTGAAATTAACGTTCCTTCCGTCATTTCATAAACTTTAACTTTTCCCATGAATCCCAATCATCCCAAAATCAGATACAAAGGATATGACTCGACTTAGCAACTTATGCAAGCAACTAGATAATTGAACTAAGGGTTTGGGGTGATAACAAATATTTGCACTAAAAGTGAGTGCATAAGGGGTAGGCTAAGGCGATTTGGGTGTATATTTGGGGTGGGGTGTAAACAATGTTTTCATTGATATTCGGAAAACCGAAATATCACGAGAACCGCGAAAAGGATAGGCTCGAGGGGTTAACTAGGGTATCGTGTACTAAAATGAGTACAACGCAAAGGGTGTGGGGAATTACTCAACCGATGTGGAAGAAGTAATTATATTACGGTATCAAACAAGGGTTTATCCTAATGCCTCTTATCATTTAGTTATTCCTAACTACACAAGTGTAGCCTCACTTGCGATCTCGAATGCATCACAAAACAAGTTCTAGAATCTAATATACTACGGTTCACACTCTAAGCATTAAAGATGAATGCTTTAATTCCTACTAATGTGCGGCGATCCTCACATTTTGGGTGGAATTTGGGTGGTAAGGGTTTTGTGCTAGTCATGCAACTTCCTATCCATGAGACGCTTTTGTTAAGACTAATGGCCCACTCCTATATGTCATGGAAAATTTTAAATTTGGTGCCAAAATTACCCTAACCGACATTTCTCATGGTTTATTACACAAATACAATTAGACAAAGCAAATAGTCAAGGATAAGCATAGTTTCAAAGTTCCGCTTTATTTTCCCTCCTACACTTAAACCGAACATTGTCCCCAATGTTCCCCGAAAGTATCAAAGTTATGATAATGGAAGGTAATTAAAACGAAGAAACTAATACTCCCCGATTAGCTCGGTAGGATCCGTAAAGTGGTGGTTAAATTCTTTTCGAGAAGAATTTATGCGTGAAAAGCTCCTTCCAATCTTATGTAACTTCTTCTTGACAAACTAAACCTCGCACACTTGAAGAAAACAAACGAAACCTTCGTAAAATCGGCGGTAATAATATATATAAGACTCGATTTAAACTAGGATATAATGCTTGTAGAATGGATGTTTACTGAATTTCTAAGAAAATTAAGACACGAAAATTCCAAAATTTATAAGTAGCTCGAAAACGAGAAAAAGTAACTGATGTTTTTACTCCTTCCCGACGCGTCAAGTTATCTTGACAAAAAGCGGTTTGCGATTTTCGAAAAATTTCGGAAAATTTACATCTTTAGAATCTGGAAAATTTCGCAAAACATCCATTATGACTCGATACAAGCATTTGACTCGAACAAACACATATATATCTTTTAATTAATTGAAATTCTCATGTTTACGTTTCTTTTGAAAACGTGTATAATCCTCCCTACACTTATCCCTTATGTAAAATACCTTTATATGTAATTAAGACGAGGTTAAAGACAAAATAAAGTTTTTTTTTACAAATTTAAACATGAGAATAAACAATCAATAAAAGATATACGACACACAAAATGAAAATGAAAACAAATACACATGGGTTGCCTCCCAAGAAGCGCTTGTTTTTGTTCGAGTCACAAGCCCGACTCTACCCTTATTTAACAGATAAAGGGAAGTTTTTCCTACACTTAAGTTTAAGTGCGGGTGATAGTAGCAATACATACCCTTAGGGTGGAAATTTGCTACGTGAGGAGAGGGTGATGGGTGATTTATATGCTCAAAGGAGTGTGCTCCATTCATTATAACCTTACCTAAGTCTATTGGTGTAGCGGGTGAATCAATTCTCCCTAAAAATGGATCATCTTCTATCAACTTCAAAAGATTCTTAGTTAAGGATCCATCTTGACCTAATAAACCCGGTTTAAACCCATAGTGTTTCTTGTTATCAACCATGAATGGGTGATATAAGTGTGTAAGGTCATGGGTTACTTCTATATTAGCTTCCACTCTACATGGCCTAGAATCTATCACCTTTATCAAGCAACCACCGGACTATCTATTTTGATGGGTGGATTGGGGCCTAATTCAATTCCAAGATTCACATCTAAAGACGGAACATTGGGTAAGGTTTTGGTTGAGGCTCGGTTCATCAAAATTAGAACTTCCTAGGATTAAGAGAGGTCATAACAACAAGCATCTAAACCTACATTCTCTAGTGGCGTTTGGTCCAAAGGTTCTCTATCAATTGGGGCTCCTATAGTCTCTTCTACTTCTTCCGGTAAGTTATAGGTGATGTGTGTTCTCAAGTGATGGTAGGGCTTGTGGGCTTGGAGTTTCCACCTTTTCTCCATTATATCTAGATCTCCTAAATGTTTGAAATCTATCCCACACATGCAACTAGGTATTTTAGCTTCAACCATCTCACAATCTTGTTTGGGTTTAGGTTTCATGTTCTTAAAACTAGGTCTTTTTATCATGATTCCTAAGGTTAGATAAATCCTTCTTATCCATTTCCTCAAGTTGTAACAATCAAGGTTTATGCATAGGAGGTTTTTCCGAAAAATTCTAAAGATGGTGTCACTAAAAGGAGTTGATCTTGACAACGATCGTTGAATAGAAGCCACACAAACACAAAATATATCAAATCCATCCAATCTTACACCCTTATTCTTTTGGATATCTCTAAGTTCACTCACAAATTCATTAGAACAATAAAACCAAACCAACTTGTGAAATTCAATTGTTCCTCATTTGTTAATGATTCAAATGCTACTTCACTTGCCATAGTCACAAATGAAAATGGTTTTACGAACACAAACACAAAGAAGGGGGATAGACTAAGAGAAATCTAAAAAATGAGAAAAAGTTTACTTGATAGGAATCAAGCAAAGAAACCCGAACGAGGTGGACTACTAACTAGCTATTCTATTCCGCAGTAGCGCCAAAAACTTGATAACGCCACACGCATCGTTCGGGGTCAAGGAAACTTCCTTTTCTTCGAGCAAGTTTTATAACACCCTAGGCAAAGTGAACCTAATCGTTGTAGTGTAGTAATTAGGGTAAGCCACGGTATTGATATCGCTCTCTGGGGAATAGGAATGCTAGTAGGAGTTACTACGCTAAGGTTAAGGTTGAGGAAGATTATTTTTATCTTTTATATTTTATGAAAATGGAAAGGTACGAATCTCGGTATTGATTTGGGGGTTGGTATTTCTACCGATTACTCTACTATTATCTAATTATCTAAACTAAGGTTGTGGAGTCTATGTCTAATTAATGTGTGCTCGTATGATAGTTTAAAGATGTGTTTACTTAGTTTGTATTACTCCTTAATTATCTCCTATTGATGGTTGAGTGTCACGTCTTATTCCTAGTTGCGTTGTGTTTCTAAAGTTGTAGGGTATGCGTTTCTCCCAACTCTTTCAACTTACCAAAGGGTCTTGTCTACAAATCCACTTAGAGATTATAGACTCCTACCTAAGGCACTCTTCGGATGTTTTAGCCTACAATCACTCGTAATCATACTCTAAGGTTCACAAAGATGAATCAAGCATTATACACAACGAATGACCTATCGCATTACTAGATCATTAATAAACTAAGATAAGAAACAACCAATCAATATTTAATAATTAAGTTTCATACTTCCTAAGCAAACACACAAATAAATTAGCGGACATGGAGAACATGCAAGCATACACACAAATAATCAAAGACATAATTGAATTAATGAAGCAAAGACTTATCTTGGTGTAAGATAGGGTTAAAACCCTAAAATACTGTACAAGACACCTTAGGTTCGGTTTTAGGTTTTACTCCAAAGACTCTCCACACAAAGACCGAAAAATTCGGATTCTATATATAAGATTACAATTGCGACGGCACCTTATGTTTAGTGACGCCGTGTCGCCGCCATTAGGGTTTCGCCTTGGCCACGTTAACCTTGCGACGGCGTCACCTTATGTCCGTGACGCCGTCCTTCTTGACCGACGCCGTCGGATCGCATCTAGGCCGCCCGAGTAGCGACGGCCTACTCTTTCACAACTAGACGCCGCCTCTTGAAAACACGAGTTTTGAGTTCGACCCGTCACAATAATTCTCCGACGGGCGTATAAATAGCACTGACGCCGCCGCTTTATACTTTCAAAGAATCGTGAGTGTCGATTTCGACTTTGGCCATTTTCTTCATATATTCGCGCCTTCGTCCAAATAAGTGTCATTCCAAAGATTTTGCCTTCACGAGACCTAAAAGTGAAAAGGAACGATATTAAGCAATAACGGATACAAAAGTGATCAAATAAGGACTTAAACGACCCCTCAAAATGGTACCTTTTAAAACCTTATCAACAATGAGGTTGTGAAACCGGTTTCACATGCGAGTATTGATGATTCGGTGTTTTGGGATGCAGGGCCTCTTGGTGTTACTAGTATCTTGAATTTGCAAGATTACCCATCTACAATTTACAGTGTCGAGGACACCACTAAGGGGGCTAATCTGCCTAGTGGTGATGGTATTAGTGTAGCTCCTAAAGCTGGAAAGGTACATGCTTCTCCACCTAAGGACAAATTAACCGGTGCTACACCAATTATTCAATATGTTGGGGTTAATACATTACCTATGTCGTATGTTGGTGTTACAAGTGGTACGAATTCTGCTAATGAATCGACAAAGCACAAATCAAATTTTCGTAGGTTGGAGTGTAGTAAAAAATCTTATGGGGTGGATCTCTCCATTCCTATGAAAGTTGTCGAGGAGGTAAACTCTAAATTTGAGAATACCCTTTATGGTTACTTCCTTGGTAAACGATTGCTTTTCCGGTTGTTGATTATTACGCTCAGTAATACATGGGCCAAGTATGGTATTCAAAAGGTTATGATGAATGCGAAGGGTTCTTTTCTTTAAGTTTTCCACTCGTAAAGGTGTTGATGATGTGCATGAAAACGAACCGTGGATGATTAGGAATGTGCCAATTATTCTTAAACCGTGGACTTTGAATACTAATATGCTTATAGAGGATTAGACGAATATTCTGGTATGGGTTAAATTCCATGATGTGCCACTTGCTATGTTTTCTGATGATGGTCTCAGTCTCATCGCTACATTGATTGGTACTCCAAAAATGTTAGATTCTTATACTAGTCAAATGTCCTTGGAATCATGGGGTCGAAGTAGTTTCGCTAGGTGCTTGATTGAAGTTAAGGCAGATCAGGTTCTTAGGGAGAGCATCACTGTTGAGATACCATTACTTGATGGGATAGGATCTACTATTGAAAAGATTCGGGTGGAATATGAATGGAAACCGCCTCGGTGTGATACATGTAAATTGTTTGGTCATACCCTGGTTGATTGTCCTAAATCTGTTCCACTTCCTACTCAGCTTAAACAGACTGTTAATGATGGTTTTCAAACTGTCATTAACAAGAATAAGGGTAGGAATGGTGGTCCAAGTGTTCCAGGTAAGGGAGGTTTTACTAAATTGGGTCCTAAATTTAGGTATCAACCTAAAGCGCCTCCTCCTGAACCCAAGAAGGTGGAGTTTGAAGAAGACATCCACTGATGTGGCAAGTACGAGTGGGATGAAGATTGCTACATCCAACCCTTTTGCTGCACTTAATACGATCGATTATGATGAATCTTGCAATCCTACTGATGTAGAGGTTTCTAGTAATACAACGGAAGCAAAGGAAGTTGGGTCTATCGAGACATGTAATGTATCACAAGATCCGCTTGTGAGTGATTCAATGGTAGCGAACGTCCTACCCCTATTGTTGAGAAAATTGGGGAATTTGAAAGGCTTCTTATTGATAGGAAAGCTATTCTAGTTGATGATAATGGTAATCCTATTAAAAAGGTTGACTATCTGGGTTATAATAAGGATTTCCTGGCTACTTCATTTACTAAGAGGGTTAACCCATTCACTAAGGTGGGAGACATTGTGGATTCTGATAGTGATGATGAGGAGGTTGTAAACACCTTTGATGAGACGAGTAATCTATTTGATGGTGGTCATGATCGCGAAGATGACTATGATGACTATGGTTATGATAACTATGCAGATCAGGTTTACGATCTTCCAGGAAACTTGGATGCCTATTATGACACGTATTGTATCAAGCTCCAAGGCCTTGGTAGGAAGTAATTTTATCTCCATAGGAGTTTAATCTTATATTTTGAGTAGTGGTTTATTTTCTTATATAGATAATAGGAAGTATCTTGTTATGTAAGCTTTTGCCTATGTAACGGGCTGAGATATGGGATTCACCCATATCCTTTGTACTTAAACGTTTTTTGGAGTAATATATTTACCGGTCTTTGACCTTTTACCCAAAAAAAACTATCAAAGGGAAGCAATAAAATCACTGGCAGGAACCGCCATTACACAACCTCGGGATCCTTGGAAAGACAGCCAGGTAGAGGGTTTCATAAAGCCCTTAACCTGAGTCGAGCCCAAACAATGATCCTAGGGGTAACCAAAAACTTAATGCACTTTACCCCCACCTGGGAGACAACAGTTTACGTCTCTCACAGTGCTTACATTATTGCTCAGGAATACATAACACTGCTTAGCCAAAGGAAAAGGAAACAATGAAGAGGCCATACCCGAGATTTAAGAAAAGCCACTATAAGATGACTCTCGACCTTTGGGTTTCCATCCCTATTGAACTTAACAGTTTAGTTAGATGAGCATGAAAAAACATGATGGCAAAAACAAAAGCCATATCACTATAATCGCAGGCAAGAACCGCTAGGGAACCATCAACTGAAACAAACCAATATCTCCTTCTGATAACAAACTTCAGGGAAAGATATCATGAGATTCAAAAACTTCAAAATCATCTTGCTCATATGAAGAACATTTGACAAAATAATAAACTCTCCCACCTGGGTACTTAGAGTCCCAAACATGAGACAATCAAAGCCAACAACAATCATACACTCAACTTGAGCCTCGACAAGATAAGCTACTAATTGAGTAAAAGATTTTGTAAACTCTTGCGAACAAAAGAAAGCAAAAACCCAAACAACTTTTCTATTAACAAAGTTCACCAAAAAACTTAAGACAAACACATATCTCTATAACTTACATCACATATGAATCAGAAGAGACTAAAAGAGTTTCAAAGGAAAGACACTTAGGTTTTCCTTAGGCTGGTCGGCAAGGGTGAGTGAGTCACTCACCTTGGCTTCCATTCACCCGTGACCCTCTTGCCCTCCAGCACCACTCACACGTGAGTCTCACTTCCCAAGAGGAATTAAGGTGACCGACTCACTTAATTGATTTTTGTGCACATATATATTACCGTATGGTTTGTATGGGTTTGTATGCATTTTTAATTAAAAAATATGTGAGTTAAGGTGAATGGAAGTGAGTCTCTTGTCCGTATAAAGGTGAGTGGAAGTGAGTGGAAGAGAGAGGAGAAAGAAAGCTGACGTGGCGCTGATATGTAAGGTGAGTGAGACTCACCCTTGCCTTCCAGCCTTAGAATGACTCCCATGAGGGCTAAGGGTACTCTCCCTTTATAGGAAAAATAAATGCGGACCCAATCGACACATGTCCAAAAATACTTTAAAAATAAAATCACATTCAAAGCATGAACCTCATGCAGAAAGTAACGTAATTCGAAGTATCAGACTTTAAGACACCAAAAAACGGCTAATCGACAGCCATAAACACAAAACAAGGAATATCTTGAAATCTCCAGACTCTTAAATGACTAAGAAAGAGAAGATTTTATAGCTAAGAACAAAAATCCGAGGCCATGCGAACATTTAAAGCAAATCAGGCCTGGGATACAAAAGCTTTGCAACCACTCTATTTTCATAATAACTCCTGACAAATATCAACATCAAAGACTGTACATGCATCCAATATGCTTTAGTCTTGGAAATAAAAATATCCTCTAAACAATCACATCGATAGACCCTAATATCTCAAATATCCGGACTAGGCAAAATACAAGTCACCTCCCGAGTTCGTAAACACACATCAAACAAATCCTGTGGGACCTCATTTCTTTAGCATGAGTCGATCATTGCATTTCCCAAAAATCGAAAATATACTAATGGAATGAGGAACTTGATAGTGTATAGGACCTTCGCCCAATCGGGCAAAGCCTATACATTCGGACTTGACTCAAGATAAGCCAAACAAGGCCACATCTAAAAAGCCTAGGAACACATTTCTAGGAAGCACTAAGGCAAAGGTCGCCGAAAACATGTCCAGTGAACGGTACGCTCGAAAACTCGCCACGATGAGCACGACGTGCTCTCCTCACTTCTTTCTCGATGGCCCCACGTGGACCATTAGATTGCCTTAACGGGGTCTCACAACCCTAAAGGACTCCCTATAAATAGTTGACAATTCCATCGAATTGGTCAAGCTAATCATAGACAAAACATCCATGGTCCATCCTGGGAACTCTACATCCAAGTTGATTAACCTCTTGGGTAATTGATACAAATCAACTGAGACACCTCATGAGCGTTACCCCAACTCGTGACTCCGGTCACACTTTGCAGTCCTTACCAAACATGGGAAACCAAATGATTGTAACCTTCTTTCTAATGTCTTGTATGTTAAAGATAAATTATTTACTTTATGTTTTTAGTATAATGGGTCAAAAGGGGAGTGGACATGGGTTGGGTCATGTTTGATCTAAACACCCCTTTAGTTTGGTAGTTGAAATAGTTAGGGCTGTGAAATGGCAGTTATGAATGGTGAATGGGTGAAACGACACAATGGTTCACCATCTTACTTGTGTCGATTCATCATGGTTAAATAGGGATTAGTTCGAGTCATTTGTATTCACAACAATTCGTTATAGTTTATTACATAACTTGTGTTTACATATTCTGTGTTTATCTACTCGTATACATATATTTTGTCTCTCAAATCCATTCCCATACCATGGTCAATTATAAGCAAGTCATGCAACGAAAGTGGCTCGATGTTAAACCTATGAAGCATACCCAACATTGGTACCAGAGCCCATGTTCCAAATACTGGAACGAGCCAATTCAAAGGCATGCAAAAGTCACGTTAAACAAAAGTTTTTTTGCAAAGGGATTATACACCTAACGGTTCAAAAGGAAGGATGCAAAAGAAACGGTTATCTCTTGAAGGCAAACGGTTGCTAAAGGATAAGTTAAAAGAAGTTGTATCCTATAACTTCTCTAAGTCCCAACCGTTTTCAAAATACCAACCGTTATCCAAAACTCAACCGTTGTGCACAAATCCGGAAACCTCACGACATCTAGAAAGAAAAAAGGCACGTTGTTTTATTTGCAAAGAAAAGGTCACGATATTGGAAGTGCACCAACAAGAAAACCAAAGATCAAGATCAAAGCAACATGAAGACTACATCAAGAACATATGAAGAACTCAACTGTGAAACAGAAAAGGTACACGTTGAAACAGATTTCATGCTCGAGGGAACGGACCAAGGTAATTGGAATAATATATGGTTTGTTAGTAAAGCCTATAAGAAACACATGAGTCCTACGAGGACCTTGTTTTGTCGAATGATCAATCGTTTTAAGATGGAGGGCAAGGAAGAGAAGGAAAAGAAGTTTATAGTTTCCTATGGCATTGGAGAGGCCGTTGTGGATACCAAAGAAGGAGGTTTAGTGATTCCAAACGTGATCTATACATCAGAGATCACATTAAATGTTTTAAGCATCAACCAACTAGAGGATCAAGGTTTTGTATTTACTTATGGCAATGGTACATGTCGAATTAGATACATGTTCGACAAGGATGAAGGTACAATGGATATGGGTGACGAAAGCATGATCAAGAGTCACCACGAATTTATGGAGGAATATTACAAGTCAATAGATCCAAGTGACAAATGTTCTTTAATAAAAGGAATGGAAGAGTTGGAGATGGATAGGGAGGAAAGTAAAGATTATATTGACGAAGAATACCTAAGTCTAAACGGAACACTATATCATATGAAGGTAAACACCTTTCCCCGTTTTTTGTCTTTTTTAGATTTGATTAAAATCGAGAAATTAGTGTTTAGAAATTGGGAGATTTTAGGAAAGAAGTTTTTGGAGTTGTTGGAGTGGTTTTACCTTGGATACTTAGGCCAAGATGTGTTGGGAATATTATCGCCGGTTATTGGGGTAATAAAAGTAGACTTGCTAGGATTGTACAAATTTATGGATGATATGGGTTGTTATATGAACGTATCATTCAACAACAAGTGGTGTGATGTTGCTATACTTTTGGGATTGGCACGGGAAAATGAGCAAGAGGTTAAAGAATGCTATAGGGAATTTATAGCGTTGGTCAAGATTTACTACGAGGAGGCGCGAAGATCGGTGCAGGAGAAGCCAAGGATAAATATGGTCGGTCAAAAGGAACCATGTGGCGTTGCAATGATGAGCGTTGAAGTAGGGGACGCACAGGGAGAACATCCAAGAAAAAAGTGCAAGTTTGCTCGAGACGAAGCCAAGGAAGATAGTAACATGGAAAACGCTACAAGTGAAGGAAGCAAGGATGACACATCAAATGGTGATGACTTTGTTGTCATCACGTGAAGAAGGAAAAGGCCAATGGAAGCAAGGCATTTAACATCCAAGAATTAGGAGGGAGATGTAACCTTCTTTTTAATGTCTTGTATGTTAAAGATACATTATTTACTTTATGTTTTTAGTATAATGGGTCAAAAGGGGAGTGGACATGGGTTGGGTCATGTTTGATCCAAACACCCCTTTAGTTTGGTAGTTAAAATCGTTAGGCCTGTTAAATGGCAGTTATGAATGGTTAATGGGTGAAACGACACAATGGTTCACCATCTTACTTGTGTCGATTCATCATGGTTAAATAGGGATTAGTTCGAGTCATTTGTATTCGCAACAATTCGTTACAGTTTATTGCATAACTTGTGTTTACATATTCTGTGTTTATCTACTCGTATACATATATTTTGTCTCTCAAATCCATTCCCATACCATGGTCAATTATAAGCAAGTCATGCAACGAAAGTGGCTCGATGTTAAACCTGTTAAGCGTACCCAACAATGATCGACCACCTCGAACCCTCAATATGTACTATACGTAAACGCATTTATATCAATCATATATATATGATTCTTTTATTAAATGAGCCATACATAATTCGAAAATCAAGTATCTTTTTGTTAAAGTAATTTAATTCTAACACTTACGGTAAACACTAAATTGCAAACAACAATGAGTTTTGCGATAAGGACCAAGCGATCAAACAAATCTTTTTTTATTTTCTTTTTTCTAGCAACAAGATGACAGATTAACCACTCTAATACCATGTAAAAATTAGGGGGAATTGACAAATTGTATTATCAGATTCAATGAATAATGTACAATATAGAAGATTAAATGGAAATTAAACACACGGGTGAACCTTAATACTAAACGGGCCTAAACTGATATGGGCCAAACTGGCCTTATTATACTAACAACATGTATATGTAAGATGTTATAATGTTTATTGATTCATTGATTATAATCTCATAACTGGGTCATACATATACACGATAAACCCTAGGACACAATGGGCTTTAGGCCCAACAACGGGCGTGGGCCTACTTATCATCTATACTAATGATAGTCTAACACTCTCCCGCAGTTTGAGCGGCGAAATCGCGAAAGCTCGAACTGGAGATTAAAGCTAATAAACAATAAACTAAAGCGAGTAAATAATTGTTGATGAAGACATTCGACAGCAAGCGGAAGCATCGTCAGCAGTAGGCAACAAACCGGATAAACCAAAATATCCTGACCAAATGGGATAAACCAAAGTATCCCTTACCACTAAAACGGGATGAGACAACGAAAGTTGGTTCTAAAACTTCAACCCCCAAAGAACCTTCCAAACAAACGGGGCGTGCTTTTCCCTAGAAAAACATAAAGATCCACTTCTTAAATAAACATCAAAATCTAGGCGGGGCTCAATTAATTATTTATTATTTTTTTTATGAAGGTGAGCAGATGAGAAGGCAGCGTAGCAGGTGAGAAGACAGCAGGTGAGGAGGCAGTAGAGGTTAAAGGAGAGGCAAGATAAAGATTTTTTTTAACATACTGCCCTCGGAATAAGAACCCTAGATTCGACACCAAACAAAAGTCGCCTCGGAATAAAACCCTAGATTCGACACCAACAAAAGTCGCCCTGAATTGATACCGGATTCGACACCAACAAAAGTCGCCTCGGAATTGATACCCGGATTCGACACCGACAAAAGTCATCTCGGAATTGATACCCTAGATTCGACACCAACAAAAGTCGCCTCTGGAATTGATACCTGGATTCGAACCGACAAAAGTCGCCTCGTGAATTTATACCCTGGATTCGACATAAAAAAAAATTAAATAACTTCTAATAGATCTAATAGATTGTTATTGTATTCTTTCTTTTGCTTCCTTCGTACACTATGCACTACAAAGGACCCAATATATTATTAATTTACTTCCTTTGCCTTTTTTTGACTTCGAAGCACACAAACCAACATATTATCCCATCTTTTGCTCCATTAATTTTACCAACAGGATCTCCAATTTCACAAATCACCGAGACCACACAACAACCAACATATTATCCCATCTTTCTCAACACTCCAACCAAACCAAAGTACCGACAATGAACAAAGGAGAGAAAGGAGCAAGAGCTACGTGCTTTGGCTCAGAAGGCGAGATCTGAAAGGGTAGGTACTGGAGTTGTTGGTGTCGGTGGAGGTTCTTACGTACCTTTTGAAAAGAATATGATGGATAACGATGAGCCCATGAGAATCGAACGGGAACATGAACATGAGCATAAACGTGTGAAGATTAGTGTTGATTGGATTTGATTTATTACTTGATATTTGAAGATGAAATATGACAAAGGTTAAGATTTAAAGAGATCCCTCCGAACCTCCGGCGTGTAGCCGGTGGCCGGAGGCGGCAGGTTTAGGGTTCGAGATTATAGGATCGTTTTGGCTGAAACCATGTAAGATGTTATAATGTTTATTGATTCATTGATTATAATCTCATAACTGGGACATACATATACACGATAAACCCTAGGACACAATGGGCTTTAGGCCTAACAACGGGCGTGGGCCTACTTATCCTCTATACTAATGATACTAACAAGATACATATATGTGTTAATTATGGTAATTTGCAGTGGTGTATTAGAAGAAGGACAAGAAATTGTCAGAAGCGGCTTTAAAGTCCTCTCGCCAAGGACTTGACGAATTTGAGAACGAGGTTATTTGTATCGCCAAACCCAAAGATCGAACGGTAAAGCTTTTAGGATATTGCATTCAAGGGAGGAGACGATGCTTGTTTATGAATACATGCCTAACAAAAGCTTGGACCGGTTTATATTTGGTTTGACTCATTTTTAGACACCCATAACAGCCATACTTATCATATATTATTATATTAATGTATGATTTATAAACTAAGATTTTTCATCTACGCAGATGATCTAAGGAAGGCACTCCTTGATTGGACACAACGCTTCCATATTATCAATGGATTGCACGAGGTCTTCTTTATCTACATCAAGATTCGCGACTTAGAGTTGTTCATAGGGATTTGAAAGCAGGAAACATTTTGTCGGATCACGACATGAATCCAAAGATATCGACTTTGGCTTGGCTAGAATGTTTAAAGGACACGAGAGTGAAGCAAATACCAAGAGAGTCGTTGGGACTTTGTAAGAATATTTTGTGCTCTTTTATAAATGTAATGTATATTTTCGTGTTCTCTCGATTTTCATGGTCATAATTCTTAGGGCTACATATCTCCGAGTATGCACCAACGGTCTCTTCTCAACCAAGTCCGATGTATTTAGCTTTGGGGTTTTGGTGTTGGAAATTGTTAGCGGAAGAAAACCGGAACTTTTCTCATGAAGAACACCACGACAACCTTATTGGACATGTAAGTGTGTTGAATATGATCCACCAATGAGAATCTACTATGCATACATGGTGTATATAAATTCTTTTAATCACTCAGGGCGGGCCTAGTGGTAAAAGCCTTGTGACCAATACCACTAGAATGTGTGAAGTCTCAAGTTTAATTCCTACTGGGTGCAAACAACCTTGAATTGACCATGCCAACCTCCTAAAAAAAGAGGGATTTGCATGGTTTAAATTGGTGTAGCGGTGGGTTCAAAACATGTGGATTAATCGGCTAAACGATCAAAAACCAAGGTTAATAAAAAAAAGAACGAGCCATTATCTTGTTCCCTATTACTTGGTTACAAACTATTGACAAGTAAACTAACCAAGTAACATGCCTAATAATATAAGTTTTTTGGTAAAGGGGTTTTACCCGGTGAAAATATTAATAATAAAGGATTATGCCTAATAATATAAGTTTACACTTTATAAAATGTTAAATATGGGTAAGATAAACAAAAGGTTTTTTTTTTTTTTTTTTTTTCAATGTTTAAACTTTTATTTGATGTATATCAAAGAATTTATACCGATTCTTTTGTGGATACCAATCTAGATTGAATGAAAATGTGTATTGATCTCTCACTAAACTTAAACACAAGTTAGTGTTTAAGTAAAAACTATGCTTAACCAACTAGTTTACTTATGAGGGACTTAGTTCTATCTTTAGGAGTAAATGAGCGCTTGAAAGTGTTCTAACTTCTAATACGAGATACTATTTACAACTTTACAACATTTTATTTATAAGCAAGTATGATATGGAAACCCATAAAGTAAAGGGTATGTCTCAAGTGTTCATAGGTGAAGTATTATCCTTCTATTCCTAGGACTAGTACAACCTTACTTTGGAGAATAATGTTAAAACTGTTTGTACCTTTTTACCAAATATAGTACTTTCTTGACTTTTGATAAGTTCATTACACTTATCTTCACAAGAAAGTTTACCACCCATATATTCAGTGACTTACACATCCTAGCAAAATGTCTAAGTCTCAGAATGTCATCAGTGTTAAGGAGATCTTCAGGGAGTCAGTGACTTCTTTTGTACTTAGGTTATTTCTCATTAAAATCTATTCAAGGGATCAAGTCTATGGTATCTGAAATATATCAAGCATTCAAGGGTCAGTCTGCTCCCTCAACTTCAGTGCCCGAGCTAACTTTTGCTCTCACTGAGTTCCAAGCAACAGTTGAGGGGGAGAAAGTTACCGAAGAACCAGTCACTTAAGAACATACTCCTCACACTGAGGTAGAGCCAACTCCAGCAGTACCAGTCTCATAGGTCCAACCAAGTACATCAACACCATCATCATCATCAGTCCCTCCTCTGATAAAGGTAAAGGCACTCTGACAATTCCTGAGCCTGAGCAACAAACTCTGGTACCTGCTTCCAAGATAGTCAGACCGGACCCTGATGAACCTATTAGGATCCCATTTGAAATTAATGGAAAAGTATACTATCTGACTGCGGAATAAATGAGTTCTTATCTTGAAAAGGAGGAACTTGCGAAGAAAGTGGCTGAAGAAGAAAAGATGAGTAAGGTTGCCTTGGTCAAAGTTGTTCATGAAGAAGTGAAAAGCTAGACATTGATCCTAAGATATTGGCGGTGGTCAAGGTGTTGAAAGTTCAAAGAAGCTCAAGACGTTGAACCGCTTGCCTCAAGAAGAAATAGGATGAAAGAGAAAGAGGATGGGTGAGATAAGGTAGAAAAGAATAGAGCAAAAACTCGTACTGCTTCCAAGACAATGACAGACCCGATGAACCTATTATGATCCCATTTGAAATTAATGGAAAATTATACTATCGATCGCGGAATAAATGAGTTCTTATCTTGAAAAGGAGGAACTTACGAAGAAAGTGGTCAAGAAGAAAAGATGAGTAAGGCGCTTTGGTCAAAGTTGTTCATGAAGAAGTCGAAAAGCTAGACATTGATCCTAAGATCTTGGCGGTGGTCAAGGTGTTGAAAGTTCAAAGAAGCTCAAGACGTTGAACCGCTTGCCCCAAGAAGAAATAGGATGAAAGAGAAAGAGGATGGATGAGATAAAGTAGAAAAGAATTGAGCAAAAACTCGTACTGCTTCCAAGACAATCGGACGGACCGATGAACCTATTAGGATCCCATTTGAAATTAATGGAAAATTATACTATCTGACTGCGGAATAAATGAGTTCTTATCTTGAAACGGAGGAACTTGCAAAGAAAGTGGCTGAAGAAGAAAAGATGAGTAAGGCTGCCTTGGTCAAAGTTGTTCATGAAGAAGCTGAAAAGCTAGACATTGATCCTAAGATACTGGCAGGTGGTCAAGCAGGTTGAAAGTTTAAAGAATCTCAAGACGTTGAACTAATTGCCCTCAAGAAAAAATAGGATGAAAGAGAAAAGAGGATGGCTGAGATAAAGTAGAAAAGAATTAATCATTAAAACTGGGTAATGACAAATAGAAAGAGGCATAAACCTATCACTGATATAAGAATTCATCCCAACACTAAACTTGCAGCCCTTAGTGTCTACAGAAGTCCTGACAAAAGAACCTTTGAAGTTCATGATCCCTTCAAGTTTTCTGAATTCAGTACCATTGTCAGTATGAATTTGTTTGACATGGATGTCATTTTGATTCCCAATCTTCCTGATGAAGGAAATGATTGTTTTAGCTACCCGACTCTTTTTGGTGAGGAAGTATACCCATGTATATCTTGAAAATTCATCAACAATGACCAGGGTGTACTTTTCATGTTAAATGGATCTTGTACTGACAGGTCCAAAAATATCCATGTGTAGGAGATGAAGGCACTTTTGATTGAGAAATTTTGTTTTTAAAGGAAGCTCGTTGTTGTTTTCTTTTCACAAGTCGAGCAAGGTTTATCCTTTGAGAACACAAGGACGGTGAGGCTAAGAAATTTGTTTTATTTGGCAAGGTTTTTATGTTTTGAAGTTTAATGGGACAGTCTTTTATGCCAAAGCCAATTCATTTTTCAAATTGGCTTTAGTAAAAGACAAGTTCCATTTTGAGTCAAGGTTGATATGTCCAAAACATAAACATCCTCTCTTCTAGGGGCTATAAGAACAACTTCTTTATTAGCATTGAAGATTTTGCCTTGCTTATCATCAAACTTAACAATGTACTTAGCATCAGATATTTGACTAACACTTATACAATTGTACTTAAGACCATTTACATATGCTATTCTGGTAAAAACTATTCCAATACAGTTTACTGAACCATAACCTTCAGTGGTACATGATGAATTATCAGGAAATACTACCCTAGGTCCTGGCTCTTTTACATATTTGTGCAGATACTCTTTCACACCAGTCATACTCCTTGAGCATCCACTGTCTAGATGCCAAACAGGCTCCCTGGCATGTCTCTAGTAAACTGAGTTAGTTTTTCTTGTGAACCAACTTTCTTGTGGGTTTGGTCTTATATGTGTTTTTAAATCTCTCAACAGATTCATGGTCAGTGGTTGAGTGGACAGTGCTTCCACATGCTTTGCATTTGGTGTTAGAAGACTCAGTAGACTGAGAGGATTCAGTTGTGGATATCTTCTGGCATGAAGGATCATGTCATGTCCTCGGGTATCATGTGAAAGGTCACCACAATTGTCACAACAAGGATACAAAAGACAATTATCAGTGTGATGGTCATTGAATCCACAGTGAGTGCAAGGTGGAAAATACTTAGCCTTTTGTCTAAGTGCTTGTTTACAAAAGCATACTGATGGGGTTGAGTCTTATATTTTGCATGATCATTTAGAGATGCAGTGTATGATTTGTGATCTAAGGTTCTGTGATCTTCCTTATTGCATATCATGTAAAACAGAATCCTATAGCAATCATCAGTTGTGTGATTTGTATAATTGCATAGTTCACATTTCATTGTGGGTTTTGGTGTTGTTTTAGGTTTGGTATTACTTGAGGAAGCTGGTTTGGATTCGTTAATCTTAGATTAAGGAGCTTTTTCAGTGGATTCTAACTTCTCACTTAGCTTCGTGACAAGTTTTGATCAACTTTGAGATCAGTGTCATTGGTCCTTTCATTAGAAGGGACCGAAGGTTTGGAAGATTCAGTAGGAACTGAGTCTTTGTTTTGGTTGTTGGATGGTCTTTTCACGATGGTTCTTCCAAGTCCTGATCTCTCTTTAGGAGAGTGTTGGGCATAGACCAGCGGTGTGAGGTCTGAACTGGGTGAGGCTCCCTGAAGGATTTTTAATAGAGGCAAAGTGGTGTGATATTCTGATTCAGACTCATTGATGGACTCAGTTTGACTGAGTTCATCAGTGACTCCCAGAATTTCTTTGATAGCCTGACTTTCAGGTTCCAATATTTTTCAAGTGTTAAAGTTAGGAAACTTACTGTCTGGGTTGACTCTCTCAACCCAGTCACTGGACTTTAGTTTTAATTCTATTTCAAAGGAATGCCAGCAAGAGTAAAATCTCTTTCGCTTTGATTGTTACTAGTGGACTCAGTGAATTGATATTCTCCTGGGAATCTCTTTTTAGTACTAGGGACAAGGTTGACAGTCTCATAAACTCTAGGATTTTTGGCGGTCCAAGTTTCAATAATGAGCCTTTCTTTCTTAAGTTTCTCTTGAAGAGCATGATTTTGTTTTACAAGTTCAGTGTTTTGAATTTGAAGTGTGACTGCTTCAAGTTTAGTTTATTTTAAAGCAAGAAGTTCATCTCTACCCTTGTTTAATTCAAAAGTGAGTTTGTTGTAATTTAGAAAACAGATTTAATCTTTGCTCTTCAACAAACTTAAGATTCACATTAAGGTAACTTAAATAAGATTGCCAATTAGAATCATCATCCATAGATAGTAAAATATTTACCTTTCTCATGGTGATGTTGACCCATTCTCCATTTCTAGCATGACTCTTTCCAATACCAACTTTTCTCCTTTAGCAAGCGCCATAGTGCACCGACTCTTACTTCATCATCGGAGAAAACATCTTTTCATCCTAGTCAAATGTTTCAAGAACAAGACCTTTGTTCTTTCACCGAGAGAGTTTAGAGCTTTGTAGAGGCGGGGGTTGATGGTGCACCTCAAGGAGTGCAAGTTTAGCCTTTGCTTTTCTATACTTAGCTTCAAAGTCTTTTGATCTTTATGACCGCTTTGTTATGAAAATGATTAGAAGATCAAGCGGTTTAGGTTGAAACTTGCTAGTTCTTGAGGAACTGCTTCGTAAAATTTATATGAAGGTTACAAGTGGTTTCGAGAAAAAAGTCTTTTGCAAAATGACCATTTTACCACACTTCAAACATTCATTGCTTTCATTGATTTGGAACCGTAAAAGTTTGACTTATTTCTTTTGATAAAACGTTTTGAGTTTGCAAGGAGTTCCCTTTCTTGAAATTCAGTGTGTAAATCATTTAGGTATTCCTCACTGATTCTTTTATCAGCCTCATCATCAGAGTTTTCTTGAAAATCATGCACAACACCATTTGAATAGAATGCAGTTGATATGGGTGTAATGATCAGGGCCTTTTTGGTTTCTTGAGCCTTTTTTGAATCAGGGTATCTCCTAGAGATTAATTTGTCTTCATAGACAAACTTCCCATAGATTTCAGGGAGCTCAAGATTTTGAATGTGATTAGCATTCCTAAGACCCTGAGAGAAGCTTAACCACTTCTCTGGGAGACTGTTGACAAAGCCAACATTCATCTCATGCTTAGAAATGGTGACACCATCATTGGACAGCTCATTGAGCAGTGTTTTATAATGGGTATAGGTTTCTGAGAGACTTTCAGAATCTTTGGCTCTGAAAGTGTTATACTCAAGTTTCAGGTCCATTATCATGTTTTCCTTGGTATCTGAGGGACCCTGATAGCTATGAACCAAGTCAGACCAAGTTTGTTTGGGTGTTTTACAGTTAATGACTGATTCCATTATATCGTCAATGAGACATGATATAATGATGCTTTTGATGCGTTGGTCCCGATTGACCACCATTCTCTCATCAGGAGTCCATTGAGCTTCAGGATTCGGTAAACCTTTAGCAGTTTTAGGGACAAATGGACCATCATTAATACATTTAATGTAGTATGGTTCTATACCAGTTAAGTGGCAAAGCATGTGCTTTTTCAACTTATTGAAGTTTCCAACTTCCGATTCGAGAACAATTTGAATAGCTTATTCCCTTTTTGTCGACTAGTTGGGCACATCACTATCAGCCATGGTAAGATCATGATTTTAAAAACTTGAGACTCTGTGATTAAAATATTTATAAACCAGAGGCTCTGATACCACTTGTTGTTCCCATTAACTTGGTTAGAATTAAACACAAAGTTAATCTACCCAAGCTCCATGACTTAGCAATGTTGTTTGAAAAACAGTTTTAACAAGTTAAAATGTAAAGTAAATTAGACAAGAGTTTTTCAACGTTTATATTCTTATTAAAAGTTAATCAAACAATATATTACCTAAGTGTTTGCGGAAAAATACTTGGGATTGAATGACAATGTATGGTGTACTCCTTACTAAACTTAAGCTAATCTTAAGTATAACTATGCTAACCAACTGAGCTAACCTCAGGGACTTAGTTGTATTTGGAGGAGTCAAAGGGCTTGTGAATGTCTAAGCATTTAGTGCACAAGCTTAACCCTTTTACTCCACCTTATGACTGCTATTTATACATGTATGAAATGCAACCGTTTTCCTAAAAGACAAGAATAACACAAACTTTAAATGACAAAATAACTTACGTATTTTGTCTTTTTTACACAACACTATTTCTAGTAAGGGACAGGTTCACTTTTTTAGTGTCAGTGTTGACACACTCTTGGTCTTTTATCCATTCAGGGTAAGTTGACCTTTGCAGATAAGGACACACTCTTATCCTTCAAACTTATCCTGCTTTATCCCGCCTTTACTTCAGTCTTCAAGTCTTTAGTCTTTATAGTTGGTGAGGAGTCTGGGGATTTAGTCAGCTTATGTCATTACTCACCGAATCCATCATCTTCTTCTTTGGCTCAGGTATCATTCACTGAGTCCCGCCTCACTGAATGGAAAACCCTTCTTAGGCTTGCTCTGAGCTTCCTAAAGATGACTCACTGAACAACTGTTCATTCAGTGACTTGCGTATGTTTAAGGTTATTAAACACTTAGGTTATTTTATCTTCAAATCCTTGTATCAGGAAGTTTGGGAATTCACTGACCCAACAGAAACCCGTGCGGTAAAAGTTGTGTGTCAAGTGTTCATAAGAGAAGTACTATTCTTCTATTCCTAGAACTAGTACAACCTTACTTTAGGAATAGTGTTGACAACTATTTATATCTTTTTACCAACTATATTACTTTTTTTTACTTTTGATAAGTGTTTTACACTTATCTTCCCATGAAAGTTTCCCACCCATATATTCAGTGACTTAGACAACCTACAATACTTCTAAGTCTCAGAATGCCTTCAGTGTTGAGGAGATCTTCAGTGAGTCATTGTCATTACTCACTGAATCTGTCATATTCTTCTTAGTTCTTGTCTTTACTATTTGAATTCCGCATCAGGTTGTGTTGAGTCTTCTATTAAACTCTAAAGAACATCTAGAAGATGACCCCCTAAATATTTTCTTATATTCAGAGACTTGTTTTATACTTAGTTTATTTTTCATTCAAATCTATACAATGGATCAGTTGGCACTGAATTGCCCAACACATTATATATCTAATGAAGCTCCCTAAACATCTATTTGAACCATTTTTGTGTATATCTCTCTCTATATACTTTCACACACATAACCCAGTTTCTACTAAAATGTCTTTTCGTCAAGTATTCACATAAAATGTATGTGGTTTTGGTTCAATGGTAATTACTTGTAGTTGTCTCATTGTTAGAGCCAAGATATAATTATAAATCTCTAGTTACATTGAAGAGTACATATACCTTTCTAAAAAGTGAACTAATTTTCTGGTACATGGATTCATTTAGGCATGGAGACTTTTCAGAGAAGGCAAGTCCCTTGATCTAATAGATACATCATTAGGTCAATCTTGGTCGGTTTCTGAAGTGATGCGATCAATACACGTTGGTTTATTATGTGTGCAACAACGAGCAGAAGATAGACCGGGCACACCATCTGTGGTTTCCATGTTGGGTGGAGAAAGTTCGCTACCTTCTCCTAAACAGCCTGGCTTCTTTATTCCACATAGTGAAAATAATTCTACCTCAACTCCCCTTTTACCGTCGTCATTGAACGAAGTAACACTAAGTCAAGTAGAAGGAAGATAAATGAGGCCAAATGGAAGAAGTAACGCTGGAACATTTTAATATATGGATGATGTTTGCAGATGATGCAATTCTTTTGTTTGGGTATTTGTTAAGAAACTACATAAGTAAAATTTGATACGTGTATATATTGTGGTGCATTAGAGAAGAAATTATGTATTCAATAAACGAAATGTTTTTCAGTCACTAGTATGTATAAATTATATAGTGTAGCTCATTAAAAATAATTGTAACTATTTGTTACGTATCTTAAGATGGGGTTTCTGGCTTTGGTCTTAGCTTGGGCCATTTTGTACTCAGTCTAGATCAGATTCTAATGTACCTTTGTACCCACATATTATTTACATAGACCCCGATATATGTTTTGCGACTTTGCATTAGTCGTTTTCTTTCTCTTTAGTTGTATTATGTTTGGTATCGTGATGGTTAGAGAAGCATGCATCTACATAACGCAAAATAGAAAATAAATGCATAAAACCCTATATCTGAATATTTTTAATTACTAGGTTTTTTGACCATGCGATGCACGGGTCTTGTTTACTATTAAAACATCAAACTTGTGTTTGTGCAAGAACATGACGTAGGGACGATACCCCGAAAAATATATTAAAACAATCAATTAAATAATACAAGACAAAGCTGAAAGATTTTATGGATATTTAAATATATGTATGTCCGGATTCAAACTCGAGACTTCGGGATTGCACACATTACGTATGAGAGTTGATGTTAATAATTAATATTATTATTAATTATTAGTCACGAAATAAAACATAACGATAGTTAAATAATTAACGAGGTTTTGACTAACGGTCGTTAAATATAAACTATAATGACTAGAGATGAAATTACAAGTCGGGAAAGTTCTAGAATCCCCTTGGAATTACCTTTGGCCGATCGGTTGGGTTCCAAACCCAATACCACTCAAACTTGGTCACCAAGTTAAGTTAACTATAAATACAATCCCTTGTATTCATTCACAACTTAATCTTGGATCACCAATAACCTAATTTCTCCTCTCCTCTCTCCCTCTTTGTGCGGCCGGTCGAACACCCAAACCCCAAGGGTTTTCGATTTTGCTTAACTCAAAGATACAAGTGTTTGGTTTTATTTGTGATTCAAGAAACTAGCTTTTCACATCAAATCGCTATTAGTACGTGTGTACAAGAACGAAGGACAAGCACGCTTGATCTTGTAATCTTGGTGGTCGACTTTTGTGTAGGTCGAATTATATAAACCCTAAATTAGGGTTTTGGGTTTTTGTTCTTGTTCTAAATCATCGTTTGATTCTTGAATTGCTAAAATGTACGCACTTTCTTGTTCGGTTAATTATTTACATATATTATTCCTATTTACTTCCGCTGCATGCTTTGATGATGTTATTTGTTTTATATAATTGTTACAGTATAAAATCCCAACGGTGGCATCACGAGCCATTAATATGATGTAATTAATTGCGAAACACATAAAATTGGATCTTTTGATTATATGCATGCTTTTTATGGTTTCTAGGGTTTTGAATTTGAAACCCTAATTTTTTAATGATAGAATTCGATTACCCTTATTTTATTGAATTAGGTTTTAATTTTGTAAAACTTGTAGAAACCCTAGGATTCATGCTTATTTTATGTGGTTAATTAATGAATAATTGTTATGTGACATGTAATATCGTATCTTGGGTGATAATTGTTATCGGAATCCATGGTGGAACATGCATGTTTTGCCATGGAGTATTGTTATTGTTTATTGATTAATTGTTAAGTGATACACACATGTTCTATTTATTTAATAATTATTGAATTGAGGAAGACCTCAATTATAACTAATAAAAATTCGTTACGTGCTAATTGGTATATTATTAACTTTGGCTTACATAATCTACTTGTCGATGTATGTGGCTCATCTACCTTGTAGGTGAAAGCCCTAGTTAATGTATGCATTTATTTACGCCTAGAATTGTTTATTAGAGTTTATTGAAATAATTATGCATGTGGCTAATTATTTTTACATATGTAAAATTGTTTAGTTATATGTTTATATTATTTGAGTGTGTTTAATTTTATTAAAGTGCTTTTTTGTTTATAAATTGTTTGACATGTTAGTAAGCAAAAAGGGTTTTTTGGAATAGAAATTAAATGGACTAAATAATGGCGAAATTGATTTGTTATCCAAGAATTATTCTTGAACTTTTAATCGATTGATGCGACTGTACTAAATGGTTAGAACGGCTCACCCACTAGAACAAACTATAAAGGGGTTGTTTAAGAAGTTCATGCATCGACCGAATGGATGTCTAAGGTTATGCTTGTACACACGGTCCTCGCCCCTGTGAGTTCGATTGGAGCTACCTAGTATAACTATTCTATGTACGAAGCATCTTAGTGCAAAGTTGTAAGTTTCTCAACGCATCGATTAAAACTTTGTAGAATCCAATCTTAGCAATTAAAATCTCATGTAAGTTTTTTCGAAAATTTTATGTTATAAAGTTGTATGCATGCTTTTTTATACATAAGTTTTGATTACACGTCAAAAATTGTACCCCTTAAATTTAAGTTTATGCCATCTAATGATATGAAACACTTGAAATTGTAATTTAGTTATGTGAGACCTTGATCTAGATTACAATAACGAGGTGAATTATTTTGTTGTGTGAGACCTCGACTTTATGATTTGCGGTTTCTAAATTAGACAACTTAATTAAGTTAGTTAGTGACACCTATGACTTAAGGCATAAGATGGGATGAAACATGCTTCGTTTGCATTAATTGTTTTGGCAAAATTGTAAATCCCATAACTTTTGGAATTGAAAACTTGTTTGTCAATTATCGTTTTCAACGATTACCTATTCTATACTTTCACCACTAGCGGATCAAGCGATGTGGTGGAACTATGATAATGAGGATCCAATATTCAAGGAAAATACTATGGTTAATATGAATATTGACCAAAGGGTATTTTATTTTCTTGAATGTTTACTTATCGAAAGTACTAACTTTTGAACTTTTACTACGTAGAAATGGCTCAAGCTGAATCTACTTCACTAGCCTCGTCGTTCAAATCTATGTTTGATCGAGAGAAATTATTGGTAGCGTAATTTCAATGATTGGTATCGAACTCGTAATTGTCTTGAGGGTTGCCAAAAGACTCAATTATTTGACTCACGCCTTGTCCTCCGAACTGCGGTGATGCTATCTTTGAAGCACGAGTTGCATGGCAATCTGAGTATGACAAGTATAATGAGGTCTCCTACATTATGCTCGGAGTATGAACTCAAACTTGCAAAAGCGGTTTGAGAATTACATCCCTAATCTCATGCTTGAAGAATTGCAAAGGTTGTTTGAAAATCTGTGATTGTAGAGTTGTATGATTTGATACATGCTCTTCATAGTTGCAAGCAAGGAGAAGGAAACACATGGCGCCCAACGCTGGAAATGATGAGTTTCATGGACCGGTGGGCGTCTTAACTATGTCTACCCTAATGACATACAAATTGGCGATCAACATATCCCTTAACAAGGAGTTTGATGTTTTAAATGCGTAATTATAATATGCATTGCACGGGAAGACAATCGATGAGGTACATGCAATGCTCGTTGATTACGAAAGGTTTGCCAAGAAGGCCTCTACACTGCGGTTTTGACCATCCGAAGGGTAGAATTTCTAAGCCTAATAAGCCGCTAGTGAAGAAGAAAGGGAAAGGTAAGGGTAAAGTTGATAAGGAAAACAAGTTATGACTTATCAACAAGAACCCAAGTACCCTCCCAGCGTGAGAATCCGAAGAAGGATATGGCTTGTCATCACGCACCGAGGTTGGACCTTTGAAGAGGAATTGTTCACTTGTACCTTGATGAGTTGCGCAATAAGAGGTATAAAAATATCGCATGTGGCGATGCTTGTGTACTCTTTGATGATAAAATTATTTGCTTTTCCTCATAAAATAAATTCACGGGTATATGATCTTGGATGTGGTATTCACATTTGTAATACAATACGAGGACTTAGAGAGCAAGGAAGCTTGCCTATGGACGACAATACCGCACGTGGGTAATGGAGCACATGCGATCGTTGAAGCTATAGGCACGTTTGATTTAGTTTTACCTTCGGTTTTAGTACTATCATTAAGCGATTGTCATTACACACCTTCCATTGTTAGGGGTGTCGTTTACATTCCTTGTTAAAAGATATTGGTTTCGTTCATACATTTCTTGATTATGGAATTTCGTTTCTTTAAATGATGTTTTTACTTTAATGTTATTCCGATTAAATGGTGTGTTTGAAATTGATTTGCATGATAATGTGATTGATAAAAATAATTATGTCTTTAGCATCAATAATAAAAGAATCAAAGGTGATTTGGATTCTTCATTTCTTTGGCATTGAAGACTTGCTCATATAGGCAAGAAACGCATGCAACATTTGCAACACGATGGGCTTTGCAAGACATCAATGATGAATCATTTGATAAATGCGAATCTTGCATATCGGGAAGATGACCAAGAAACCTTTACAAATAGTTTAGAAAGGGCTTCGGTCTTCTTGGTGTGATACATCTTGACGTATGTGGACCACTAAGACATGTGTCAAGAAAGGGTGCTAGCTACTTTAACCTTCTTGATGATTTCGATCGTTATGGTTATGTTTATTTACTTAAACATAAAAATGAAGACTTTGAAACATTTAAGGTTTTTAAGAGTGAAGTAGAACTGCAACTAGGAAAGAAGATTAAAGCTCTTCGATCTGATAAAGGTGGTGAATATTTAAGCCAAGAGTTTAAAGATTATCTTGCTGAGTGTGGTATCGTATAGCAACTCACATCTCCATATACTCCACAACAAAATGGTGTATCTGAGAGAAGGAATCGTACATTGCTAGACATGGTGCGATCGATGTTTAATCTTACAACTCTTCCCTTATCCTTTTGGGATTATGCTTTGAAGCTGCATTCGCATATTGAATATGGTTCCAACTAAGAAGGTTGATAAGACACCTTATGAAGTGTGGTATGGGAAAGCTCCCAACTTGTCTTACTTAAAGGTCTGGGGTTGTGAGGCATTTGTTAAACGTGACTCTGCTGATAAGCTGCAACAAAGATCTGTTAAGTGTATTGATATCAGAATCCAAAGCAACGTCAAGCTTACTCACACAAGCTAGCCACTTGTGAATGACTAACCGTAAGAAACTTAAAACGGCTCAGACACTGACCAATAATAAGAAGTGTAGTATGTGGGTAACTCAAACGTATTAGGTTTGAGCACCGAGATCGTTCCGAACGAGGGTTGAATGGAATTTCCAACTCACGTCTCGATTATCGGGATTCGAATGAGAAAAGGGGATAATATGATATTATCTAAACTACGGGATAAAGAAAGTAAATGGAACATCTAATCTACTGGAAAACCTAAGAATAAAGGCAAACTACGCAATTCTACACTAAAACGCAAATACGGAATTAAAACAAAACGCGAATAAAAAGCAACTACGACCAATCTAACTCCTAAAAATAAGCTAAAACTACTTTTATACTAAAAATGATATTAGAAAACTAAATATGAATTAAAACTATTTTTTTAGGATTTTTCTTGATTTTATTTTAATTAAAAACTAATTATTAACTTGAAAATTAAAACTAATTATCTAAAAATTATGAAAAAGAAAGGGAAAAATATGGAATCACTTTTCAAAAATCTAAATTAACATAAAAGACTTTTCAGAACTATTTTTTATTTTTGATTAATTTTCTATTTTCTACTAATTTAATACTATTTAAATCTAATTTAAATTGTTAAAATGCCAAATAAAAGGGAAAAATAAGGAAAAATATTTTTATGCTTTTATATTTATCTTAATCTATTAAAATTGAAAAATAATTTTGGAACTTTTACGAATTAAATGCAATTAAAGCTAATTAAAAGGATTAAAACTATTTTAATAAAGAAAAATAGTAAATAGTGACTAAAAATTATGAAAACTTCAGGGAAATTCTAAAATCTTATTCTAGAGCTATGAAAAATATAAAAACATGGGCCTATGTGAGAGAAATAAGAGCTGCTATGTAATCTAATAGGAAATAAGCACTTTATAATAAGCTAAAAAGCACAAGATAGCACCAACAGATACCAGAAGCTAAATAGGACTAAAACTACTCTAAAGCAACTATTGCAAGTTTATTCTAACACCTAATAAGTGATCTACCAAGTTTAAGGCCAACTGAAATTATGAGCAAAACATAATCTGACCACCTACTTTAGGCTACTGTAACAGCTTATTTAATAAGCTAAAGAGAAAACCATGAATGGGAAACTAAAAACCACCAACTAGAGAACATATGTACCAAATTTCAGGCAAAGACAAGCTCAAATGAAGCTAATATAAGGCATAGAAAATCTGATGAAAACTGGTTTTTGGCACATTTGACTTTTAAAAACAGATATGAAGTTTGACCAAAATGAGTTTCAAAATCAAATGCAGGACTGATATGGATGAATAATGATGTAATAAGACTTTAGCAAGCTAGTTAAACAACTTCTAAACCTATCTAGTGATGATAACAGTACCTTGATTCCAACAGTATGCTCACAAGATCAGATACAAAGCAATATTGACTTATGATGCAGTTAGCTGCAAAATAAAGACAGATATGAACTAAATGATCTAAACCAAGCCTAAACCAAATGAACTACTGCTATGATTGAACCTCTATCACAGATTTTAATGCTAAACCAAACAGTACTTTAAAACTAACTAGAAGCAATGAAACACTGAAATTATAAGGGCTGATCTCAAACAACTTCAACCCACTTTAAAACTAACATTTAAAAAAACATGGAAACAGAAATCACTAAAACTCTGGTTTTGACTTTCAAAATTTACCCGTTTGACTTTCATTGACTTTTACCAAAACTAGAAATTTGAGAACAGTTAAGATACCAAGAGACTCATATAAGCTTAGTAAAAGCTTATATGAGCTTAAACAAACGATAAAACAACTTTTGATTGATTGATTTGAAGCTAGTTTGCATAAAACTCGAATTGACAATGGATTAATGAAAGAAAACTTGATTAATAAAGTGACATTACAAGAGCATTAAAATTACAATGAAAAGAAACTTGACTAAGCTATTTAAAACAGTAAATGACAGGAATTGGAAAGGTCAAAATTCCTCTAATGCCTAAGGAATTGGACAAGTTGCAATGTGAGCCAAGAGGTGTATAAATAGCTGAGCTTGAGCCTTGGGATGCCTTTGGAAGAGCCTAGAAGTCCTATCACAGCCACACATTCATTCCTTGGTCACCTTAACCAATCACAAAGCTCCATTTGTCCATATGAAGTGTCATGTCCAATGGGAGGGTTGCATTTGTCCACGTAGGCATCTTATCTGCTTTGTCAGCGGTGGATAAGGTTGGGAAAGATGCTAAGTACTATGCTTGGTGTTTGGGTGGGGGTAAATGGGTGTGTTTGGTTGGGGAACAAAGAAGTCTTGAAAAGGCGCGTTTGTTTATTTTATTGTTTCTCAAAATGGTTGACGGGTGCTAAGTGTTGACGGGTCTAGTAAATGGAACCGGGTAAAGGAGTGGATTGGTCGGGTTGAGAGTTATATTAATAAAGGGTGAGGTTCGATTTGGGCCGTGGGATATGTGGATTGGACTAAGGATAAAAGGAGTGGTTACTTGGACTAGTATAATGATCCAATATGTAATATAGGGACTAATCTTGTATTTTCGGATTATTGAGGGACCATAGATGTAAATCTGAAACCATCTTCAAAGGACTGAATTTGCCAACCTTCAAATAAACCAAGGGCCAAATTGCAATTTTTGAATCTTTAAGGACCATTTTGCCAATTGTTGAAACTTGAGGGCCATTTCGACATTTCTTCAAACTTTGATCAAATCTTCACAAATCATCCTCGAGATTAGAAATCTTCATAAATGCATAATTCGATCTTCGGCTCACTAAAGCTCTCTTGATCTCTCGTGCTCGGTTTACGTCTGATTTGGTTCCTTTTTGCGTGTTTTTACATATCCATACCTGCACATACATAAACACAAAAACACAAATATTTATGGCTTTAGGGGTTAGTTTTTGGTCTTTTTGGTCCGGTTTTGATAACGAAAAAGGTGTATGTTTTCACATATACCATGTATCTTCGTAGGATACCCAAAGGAAACTATGGGTTACTACTTCTACTTTCCACCTGAAAACAAAGTAATTGTTGCTAGGTATGGAGACTTTCTTGAAAAGGATCTCATATCTCATGAATTCAGTGGGAGAGTTTATGATCCGGAAGATGATCAGAAGATACAACACCTTACGAAAACACTAGCCAACCTCAGTAGAACACGAAAGTCCAGGCGTTCCACGAGATTGAAGTGGTTCCCATTCGTAGATCCGAGGGCTACTGGCGTGCACTGGCGTCTATGTCTCAACATAGAAGGCGAGGAAAATTTGTTAGGGGATCTTGGTGAACACGCTAACTATAAAGCGCCATGATGAGTCCTAAAAGGAAAATGGCGAGTTGCAATGAATGGGAAATGCAATCCATGAAAGATAACGAAGTGCGGATAGAGGTTGACTTACCTCCAAATGCTAAGGTAGTTGGAAGTAAGTGGCTCTTTAAGATAAAGACCGACATGGATGGCAATGCACACACCTATAAAGCTCGTCTTGTAGCCCAAGGGTATACTCGAACCTATGGGGTAGACTACGAGGAGACATTTTCTCCTGTGAGACATTAGAGCTATTAGGATTCTTATAGCCATAGCTGCGTACTATGACTATGAGATATGGCAAATGGATGTAAAAGCGCCTTCTTAAGCGGTCGCCTAGATGAGGACATCTATATGGCGACTGAAAGGTTTGTGAATCCAAAGTTTTCGAGCGTGTATGCAAACTTCAAAGATCCATTTATGGGTTGAAGCAAGCATCAAGGCAATGGAACAAGAAGTTTGATGAAGAAAACAAGAAATTTGGTTTCACTCAAAATCTTGATGAGCCATGTGTGTATCACAAAGCTAGTGGGAGTAATGTTATTTTCCTTGTCTTATATGTCGATGACATATTGATCATGGGAAAAGACATTCCAAGTATGCAAGATGTAAAGTCTTATCTTGGAAGTGCTTTTCTATCAAGGACTTAGGGAAGCAACATTTATTCGGGAATCAAGATCTACCGAGATAGATCAAGGCGGTTAATTGGATTAAGCCAAAGTGCTTACATTGATAAAATATTGAAGAGATTCAAGATGCAAAATTCCAAGAAGGGATATTTGCCGATGCAAGTTGAACATGGCTTAAGTAATAAACTATGCGCGTCAACACACGAAGAGGTGGCTTACATGAAGAAAGTTCCTTATGCTTGGTGTTGGATCTATCATGTGTGTTGTAAGATGTACAAGGCACGATGTGGCGTTTGCACAAAATATCACCGGTCGGTATCAAAGAACCCGGTGTGAAACATCGGCAGTATTAAGAACATTCTTAAGTATCTAAAGGCTACTAAAGAAATGTTTCTAGTGTATGAAGGAAATCTAGATGCGAACTTGATGTTCTGGTTTTTGCGATCGTCATTCAAAGCGATAAAGATGATACTGAAGTCTCGGTGGTTATGTCTTTGTCATTAATGGAGGAGCAGTTATTTGGAAGAGCAAGAAGCAAACAACAGTTGCGATGTCTATTCTGATGAGTACATAGCTGCTTGAAGCTGCGATGGAAGCTGTTTGGATTAGGAAATTCATTTCGAGACTCGGAGTAATGCCTCAATCGAATTACCTTTAAATGTGTATTGTGACAACTCTGCTGCAATAACATTTGCCAATGAGCTGGAGTTATGAAGGGGACGAGATATTTTCCTCGTCGATATCACTATGTTCGAGAACAAGTTGACATAGGTGAAATCAATCTACTCAAAGTTCATACGAGATGATAATCTAGTGATCCTTCGAAGCCTTTGCCAAAAGAAAAACTTCTTGACCATCTTGATGGGATAGGACTTCGTTTAGCTAGTAGTTTCATGCGGATCGTGATTAGTATTTGGATAAAGGATGTTATGAACAAATTTTACTTTAATGAAATTAAATAGTTGTTTATGTTTATTTTTCATTTTCTTAATATTATATCCTATATTTGCATGTTTAATCCATGAATAACTTATGTTATTCTAAATAGTCCGTTGTCGATCAATGATGTGGGAATATCATTGAATTAAGACAAATCTGAGTTTTGGTAGAATATACTTCTAAAGTATATTGATGCGTGGGACATACCAGATTCACATGATATTCAATAAATTGAATATTGGACTCATCCCAACTTTACATGATGATACTTTATGGATTTTTGTTATTAAGTATATCATGAAGTGTTTATCCTCAGACTTGAGATACCAGATAACTGATATGAATGTAGTGCATTTGTGTAAGATAGTCTAACGCTATCCGTAACTAGTAGTTATAAGGGCTATTTGCGGAAGTGTTACAAAGTTCATGAGTTATGTTTGTAGTCAAGAGAATTTGTTTCTTTGAATTTGTTTCAAAGCATAATACTATATTTGAGCCCCTCGTAGGGTTGACAAGATGTTTGTATGGCCATACCCAAGATCTATCTGGAATACGTTCAGAAGATTTGGTAATCTTGTTCAATCATATACAACGAGAAACAGAATGTTAACTTATGAAATGACTTGATCCATATTCATAGTTAATGTAGTATTAGTAACAAAGGATAAGTAAAATGATGAATCATTAAATGGTTTTCAGGAGACCATACTCGATTTGATGCGGGGCGTTGGCTGTGAAAGCTAGACTAACCAATGTCATTACTATATTTAGTAATATCCAGTGGGGCTGAAAGGTTTTATGGATATTTAAATATATGTATGTCCGGATTCGAACTCGAGACTTGGGATTGCACACATTACGTATGAGAGTTGATGTTAATAATTAATATTATTAATTATTAGTCACGAAATAAAACATAACGATAGTTAAATAATTAACGAGGCTTTGACTAACGGTCGTTAAATATAGACTATAAGGACTAGAGATGAAATTACAAGTCGGAAAGTTCTAGAATCCTCTTGGGATTACCTTTGTGTCGGTTGGGTTCCAAACCCAATACCACTCAAACTTGGTCACCAAGTTAAGTTAACTATAATACAATCCTTGTATTCAATCACAACTTAATCTTGGATCACCAATAACCTAATTTCTCCTCTCCTCTCTCCCTCTTTGTGTGGCCGGTCGAACACCCAAACCCCAAGGGTTTCCGATTTTGCTTAACTCAAAGATACAAGTGTTTGGTTTTATTTGTGATTCAAGAAACTAGCTTTTCACATCAAATCGCTATTAGTACGTGTGTACAAGAACGAAGGACAAGCACGCTTGAGCTTGTAATCTTGGTGGTCGACTTTTGTGTAGGTCGAATTATATAAACCCTAAATTAGGGTTTTGGGTTTTTGTTCTTGTTCTAAATCATCGTTTGATTCTTGAATTGCTAAAAGGTACGCACTTTCTTGTTCGGTTAATTATTTACATATATTATTCCTATTTACTTCCGCTGCATGCTTTGATGATGTTATTTGTTTTATATAATTGTTATGAGTATAAAATCCCAACAAAAGCCTTACATGAAAAACCATGTAAGCTTAAAAATGACATGCCAAAAACATGCTTTGGGAACATGATCAAAAATGAAACTAAACAATAAGTCTCAAAACTATACCACAAAATAATAACAAGACTAAAAATATGACTATAATACTCGTTACACATCAAACCAATAAAGTCACAAGTGTTTGTAGATAACATTCTAGTTAGGCCAGAAACAAGGCTTAGGCAGTAAATGAAAAGCACAAGTAAAGACATATTGAAATGTAGAAATGAATTTCCTATCTAGTAAGTTGGAGAGAAGGGTATTGCTAGTATTTATATTCAAAGATTTAACTTCTTACGTTAGCACAATGTTTTACGCCACGCATCTTCATATGTTTTTTAATCCATAGACCAAAGAAAATTTTGACTTGGGACAGGGACAAAGAATAATATTTAAAACTGAGCTGAGGGAATGGACTTGGTCACATACCAACATAATATTATAAAACATGCGATAAAACAATGCCTAATTCTTCTAAAAAAGATAATACTTGGACCATATATTGGTTATAATGAAACAGGTAACAACAATTAGTAGCTTGCTGAAATGTATGTATTTAACAAATGTATTTATCTTTTTAAAAACAGTAAACTTAGTTCCTGTGATAATCGTCTATAATTTTTAACCAAACATCAGATTAGTGACAGATGGTTGGGTATCTATTAGGATGAAAAGCAAAAAGATGGATTAAAACCTGTATGTCAAAAGTTTTAAAAATATTTCAATAAGAAACTGGCCAAGTTTGTACGTCGTTCTAAGATATATCCGAAAGAGAATTAATCAATTGCAGGGATATTGAGAGAAGAGTAGACCATGGTGCTGACTGCCTTAAAAAATATAAAAACAATGAAACTTTCAATATATATGTCACGAGTGTAATTCACTTTTCTTTGAGAGTATTAAATACATGTCAAGTCAAACTTTTCCTCCACTCATGGTTACATAACATAAGGATTAAATAATTTTTAAATTTGACAAAATAATTTTTAATGGCATCTCTACATACATGGCATTCTGTTCAAAATGTTGATGATACTTGTCAATTTCTTTATGATAGTAGACACACAAATTTAACAATTTATTATCCATCGGATCTTGAAAAGATGAACTAGGATAAATGGTTCTTTGGGAATATCTTCTCAGTGATATATATGCCGCTTATGAATATGTTTACAAACCCTAACTTCCAATAGCATTCACAATCGACCACTAGAAACGAATTCTGCCCAAGAAAAAGATCGAAAGGAACCCGAGTAATCCAACCATGCATGCCATCAACAAACAATCATCGCATCACATGACACAATCAGAGAAACAAATGCAGTTTAACCAAACCGCAACTTAACAATACCGACTGTAGTAATAACGTGTACGGAGAAGAAGCAAGAAATATAATCCATGTACTAAAAGCTTCATCATGAAACACCATAACCACGACATACAGTCAGTCACCAAATGCGACCAACACACTCACCACCCTATGATCCAACATCTGCACTTAGAATGCAGATCGTATCCAAGGTAAGTGAAAATAGGGGGTAACACCAACCCTAACGTCTCATAAATCGACTCACAAGATCCACTAACTAATGAGCCAATCAGCAACCGATATGTGAAAGTGTAGTAATTAGGGTTTTTGAACAAGAGTACCCATAAACTTGACTTACATCTCTCAAAAACCCAAAAGCAGAATCACTTACATCTGATGAGGAATATTCAATGTTCGTGCAGATGTACATCATCACCAAACAATAACAAATAAGATGAAAAAGAAACAAAACCCTAAAATACAGGATTCTATTTAGCGTTAGACCCATATATCCATAGCAGCAATCGACCATAAACAAAAAACCAGAGAGGTTTTTAGATTCAGAATACCATAGTCGACCCCCAAAAAAATACACCAGATCATATCTATAATAAGAATCGGTTTAATAAACATCAAACCGACTAGAAAGAGATACCATGAATAGGAATACGATCATATAGAAACATATGCACCAAAACCCTAAAGAAAACAATGATACATAATAAAGAGTTGTTAGGGTTTCGGTGAATTGCAGCCCACCACCTCTTTGGATACACAACCCAAAACCGATTGCATACCAATGAATCGAATATTCATAAGTAGAGAGGCGGTTAGGGGGATGATTTGGCCGGAATTTAGATGAAGAGATGACGGCTGATCTGCATAGGGAGAGAAAGACTTTTAGGGTTTTTTTAGATGAGGCTTATCTTTGTTTAAGAACTTTTTGTTTAAAAATTGAATCTAGGCTTATAAGATTAAGCCAATAAATTTAAGTTCATGGAGGTAGGTTATTGAAGTTAGACCAATAAATCTAGGCTAATGAAGTTAAGTTTCTGAATATGGGTCAGGAAGGTAGGCCACTGTGGCTAATTGTAGTTCACTTGAGGTTGATGCCACGTTTTGCGGTCTAAGTTAAGCCATTTGAGGCTGTTGTGGGGGCCGAGGTTAAGCTGTTTAAGGCTGATGTAAGGCCACTTGGGGCCAAAGTTAAGTCGTTTGAGGCTGATGCGAGGCCGCTTAGGGCCTGAGGTGAAGCCATTTAAGCCTGATGTGAGGCCTCTTGGTTCGAAGTTAAGCCGTTTGAGGCTGTTGTGAGGCCGCTTGGGGCGAAGTTAAGTTGTTTGAGGCTGTTGTGAGGCAGCTAGGGGTCGAAGTCAAGCCGTTTGAGGCTAATGTGAGGCAATTCGGGGCTAACGTTAATTCATTTGAGGCTGATGTGAGGCTGCGTGGGGGCCGAAATTAAGCCATTTGAGGATAATGTGAGGCCGCTTGGGGCCTAAGGTTAAGTCGTTTGAGGCTGTTATGAGGTCGCTTACGGCCGAAGTTAAGCCATTTTAGGCTGATGTGAGGCTGCTTGGTGTGAAGTTAAGTTGCTTGAGGCTAATGTGAGTCCGCTTGGGCCGAAGTTAAGGTATTTGAGGCTGATGTGAGGCCGTTGAGGCCTCAGATTAAGCCGTTTGAGGCTTTGTAAGGCCACTTGGGGCCGAAGTTAAGCCATTTGAGGCTGATGTAAGGCTGCTTGGGGCCTAAGGTTAAGCTGTTTGAACACTGATGTGATACCGCTCGGGGCCGAAGTTAAGCCATTTGAGGCTGATGTGAGGCCGCTTAGGGCCTAAGGTTAAGCTGTTTGAGGCTGATGTGAGGCCTCTTGGGGCCGAAGTTAAGCCGTTTGTGGCTGATGTGAGGCCTCTTGGGGCCTAAGGTTAAGCCGTTGAGATTGTTGTAAAGCCGCTTGGGGTCGAATTTAAGTCGTTTGATGCTGATGACAAGCCATGTGTGGCTGAGGTTGAAGCATACAAGTCTTTATCATGAAAATTTTTTTTGGGTAAAGGGTTTTCCCGGCAAATGTATTACTCCAAAAAAACGTTTAAGTACAAAGGATATGGGTGAAGTCCTATATCTCAGCTCGTTACATAGGCGGTAAAGCTAACAAATCAAGACACTTCCTATCATTTAAAACAATATAACAAACAACTACTCACTAGATTACATTTGACACAAACCCAAACATAAACTAACGTCTAAGGTTCTTAGGAATCCTTATGTCATAGGAATCACAAAAGGAAATTTCACTAGCAGAAAGCTTTTCGTGGACTTCATCATCAACATCATAAAGATCATCATCATAGGGGTCATCTTCATAACTCTCCCTCCAACTTTCTAATAAACTCTTCTGCCCCCCACCTCCATTTTCACTCCCACCCTTAGAAGAACTAGCCACAACAGGCATACCAAATGCTAAAAAATTAGCCATAACGTTATCACAAGATGCAACCTCATCTTCACTAACATGATCACCCGGATAATTAACCTTTTTTAGAGTAGCTTTCCCATCAATAATTAGCTTTTCACATTTCTCAATTTTTTTAACAATAGGAGTAGTACAAGGAATATCATTCTCAACAGTATCGTCCATATCAAGAGCATAAAAAGGGTTTGATGTAGCCATATTCGTCCCACTCGTACTTGCCTCATTAGCGTTATTTTCCTTAGTAGCACCCGGCATCTTCGACACAGCTATATACACCTTCTTAGGCTTAGAATGGCTAAATTTGGCCCCTTTACCCACATCAATACCATGAAACAGCTTTTTCTGAGGCATTTGAAGTCCAAACTTCTTTTCTTTAAGCTTACGATTCTTAACCTCAGTGAAACCGTCATCAGTCTTATCTAAAGTAGTAGAAGCTTTAGTTGCCCCATTATTGTCCCTTAACACATTTTGGACACTTAATACGATCATGCCCAAAAACTTTACACACATCACAATGAGGAGGCGTCCATTCATATTCAACTTTAATGATCTCCGTAGTATAGCCACTATCATCCTCATTAGGAATAGCAAGACTAACTTCACTTTTAAAAATAGAATCTGCATTAAGTTCAACTAGAGCACATGCAAAAATAATACGTCCCCATGAATCGACACACACGAAACTTGTAGAAGCATTCATCATAATAGATTCCCCTACTTGCGTGGCAATCAAGCTCAAACCATCCTCTGAATAAGTAAGCAACAGAACATTATGCATTTTGATCCAAACCGATACCTTGTTACCTCGTTCCTAAATAAGGGATAAAGTGGAAGTCCATTTGTTAAGGATAATAGGCGAGTTACGTATAATCCAAGGACCTCGTTCCACAACACGATCCACACCCTCCTTGGTAGCAAACATAAAAAGAAACACATCATCACCATTCCTTCATCCGCTTTTGCGAACCAAACTTTCCCATGTATTAGTAAAATAATTCTGAACTAAAGGAAAAGCAATGGTCTTACCAAGAAAGTAACCAACAAGTGTGTTATCATACCGACTTAAACCTTATTCATAGCAACCATAGGCAACATTGTGTCATGATTATTCACACGATTCTCATTAAGCAATTATCTAAAATTCACTCTCGGAACAGTGCGTGTAGCATTAACGACATTGGAAAAAGATGAATTCTTCACAAACCGTCGATGTAGGATCAACATCAGATGTACTAGTAGGATTAGACAAAAATTTAACTTGTTGTATCCCACGAGAAGTATTTTCCCCCACATTAAAAGTACCTACCTCACGATTAGGTACAACTCCCACCTTATTCAGACCGGTTGTAAGCACGGGTGAGTCATGAGCATTCATGTCCACAAGAATAACCAACTTAACATCACCGTCTTCATCATTCCAATCATCAATAATAGGACCCTTATTCAAACAAACATTAGGATCATTCCTACCCACATCAATCTTAGTACGTGAATTAATCGCAACCGACTCACTTTTCTGGTTATTCACATCAACACCGCTAAGGTCAACGGTGTTTTTATTACGCATCAAATCTTCACCTTCCAAAGAAGCTTGATCGGCCAAGCTTGTAAAAGAACCATCATTCTTCATTCTAGTTTGATCGGCCAAAGAACCATTCAATGCACTAGTTTTAAGCAAGTACCTTTTTTCCATCCCTCCCAACCCACAAACAAATCGAAGACCACAAATAACAACCAACATGCAGCACAAGGACAGTAACGAGATGAGAAAACCCTAACACGAAGTTAGAGTTTTAAACGGTTGCGCACTGTTAGTTTTATGGATATAAATTAGTAGATGTGAGTTAGGATCGAACTCGAGACCACGGGATTGCACACTTTACGTATGAGAATTAAAGTTAATAATTAAATGTAATAGTTATATTAATTTATTAATTAAACGAAATAACATAATGGGCGTTAAGTAATTAACTGTAATGGACGTTAAATGTAATTGGAAAAGGACTAGATTGCAAATATTGGGAAGGTTCCGGAATCCCTTGTGGGATGTTAGCACCGATCGGCCACAAGGACCCAACCCAACCCAACTCAAACTCAAACTTGTTCACCAAGTTTAGTTTAGTATATATACAAGGCTAGGGGTCTTGTGTTTTGCATCTCTTGTACTCATTAAGCTAAACCTAAAATTTGTTTGTGTGTTTTCTTGCTTGAAACCGATCGTACAACACCCAAGGGTGTCGATCCCTTACTTTTCCAATCTCAAGTTATTTGTTTGATAAAAACTAGCATTCCTTTAATTCGGTATAGTACGTGTGTACAAGAAAGTGGTACTAACACATTATTGTTAGTATTCTTGGATTGAATTACGAAACGGTAAGGGGTAATTCACATAATCCTATAAACCCTAATTAGGGTTCATCAAATTGCTAGTTTTATGGATTTGATTCTTGTTCGGCTAGAATCAAGAAAGGTACGCATATTCTTACTTATGTTAATAAATTATTCGTTAATATTTCCTATACGCTTCCGCACGTATACTTTGATATTTTGTGTTTTATTTATTGAATGTCATGATATATAATTCCAACAGTGGCATCATGAGCCATTGGTTTTAATGAGAAATTAATTACATAAACACGTAAAAAACGTATATTGTATGATGTTTGATGTGATTAATCTAGGGTTTTGGTTTATATTTTTTTTTGGTCGATTTATTTTATTATGGGGCGTAGCCCATTATTTTTTTTGGTCGACCACTTTTTAAATTTTCTTAGGGTTTTAAAATTGTTTGTTAACCTTATCGAAACCTAGAATTAATATATATGTTACGTGATTAATTCATGAATAATATGTTATGTGACATGGAATTATTATATGCGATCTTGTGACTAATTGTATAATTGTTATGATTTATCCATGATGATACATGCTTGTTTGTCATTGATAGTTGCTTGGATATTGCTTGGATATTGCTTAATTGTTAAGATATTTTATCACATGTTTATTTATGATAAATCTTGAATTGGGGAAGACTCCAATTGTATATTAATGAACCAATTATGTGCAATTTGGTATATTTTAATTAAGGGTTTACGCAATCGATTCATCGATGTATGTGGCTCACTTTCTATTGCTGGAGTGAAAGCCCTAATTAATATATACATTAATTTAACCTAGATATTGATTATTAATAGGGTTTATCGAATAAGTTGCATGTGGCTACTTGTTTACACGTATTAATTGTTAGTTATGTGCGCATTGTTATTTAGTTGTTTATTTTTTATTTGTTTACTTGTTTGTTTATTATGTATGACAGTTTTAAGCAAAGGGTAATTTTGAATAGAAAAATAATACGGACTAAACAATGGCGAAATTTGATTTGTTTTTGAAGAGTTAAGTTTTCTATAATTTAATTGATTGATGATTTTGGTACAAAAAGTGAGAACGGCTCACCCAATTTGACGGACTATGTGGGAAGTACTAGGAGGGGAGCGCATTAAACTGTGACCCTAAAGAGGGAGGTTATTGCTTCAGCGCCAAACTCTCCGCTTGCTTGCGACTCAAATTGAAGTTACCAAGTAGGCTATGCGTACAAAATCATCTTAAGGGCGAATTAGCTTTAATTCCATGCGCCACTTCGGTGGTAATTACCGAAACACTAAGTGTTTACACTTATGCAAAAGTACGGTATAATGGGCGATAATTAAAGGTAAATTCCTTGATTGGCGAAACCAATACCTCAATCTAAACTTTGATAATTTGATCTTTCTGAATTGATAATAAAAGTTTTTATTAAATTTTATGCTAGAGGATGAATGCATGACATCTTTGTACATATTTGATTTGACCACATAAAATCAAAACCAGTACCCTTTATAAATTATGTTATATGCCATCTAATTAAAAGGAACACTTGAAGTTGCAATTTACGTCATGTCAGAACTTGGCGAGATTGTGATGGAGAGGTAAATCTTTATGTAAAGTCAGACCTTACATGAACGTATTTGCAGTTCTTTAAGTTAGACACTTAAATTTAGTAGGAAGTGAGAACTGGACTCAAGGCATAAGATGGGATGAAACATGTTTATATTTGCAATAACGTTTGAAAATATAAATCCCATAATGATCTAGGAATTGGAAATTGTTTGCCAATTATTGTTCGACAGATTACCTTATATGTGCTTTTGTTACTAGCAGATCAACTGATGTAATGAACCTATGATAATTTGGATCCTAGTTTTCGAGAAAATTATATGGTTATATGTTTATATTACCTTGGGTATATTTTATTTTCTTGAAAAGTGTATTATCGAAAATACTAATACTTGAACTTTTTTCTGCAGAAATGGCTCAAAACAACAATAACACTAACATTGCACTAAGTTCTGCGTTTAGAAGTTTTTTTGATCGGGAAAACTTGACTGGCTCTAAGAATTTCAATGATTGGCACCGCTCTTTGAGAATTGTCTGTAGAGTTGCTGATCGCTTGAACTATCTGTACATGCCTTGTCCTGCTGAACCAACACCTGACGCACCTCAAGCGGAAAAGGATGCTTGGAAAATTGAGTATAAGCGTCATAATGATGTGGCTTGCATAATGTTGGGAACGATGGAACCTGCTCTTCAAAAGCAGTTCGAAAACTATTTCCCATTTGTTATGCTCGATGAACTTCGAACTATGTTCGAAACCATTTCTTGTCGAAATTTATGATTTGATCGATGCATTACACAATGCAAGCGAGGAGAGGGTAAACTCGTAAGTGCTCATGTCTTGGAAATGAAAGGTTACATGGACCAATTAAGGGCACTTGGCAAAACTTACGAAGATGACATGGCCGTGAACTTGATCAATGATCCTTAACAAGGATTTCAATGGTTTTGTTCGAACTACAATATGCCTGCGTGGGAAGGCATTCTTGACCTACACGCATTGCTAATTGACTATGAAAAGGGTTACCTCGAAGGCTCCTACTCCCGGTAATGGCTATTCGAGGTGGAAGGATTAATAAGCCAAAACCGCGCGTGCGAACAACAAGAAGGGAAGGGTAAGGAAAGGTTGACAAAGGTAAATAGGTTATGGCCTATCAACATGAACCCAAGAAGAACCCTACTCCAGGGAAGGAAAATCCTAAAAAGGATCAATCTTGCCACTACTGCAAAGTAGTGGCCAATGGAAGAGAAAATGTGCTCTCTAACTCGATGATTTGCGGAATCATAAGATCAAGAATTCTGGGTCCATGGGCGCCAATACTTCAGGTATCTTATGTGTAATTGAATTATTTACTCTAAATCATAAAAATTCATGGGTATATGATACTGGATGTGGTATTCACATTTGTAATACACTACAGGGGTTTAGAGTGGAAAGGAAGTTGGCCTATGCGGATCAATATCTGTACATGGGAAATGGCACACATGCAGTTGTTGAAGCCATAGGAACGTTTAGTTTAGTATTGCCTTCGAGCTTAGTACTGTTATTGAACAATTGTCATTCGCACCTTCTATAATTAGAGGTGTTGTTTCCTTTTCGTTTTGTTGGATGATGGTTTTACTCATACTATTTCACGTAATGGAATTTCATTTCTTTAAATGGTGTATTTTATTTTAATGCGATTCTTGTGAATGGTGTGTTTGAAATTGATGTGATTGAAATGAATCTAACAAATATAATAATTGATGTTTAGCATCAATAAAAAATAAAGTTGGACTTGAATTCTTCTTATCTTTGGCATTGTAGACTTGCTCATATAGGCAAGGCTCGCATGCAAAAGCTACAACAAGAAGGGCTTTGCAAAGTATCAATGATAAATCATTTGATTAATGTGAGTCATGCATATCGGGAAGATGACGAAGAAACCTTTTCATAGCAATATGGAGAGGCGTTTGATCTACTTGGTCTTATTCATCGATGTGTGTGGACCACTTAGACATGTGTCAAAGAGAGGTGCTAGCTACTTCTTAACCTTCTTGATGATTTCACCGTTATGGTTATTTTTATTTACTTAAACATAAACATGAGGTGTTTGAAACATTTAAAGTTTTCAAAGCGGAAGTAGAACGCAATTGGGAAAGAAGATTAAAGCTCTTGATCCGATAGAGGAGGTGAATATTTAAGCCAAGAGTTTGAAGATTACTTAGGCGAGAATGGAATTGTCGAGAATCTAACTTCTTCATATACTCCACAATAAAATGGTGTATCGAGAGAAGAAATCGTACATTGTTGGACATGATACGATCTATGTTTAATCTTACTACTCTACCTTTATCCTTTTGGGATTATGCTTTAGAATCATTGTTCGCATTCTAAATATGGTTCCACAAAGAAGGTTGATAAGATACAATATGAAATATGGCATGGTAAAGCTCTAACTTTGTCTTATTTAAAGGTGCGGGGTTGCAAGGCGTATGTTAGGCGTGACTCGTGAGATAAACTCCAACAAAGATTTGTAAAGTGTATCTTCGTAGGATACCCTAAGGAAACTATGGGTTACTACTTCTACTATACAACTAAAAATAAAGTAATTGTTGCTAGGTATGGAGATTTTCTTGAAAATGATCTTGTATCTCAAGAATTCGGTGGGAGAGTTTATGATCCGGAAGATGATCAAGAAGGCGCATTACCTTACGAAAACACTAACGTACTTCGGTAGAACACGATAGTCCGGGTCCTCCACCGAAGTTGAAGTGATTCCGTTCGTAGATCCGTAAGGTCTCGCGTGCACTGACGTCTATGTCTTAACGTAGATGTTGAGGAAACTATGTTAGGAGATCTTGGAGAGCCTACTAGTTATAAAGTCGCCATGGCAAGTCACGAAAAGGATAAATGGCGAGTTACAATGAATGGGGAAATGCAATCCATGAGAGAAAATGAAGTCTAGGAAGAGGTCTATTTACCTCCAAGCGCCAAGGTGGTTGGAAGTAAGTGGCTCTATAAAATTAAGGCCGACTTGGATAGCAATATACACGTCTATAAAGCTCGTCTAGTCGCGCAAGGTTTTACTCAAACTTATGGCATAGATTACGAGGAGACCTTTTCTCCTGTAGAGACATTAGAGCTATTAGAATTCTCATAGCTATAGCGTACTATGACTATGAGATATGGCAGATGGATGTCAAGACCGCCTTCTTGAATGGTCGCTTAGATGAAGACATCTATATGAAGCAACCTGAGGGGTTCGTGAATCCACAATTTCCAAAACGTATATGCAAACTTCAAAGGTCCATTTATGGATTGAAGCAAGTATCAAGGCAACGGAATAAGAGATTTGATGAAGAAATCAAAATGTATGGATTTATTCAAAATCTTGATGAGCGATGTGTATATCACAAAGTTAGTGGGAGTGGTGTAATTTTCCTTATTCTTTATGTCTATGACATATTAATTATGGGAAAAGACATTCCAAGTTTGCAAAATGTTAAGGCATATCTTGGGAAGTGTTTTTCCGTGAAGGATTTAGGAGAAATTGCATACATTCTGGGAATCAAGATTTACTGAGATAGGTCAAAGCGGTTAATTGGTTTAAGTCAAAGCGCTTACATTGATAAAATATTGAAGAGATTCAATATGCAAAATTCAAGAAAGGATCTTTGCCGATGGAAGTAAAGCATGGCTTATGTAGCGATATGTGTGCATCAACACACACGAGGTGGCACGCATGCGAGAAAGTTCCTTATGCTTGATGGGATCTATTATGTATGTTGTGAGATGCACAAGGCCGGATGTAGCGTTCGCTCGAACATGACCAGTCGATATCAACAGAATCCGGGTGAACTTCGTTGGACTGCTGTTAAACATATTCTAAAGTATCTTAGGCATACGAAAGATTTGTTTTTAGTGTATGGTGGAAATCCAGACACAGAGCTTGGTGTTACATGTTAATGTGATGCGTCCTGGCAGTGTGATAATGATGATACGAAGTCTTAGACGGGTTATGTCTTTGTCATCAATTGAGGAGCAGTTGATTGGAAGAGCAAGAAGCAGAGTACGATTGTGATGTTTGCGATAGAAGCCGAATACATAGCTGCTTTGGAAGCTGTAATGGAGGCTGTTTGGATTAGGAAATTCATTTCGGGGCTTGGTGTTATTCCTTCAATTGAATCACCTATTGATATGTATTGTGACAATTACATTTGCAATCATATTTGCCAATGAACACAGGTCATGAAGGGCACGAGACATTTTCTGGAAGTATCACTATGTTCGGGAACAAGTCCATGAAGGTGAAATTAATTTATTGAAAGTTCAAACATATGACAACTTAGCTGATCCTTTCACTAAGGCTTTGGCTAGAGACAAGCTTTTTGAACTTGCCAATGGAATTGGACTTCGTTTAGCTAATAGATAGTTTCATGCAGAACTGTGATTAGTATTTGGATAAAGGATATTGTAAACATTTATTATTTTGATGAAATAAAGTTTGGATTATGTTTATTTTCATTTATAATATTGTTGTCCTATATTTGCATGTTTAATCCATGAGTAACTATGTTATTCTAAATTGTCCGTTGTCGATTAATGATATGGAAGTATCATTAAATTAAGACAAATCTGAGAGATGTGGTAGAATATACTTGAAAGTATATTGATGAGAATGCATACCAATTTCAGATGATATTCAATGAATTGAATATAGGACTTATCCCAACTACATAATTTACTTTGTGGATATTGTTATAAGTAAATTATGAATAGTTATCCTCAGATTTGAGATACCAGATAAGTATCATGAATGTAGTGCATTTATATGGAACAACTTAACGCTATACGTAACTGGTAGTTATAAGGGTTGTTTCAAAGTTTGTGGGTTAGTCTTGTAGTCAAGATACAATTTGTTCCTTCAAATTTATTTGGAGTTTAACACTGCTGGGCCCTCATAGGGTTGACAAGATGTTTGTGCGGCTGCACCCAAAATCTCCCCTAAATAAGTTTAGAAGATTTGGTAATCTTGGTCAATCACTTATAACGAGAAACAAAATAGTTTAATAAAGAATGACTTATTTCAATATCTTTATTTAACGTGGTATTAGAAACAAAAGGATAATAATAATGAGAAATCATTAAAAGGTTTTCCAGGATCCTTACTCGAGTCGTACTAGAGGCATCGAAGTGTTGCTAGACGCTAACCGATGTGATCACTCTATTAAGATATATCCAAGTGGGAGCTGTTAGTTTTATGGATATAAATTAGTAGACGTGAGTTAGGATCGAACTCGAGACCGCGGGATTGCACACTTTACATATGAGAATTAAAGTTAATAATTAAATGAAATAGTTATATTTATTTATTAATTAAACGAAATAACATAACGGGCGTTAAGTAATTAACTGTAATGGACTAACGGACGTTAAATATAATTGGAAAAGGACTAGATTGTAAATATTGGGAAGGTTCCGGAATCCCTTGTGGGATGTTAGCACCGATCGGCCACAAGGACCCAACCCAACCCAACTCAAACTCAAACTTGTTTACCAAGTTTAGTTTAGTATATATACAAGGCTAGGGGTCTTGTGTTTTGCATCTCTTGTACTCATTAAGCTAAACCTAAAATTTGTTTGTGTGTTTTCATGCTTGAAACCGATCGTACAGCACCCAAGGGTGTCGATCCCTTACTTTTCCAATCTCAAGTTATTTGTTGTTGGTGTGTATCACAAATATCTACTTGGGATAAGACCAAATATTGGTTATTGAAATAGGCAAAAATTAATAACCCTTGCGCTTATAAGTGTTTAGCCTTTTGTTTATTTCTCACGATTTGGTTTGTTTCTCGGTCTATCCATGCTAATGAAAACCATCTCTATTTATAGTAGAATACTCACTCCTAGTTAATGGACATTATGGATGATTAACGACCAATTAACCACTCATAATAAGCCTCCATTATCATAGGAATAGTGGTTACATGACCAATTAAGCGTGGTCAAAAGCAGTCATAACAACCAATTGAATGAGTCAAAGTCATTACAAATTAATCAACGCAACACTACCGGTAGGAACCATTACACTAGCGGCGGGAACCATACACTACCGGCGGGAACCATTACACTAGTAGCGGGAACCATAACACTACCGGTAGGAACCATCAGTTACTACACTAGCAGTAGTAACCAATACACTAGCAATACAAACCACTATTGAGTCGAGTCAGGGTGTTCAGAGACCTCATGGGTGTACACTCCGTACCTCCTAACCCAAAACCAGGTGTGAATTAATCCCACAAGTGCACTAAATTTACCAACAATCCTGCCTAAATTTAGTTCACTTCCTTTTCAAGAAAATTAAACATCAAACAAAACATGTGCATAAACGAAAATATCGTGAGGATTGAATTTCCATCTTAGTACATTACACGTTCAAATATTCGAGAATCGGGTGTTCTAAGAATTGAACCCTTGACCCATTTGAATACGAAGATAAAATACACAAGTTTTCAAACACTTAAAAGCTCGACACTATACAAGCCATGTGTTCATATCCAAATTCATAAATGTTGTAAGAGCCAAAAGTCCAAAGCTCCACAGGCGGCAAAACTTCAACATTTACATAGGTGGTTCCTCTTTATTCATGCTCACAAGCACTTTTCAAAGAAATTAACCATTAAAGTAAATACTTCATCCTCCTTTTCGTGAGTTACGAGCACAACCTTGGGATGTAAAATAAAACATGTGCTCCAGTCCATCGAATGTTGACTTTCCATATTGAACTCGGCTCCCAAGTTTCCTCGGGAGGAGTTGGGTGTCCTAGCATTCGATGACTAAGTTGGACTTAAACCCATCCCTTTAGCGGACTTTATAACAAAGTCTCTAGCCAATCCCTTCGTCAAGTGATCGGCTAAATTTTGTTGAGATCTAACAAACTATATAGATACCACCCCATTCATGATAAGCTCACGAATCATGCTATGTACGACACCTAGGTGTCTAGACTTAACATTGTACATCGGCTATAAGCCTTAGCCAATGTAGTTTGCACTATCACAATGGATAGATATAGGTGCTATAGGTTTAGGCCACAATGAAATCGAAGAAACAAGTTTTCAACCATTCGACTTCTTTACCGGTAATGCTAAAGCCACAAATTGATTCCATTATCGAGGCGGTGATGCAAGTTTGCTTCTTGGATGCCCAAGAAATTGCACTTCCACCAAGTAGGAATACCCGACCACCGGTAGGCAATTGTCTTTAGTGTTCTTGATCCAACTTGCATCGGTGTATCCTTCCAACATGAAGGATAACTAGTATATGAAAGACTATAGTCCATAGCTCCCTTGGATACTCCGGTACCCTCTCGTGAGCGAATACCCGAAATTGCAAGTTTGCTTCTTGGATGCCCAAAAATTGCACTTCCACCAAGTAGGAATACCCACCCCGGTAGGCGAATTGTCTTGATGTTCTTGATCAACTTGCATCGGTGTATCCTTCCAACACCGAAGGATAACCAATATATGAAGACTATAGTCCATAGTTCCTTGAGATACTCCGGTACCCTCGAATTGCTTGCCGATGATGAGCACTAGGATTACAAGTATAGATGCTCGGTTTACCTTGCAAATGCAATATCGGGCCTTGTACAAGTCATGGCATACATCGAGTGACCAATTACCTAGAATACTCAAGTTGAGATATAGCCTTGCCATTATTAGTCATCGACTTCTCACAAGTATCCATAGGTGTACTCTTTGAGTACAATCAAAGTAGCGAATTTCCTCAACACCTTATCAATATAATGAGACCGAGAGATAGAAATTCTTTTACTTTCATGTTTAATCCTTATACCAAGGATAACATCGCCTCCCCGTGTCCTTCATGGAGAACCTTGATGACAAAAATTCCTTTGTCGGTCAACTGATTTTGGTCGGTGCCAAAGATCAACATGTCATCAACATATAGACAAATGATGACTCCTTTACCAGATTCATCAAATTTGCTATTTACACATTTGTCAGCTTGGTTAAGAACATAACTGGTATGTGCTAAAACACATACCTTTTCATTATCAAAACTGACCCAAAACAACCAAGAAAGAGCCGTTTATTGCTAATATTTGCTGTTTTCTTGAGTTTGTGCTTGTGCAGGTACGGATATGTAAAAACACACGAAAAAGAAGCCAAAACCGAAGAAAACCGAGCACGAGAGAGAGAAGAGCGCTTAAGCCGATGTTGGGATGCGATTTTATGGGATTCGGATGCTCAAAAGTCATTTTACGGAGTTCTAGATAAAGATTGGGAGATTTCACGTTAAACCCGTCATTGTATCACATTTTCACAATTTACCCTTTCACTTTCCAAAAATTACACTTTCAACCCCTCAACTTTCACAAATTGTCACAAAATATCCTTCACTTTATCATTTTCACCTTCACATTTTCAGATTTACAACCTTGGTCCCTGAAAAATATGAATTTACACTTTTTGGTCCTTGGTATACTAAATTATCACAATTCAAGTCCAAGTCAAAAATATATAAGCCCAAAAGTAATTCAACATCCTCGGCCCAAATCCGACAAACCTTCACCCGGGTCCAATCCAATTCACAACTCTCATTACCCGGTTTGATATTTCAACCCATTTCCACCCTTATTACCCGAGTTAAACCCATCCAACCCGGTCAAACCAACCCATCAAAACTAGTCAAATTAATATATTAAAACCTCACCCATACACAAACGCGCCCAAAGCTGTTACCCATTGTTACTTTTACTTCCTCTCCCACCTTTACCACTTTACCTTGATCCTTCCCATTTACCCACGTTTAATGATTCTAGAAGCATCTGACAACGTGTCAGAGGGAGTGACTCAAGGAATGACACGGTGGCAGTTTAGAGCATTCTTATTGGTGTGAACACATCACCAATTCAATCCAAGGGACGAGAATGAATAAGATGACTCACAAGGATGATCAAAGGCCGAGATTAGACCTCCTAGATCCTTCCCAAAGCTCCTACTCAGCTATTTATTCCCCATTTCAGTCACAAGAGGATTTGTCCAATTTCTCATGCATTAGAGGAATTTTGACTAGTTACTCTCCTGTCCATTTTCATGTTTTTAAGTAGTCAATTAGTTTGTAATTTCAGTTTTCAATTTGTAAACTCATTTTTATTAATGCAAATCTCCTTTTCCTTTAAATACCTTGTCAAGTCAGATTTAAGATCAAGTTTTACTATTACATAAGTTCTATTGTATGAGTCTTAAGCTCATATAAGCTTATCTAGGCTTATGCAAGCTTATCTTTGCTTTATTTGTCCTCAATCTCAGTTTTAGAAAAAAGTCAATGAAAGTCAAACGGGTAAAAATTTGAAAGTCAAAACCAGAGTTTTAGTGATTTCTGTTTCCATGTTTGTTTAAATGTTAGTTTTAAAGTGATTTGAGTTAATATAATTAGTTGAGATCAGTTTCTTTATAATTTCAGTGGATTAATTGCTTCTAGTTAGTTTTAAAGGAGTGTTTGGTTCAGTTGATTCCATGGTCTAAAAAGGGTTTTAGTCATTCAATTTAAGTTTGTTCTGTGTTAATTGCTGGTAATTTAGCTTTTACAATTAAAGTTTTTAAAGGTTTTACATGTTAGCTTGTTTTGAAAGGTTCTTCTTATCTGTCTTGAACTTCTCTATCTGTCCAAACAGATATGTACTACTTTGCTTACATTCTTAATATGATATCATTAGCACTAGTTATTTAGTTTTTATAATAGCTTGTTAGTTGATTCTCATTTGTTTAGAGCTTATTTAGAGCTTAGGCTGCAACTCCCTTCTTTTCATATCTGTTACTGTCACATCAACTAGTAGGCAAGCTGAATTTGGGTTTATCTTTTCAATTTTATTGATGAATGATAGCTTCTTAGGGTAGCTTTAGGACTAGATGTAATTCATTTGCCTTTAGATAGAATCATTGATGCTTTTTAAGTAGCTAATCAGGTCTGCTATAAGCCTTATCGCTTGTTTGTTCTTCTGCACATCGCCAATCGCCCTAATATGTCTGTTAGATTTTGATCTCCAACTTCTTCTCATTAAGTCCTTATTAGATGTAAATTTGGATTTGCAATATCTGGTTGGTGGTCTACTGATTTCAAGATTTGGTTTTCACTTTAGCTTTTTAGATAAGCCAGCAAAACAGCTTAAACATAGGGGTCAGGTCACTGTTTGGTAGAATTAGCATTTAGCTTAAATCCTTGGTAATCAGTACATTAGTAGTTAGGAGTAGATGTAATTAGTTGCTTTAAGCCTATCTTAGCATAAATTAGCTTAAGTTACTGTTTGGAAGCTTATTTTACTATTTTGCTTAATCTAAATTGCTTATTTCCATAACAGTTTGCACATCGACCTTCATATTTCCCACTTAAGCCTATGTTTTCTTATTTTCATAGATCCGAATAAGATTTTAGAATTTTCCTAATTTTTCATTAATTTTGGTCCTTGTTTAGTATTTTCTTATTTAAAAGCAGTTTTAATCACTTTTAAATAGCTTTTATTGCAAATAATTAAGAAAAGTTCAAAAATAATTTTCAATTTTCTCAGTTTAAGAAAAATATAAAAGCATAAAAATATTTTCCTTATTTTCTCCTTTTATTTGGTATTTTCACAATTTAAATTAGAGTTAAGCAGATTTAAATTCATAGAAAATAGAAGATTAATCTGAAAAATAAAAAATAGTTTTGAAAAATCTTTTGTGATATTTTAGATTTTGAAAAGTAATTCCATAATTTTCCTCTCTTTTCATAATTTTAGAATTTTAATTTAGTTTAAAGGTTAAAATATTAGTTTTAATTCTAATAAAATCAAGAAAATTCCTAAAAATAGTTTTAATTCTAAAATAGTTTTCTAAGATCATTTTAGAGTAAAAGTAATTTTAGGTTATTTGTAGGAGTTAGAATAGACGTAGTTGCTTTTTATTCGCGTTTCGTTTAATCCCGTATTTGCGTTTTAGCGTAGAATTGCGTAGTTTGCCATTATTCTTAGGTTTTCCCATAGATTTTAGTCCTTTATGCTTTCCTTATCCGTAGTTTAGAATATATCATTTTATCCCTTATCTCATTCAAATCCGATTATCGAGGCGTGAGTTGGAAATTCCATTCAACCTCGTTCGAACGATCTCGGTGCTCAAACCTAACACGTTTGAGTTACCCCATCGATACTCAACTTCTCATCTATTATTGGTCGATTAATACGAGCCGTTTTAAGTTTCTTCGGTTAGTCATTCACAAGTGGCTAGCTTGTGTGAGTAAAGCTGGACGTGTTTGGAAGGCGGAAATCAATAACCACTAGACAAAACCACTTCATCAAATTTTTGATGCCATTGTAGGTGCACCTTTGGTCCATAAAGAGACTTAATCAATTTACACACCTTTTTTCCTTTGTCGAGCAAGATGAAGCCACGAGGTTGGTTCGTATAAAACTCCTCATCCAATTCACCATTTAAGAAAGCGTTTCACATCCATCTAATGAATAATCGATTGTGAATTGATGCCAAAGCAATTAGCGATCTTATGGTCTGATCTGAGCCACATGGGCATAAGTATCAAAATAGTCTATTCGACTTTTGTTTAAAGCCTTGAATGACTAGTCTAGCCTTGAAATTTTCAATAGTTCCATCTACCTTCATTTTCTTTTGAAAATCCATTTGCAACCCAGGTTTGAAACCGGTGGTAGATCAACCAACACCCAAGTGTTGTTGCCCATGATGGAATCCATTTCATCATTAATTGCTTCTTTCGAAGCAATATCCTGGAACTTCATTGTTTCTTCAAATGTCTTGATATCATCCTCAACAATGAAGCAATAAGAGTATTGGTCTCAGACCTCATCCCTTGTTCCTTTAACTAAGTATAGTTGAAACTCAGGTCTAAATGACTTTGGAGTCCTGGCCCTTTTGCTCTTTCTAAGCATGGGTTCAGGTTGTTGAACCACAACCTCATCGGGGACCTCGATGGTTCTTCATCGAGGATCTCGATACACCGGTGTCATGAGTTCCATTAGGAATCCTCGACTTGGTCTAGGGATGGTGAGAATCTATTCTCATCAAAGTTTGCATCCCTTGATTCAATTATGGAGTTAATTGAAACATATTCATTATGTTCAATAACATAGAACCTAAAAGCCTTGGAATGCTCGGCATATCCAACAAAGATGCAATCAATGCCTCTTTCACCTAAAGTTTTCAACTTTGGATCGAAGTCTTCATGACCTACAAACCCAAACACCGAGGCAGTTCGAGTTGGGTTTCCTTTTAGTCTAGAGTTAATAAGGGGTAACCTTGTTCCTTTTGTTGGGAACCCTATTTAATAAATAGCAAAGTGTTAACATAGCTTCACCCAGAACCCTTGACTCGATCCTGAATAGGACAACATGGAATTAACCATCCCTTCAAAGACCGTATTTTTCCTTCCGAAATACCATTTCTTTGAGGAGTATAAAGGCGATCGTTTCATGGATTATACCAACAGATGAAAATACAAAGTATCCATGTATTCACCTCCCTATCGATCCTTAATCTTTTGATCAAAGACCCAAGTTGTAATTCAACTTGATTTTAAACACTTTGAATTTTTCTAATGCTTCATCCTTGGTATGTAACAGATAGACATAACAAAACCTAGAAGCATCATCAATAAATGTCACAAAGTACCTCTTATTCCCCAAAGAGGGAGTGACATGCAAATCACACAGGTCACTATGTATTAGCTCCAAGAGCTTAGTCTCACGCTAATGACTGAAAAGGTTTCTTGGTTATCTTGGTCAACATGCAAGTTTTACACTTTTCGATGTCCATGTCAAATCTTGGGATTAACCCATCCTTAGACATATCTTGCATCCTTTTATAATGAACATGGCCAAGTCTAGCATGCCAAAGGGTGGAGTCGGTCGGTGGAGGTGGTCCCAAGGTGAATCATCACTATCGGTGACAATATTAAGCTGAACATTTGGTTACACAAATAGCCAAAACCAATAAAAACACCACTCTTAGACAAGACAAATTTATCGATTTAATAACTTGTTTATATCCATGATTATTCAAAACACTACTTGAAACCAAGCTTTTCCTTATATCGGGAACATGAATAACATTAAACAAAGTTACAATCTTTCCGAACTAAATCTAAGATCTACACAACCACGACCATGCACCAAGGTTGTTGACTCATTTCCCATGTGAAGAATAGAACCATCATTCGATGACTCATAAGTCTTGAACCAGCTTCTATCTTTGCACACACGAACTGTTGCACGAGTCAACCCATCACGCAACATCACATCTCGCACATAATAAGATTCGAGATACATATGTAACATAATAAATCGAAAAGACTTATTTAACATATTCGACCATTTAGTGAGTTGGTAGAACCACCACTCCACGAACCATTAGTGCACGATCCATTGGCTTTACCACCAACCTTAACACCCTTGCAATCCCTTTTAATGTGACGGATTGCCACATTTCCAACAAATAGGTGTTTCCTTCTTGTTAGGATATGCCTTGTGTTATCATGATATTTGCGTTTGCCTTTATGGTCATTGTACCTGGTGGAGTTGTTATGCTCCACCATATTGACAACGGATGCACCAGTAGCATTGCTACTCTTTGGCTTGTCAATATCCTGCACCTTGAGAGATTCCTCAATGCGCAGATGATTGCCCAACTCAACCAGAGTTAATTCGTCTTTCTTATGTTTCAAGGTATGCTTGAAATCTTTCCAAAAAGGAGGGAGTTTATCAATGACACAAGAGACTGAAATAACCTCATCCATGTGCATATTGTGTTGTGTAAACCTTCCAAGTATTCCAAGAAGATCATTTTATTGTTCCATGATTGGTCTTGAATAAGTCATTTTGTAATTTGTGAAATTACTTACAAGAAACTTCTTACTTGATGCATCCTCAACCATATATTTGGCATCCAGGAATCCCAGGTTCTTTGGATGATTCAAAGTTCGATAAATATCAAGCAGAGAATCGGACATACCATTGAGAATTAGACCTCTGCAAATGTAGTCATCATTCTCCCATTTGCTCCTCCTCTGATCGACTCCATAGTAGCATCATCCCCATCATCAGGAATAGGAGTGGTTAGCACATACACCACACTCATGCCGGAAAGCAAGAAGTGCATCTTCTTCGCCACCTCCTAAAGTCCACCCTTCAAACTTGTCCAACGTGGCAAAGTTTGAAGCCATGTGTTTCATTGCGCAGACTATTGATTATCACAAATAGTTTACTTTGATTGTTGGTGTGTATCTCCCGAGCAGGTTAAGACAATCAAGAGTAGCGCAAATACCACTAGGTGGTTACGGATATCACTTGGAATCGTGTTATCACTTTCCAAAGTACACTATTCGACCCTAATGCACGGGTATCACGAATATCTACTTGGGATAAGACCAAATGTTGGTTATTGAAATAGGCACAAATCAATAACCCTTGCACTTATAAGTGTTTAGCCTTTTGTTTGTTTCTCCGATTTCGGTTTGTTTCTCCGGTCTATCCATCTTGATGAAAACCATCTCTATTTAAACTAGAGAATACTCACTCCTACTTAATGGACATTATGCATGATTAACGGCCAATTAATCACTCATAATAAGCCTCCATTATCATAGGAATAATGGTTACATGACCAATTAAATGTGGTCATAAAGCGATCATAATGACCAATGAATGAGTCAAAACTATTACAAATTAATCAACGTCACACTACCGGTAGGAACCATTACACTAGCAATAGGAATCATACACTACCAGTAGGAACCATCAGCAGGAACCATTACACTAGCAGTAGGAACCATAACACTACAAGTAGGAACCATCAGTTACTACACTAGCAGTAGTAACCAATCCACTAGCAGTACAAACCGCTATTGAGTCGAGTCAGGATGTTCAGAGACCTCATTGGTGTACACTCCGTACCTCCTAACCCAAAACCAGGTGTGAACTAATCTTATAAGTGCACTAAATTTACCAACATTTGTTTGATTAAAACTAGCATTCCTTTAATTTGGTATAATACGTGTGTACAAGAAACTGGTACTAACACATTATTGTTAGTATTGTTGGATTGAATTACAAAACGGTAAGAGGTAATTCACATAATCCTATAAACCCTAATTAGGGTTCATCAAATTGCTAGTTTTGTGGATTTGATTCTTGTTCGGCTAGAATCAAGAAAGGTACGCATATTCTTACTTATGTTAATTAATTATTCGTTAATATTTCCTGTACGCTTTCGCATGTATACTTTGATGTTTTGTGTTTTATTTATTGAATGTCATGATATATAATTCCAACACGCACAGCTCCTCTATCCACCAGTCATTATGATCGCAACCAAGAAGAAGATAGATCGACTAAACAATATATATGAGATCGATTATAAAATAAGTCAAAGAACCACCGACCTCAAACAATTAATGTAAGATACTGAATTAGATAAGAATTATACACAGCACACCACGACTTCACAAGCACAAAGTAACACTAGACAAGGTCGGTATTTGTTCATGCACTAGACAAGGTCGGTATTGCATGCAAAATAAAAAACGATAACCACACTAACCCAACTAAAGTTCGACCAATAAAGAATCAATTGAAAAGAGAAAGAATTGAAGAAAATAGAATGAACGGAATGAACATTTGAAAGAAAAATGGAAAGAACGATAATAAAGAATCTGGAAAATATGATTACGAAAAAGTCATTGGGTGAAATAGAAGGGGAAGGCACTTATCATTCGAACGCCTACCCCCAATAAAGGAAGAAGTATTAAGTTGGAACAAAATTTTTGTAACAATTCTTATAAATAAATGTAGCTGAAAACTTATTTGGACAAGAAAGGAAGCACAATATCATGGATGCTTATAGTATCTAAAAGCCTCAACATGCTGTACAAGGAAGTAATCTTTACATGTTTCATCTAATTCTACTCCAAATATTTGTTGAACTTTTTCTTCTTTTTTTAGTAAAAGTTTTTACATCCGGTTAATATATTACTCCAAAAAAACATTTAAATACATAAGATGCGGGTGAATCTCGCATCTCAGTCCATTACATAGGTGGTAGAACTTACATAACAAGACACTACTATTTCAATCAAATGGAATTAACATACGACTACCCGCTAGAATAGATTTGTTGGGTGCAAAAAGTTAATAACCGGTAACCCTGGACCAGCCCACAATCGGCTGCCATTTCATAATGTGGGGGGCATACATGACTCACTTAGTGGTTGTGGTTATGGGATGCCAAGGATTGAACCCTTGACCTTGTGCTTGTTAGGTGCAAAAATGCCCCACCCAGTACCTAGTGAGTTACGCGCCATTTGCACTAGAATACATTTGTATTAAACGTTTATATTGAATATTTGTATTAAATTTACACATAGTTTTCAATCATACAATCTTCAGAATTCAGTTCAAACATTATTAAATCAAAAATACAAGAATCCATAAACTTAATATTATAGATCAACCTCTAGATCTTCATGAAAATATCATAATAATCGTCCAAACCAGATTGAAAAGCGTTAGATTGTAGCAAGTTATCGTTGTTTACTTCGTTATTCTTGGTTTCTTCGGAGACATTGAGAGTAAACCAGAAAGTTGGTTTCTATAAATATGTCATCGCTTGAGTTTTACCATATGTAAATGTTTGTGAAGCTGAAATCCATCTCCATAACTCCCAATCATATTTGCACCACTAGAATTGCATCCGCTATTTGGTTCCAAAGCAACATTGTTTACATATTTCACCCAATCTTCAGATCGATTCATTAGATGCGGATTAATCATATCATCACTCAGTAACTCATCAGGTTTCTTGAAATCACATTGTGTATTTAAGGAATCTGATAGTTTATTAGTATTTGCCAAGGAGTCATGTTTATAATCTGCAGTATGTTATGCAACAATTGATCATTAATGCTGATTAGTGGACTCATAAGGTTTGGAACCCTAAAAGGAAAGTTAGAGGATGAAGCGTTAAACTGAGGAATAGAATTAAGAAATAAACTAAGAGAAGGGATGGGTCTATGCGTTTGGGGGTCAATTCCTTCCTTAAGGAACTTCTTTCTCATATGGGTGTTCCAATAATTCTTGATTTCATTGTCTGTCCTTCCTGGAAGTTGTGATGCAATTCTCGACCACCTGCGCAAGTTTATGATTTCAAACAGATATTAACTAGTGCAATACCCGTGCGTTGCTCATGTCTAACGGATGCAAGAATTTAAAAACTTTATTCAGAAACTTGATTTGAGTGTAGATTGATACATTTAAAAAAATATATTAAAGCATACAGAATAGTGAAACTTTTTAAAGGTTTATAAACCTTATATGTCATGGAAATCATTAGCTTATAAACCTCTTTTATGTTGTTAACCTATTTTTGTTACGTATAAACCTTTCAAGAATTTATAAAATGTTCCAACAAAACACAAGCATTAAATTATTAAAAGGTCTAAAATTAAAACCTATTCATGCCACATAGAAATGAACTAAAACAACAATATAGTTAAAATTAAAGATAAAACTTTTGTATTTACCTCATAGAGATGATTTTATCATAATAAATGCATTAAATAATCACAAAATATCACACATCAATCCAACAGAAAAAGTATCATGTAATTGAAAAACCGTGTTTATCGTAGGTTCAAATTACATCTGAAGTCTCTACCTTTTGAGCGTGCATAGGTTGTCTTTGTGGAAAATCTTTGCTGCGGATATCATCCTTGCATAAAAGTCAAATGAGTAAAATTCTCACATATGAAAAGACAAAGTCACACTAAAGGCAAGGGCATTTTTAATCATTTAACTTTGGACATGGACGAAATCTGCAGCAAAGGTTATTCGAAAAGGACGACGTCTACAATTTAAAAAAGGTAAGGATTACATATGAAATTTGAATAAGCCACATGAATGGTTTTTGAAATCTACTCGATATAAAAGATATTAAAATACCAAGTAACAATGTTATTCAACTATTTCTACGTACATGAAGATGCGATACAATCATTATCATTTACGTATATTTGATCATGGTGATGCTAAGGAAGGCAATGGTGATGCTAAGGAAGGCAACTATACATGCAAGGGAAATTTGAGATATACAAGCCCCCCATATAGTCATGTACAAAATGGTGTCCTACGTTTTTCTAGTTTAAGATAGATGTAGTTTTACAAGAACAACTCCCAAATATAAATTGAAACTTTACTTCATCATCGTATTGTTTGTTGAACAATATCGATTTGGTTTTAGAGTTTTCTCCCTAAATCATTGAAAAATCACTTAAAATATACTCTTAAAATCATTTGGTAGTTTGGTTTGGAATAAAAGAGTATATAAATCAGTATAAATTAAAGATGATCAATCTAATAGAAGACATGTAGGATATATAAATCATAAGGATAAGTTGATGCGGGATTAGAATCCCCCATTCAATATAAACAAAAGACTATATGAATCAAACAGTATATCACATAAAACTATGAATTGATAAGCATGAGGTAACATGTTGGAATGTGAAAGTAAAGAAGTATAGAAGGCGAAAATGCAGAGCATAGAAATGAATGGCGCATTGAGTTTGAAGTCATTTTATGATTTGTTTTTATGTGGATAAATTGAAAGTTAAAATTCACCATTTTGAAATGTAAAAGATCAATTAGATTATTGCATTATATTCGTACCTCATTTACTTTATTATTGTATGGGCTCTTTGAAATGTAATATGATTTTTTGGACTATATAGAGACAAGTTGTAAGAGTTTAACAAATATGAGAATTACAATTGAATTTTAATTTATGGATGTTAATTGAGGTTCTCTTTAAACTATTTTGAAACTAAGATTATGTGGTTTGACGGCAAAAAAGAATCATGTGATATATTTTAAAGATGTGAATCTATCTAAATCGAGCACATGAAATTTGATCTCCATACTTTTCTCTAGTTTGTTGGATTGGAAAATCAAGGAATTAGAATGGCGGAGATTAACTACAAAACTAATCGAACGGACATAAATTGTTCTTATAAAAGTGATCGTCGGCAATAAACTATTAACACATCAATTTAGGATATTAATTGTTGGACGAATTTAAAAACCCTAAATTTGTATAACGAATTTAAAGGATAAAAACCCTAAATCTGTAATCAGTCTCAACAACGAACACGATTTGAAGAAAGAATGACTGATCTGACACTTAAAAATTGAAAATTTATCAAATGCCGACCAAAAACCCTAATTTTACAAAATAGGAACAAATGAATGAATGATAAAAATGTGAAATTGAATGAATGAACGAACGGACATAAAATTTTCTTATAAAAGTGACCGTCTAGAGATTGATTTTGAAAGTATGTTCTCTATGCTGAAAAATGACTGAAATAGCGATCCTTTTATATGCAAATGCTCGTAAATGAATGTATTGATTCCTATAAAGGGAACATACTTTAAGATAAACTCTTACGGCACTTTGTTAATAAGGGGTCAAGCTACTTTTATAACCCATAACGTTAACCAAGCTCGATCAAAACCAAATTGTAAACTTACAAAACGAGTCGTAAAATAGAAAATGAGTTAAACTACATAAATTACTTAGGGAAAATGTTTTATAAAGGTATCATACTTGCCACCATTTTTTTTTCTGGGTGTCGAACAAATTTTGTTCCTTATACGGATACTTATCTTTCATATTCGGCCTCTTTGAAGCCTTTTGTGATATTTTTGCCCTTCAAAATATTAAAAATCCTGCTAGCTGAGAGGGGCAAAAAAGTTATATAATACCTCAAAGAGGCCGAATATGAAAAATAAGTACCCGTATAAGGAAAAAAATTTGTTCGATACAAAAAAAAAAAAAATGTGTCAAGTATGATACCTTTATAAAACATTTCCCCAATTGCTTATGCTCAAATAGACTATTTAAAGTGTAGTAGATTTGACCTGTTACAAGTTACAACTTATAAAGAAAAGTGAAATAAGGTTAAATGAGCATTACTTGTTTCCAAGAGTCGAATGGAGGCTAATGATGAGATTGTCTTCTTCTTCGGTGAAATTTCCCCTTTTTATATCGGGTCTAAGATAATTAATCCATTTACAAATCTAATAAAAAAAGGAACTTTTTTCAAACGCTACCTCCACAAATGTCAAAACCAAACTTTTACCAAATCTTAAATTATGACCTCATTTTAAAACTAAATGTTTGTTTTCTGGTCAAGAAGCTACTTAGTTTATATCTTATCATTTCACCAGCCTATACTACCTACAGTTGTTTTCATAACTTGAGTTTTTTAATTGACAGTTATATTTTAAAACTAAATTAACAAGATGAGTACTCTTAAAAATATTTAGTTTATAATACTATCTATATCTTTTTATTAAAAAAACAATAAAGAAAAAGAACGTGAGCATAGAAACCCTATCTTCCTGCTCATGCATGGCTATAACATTGACAGCATCTTCTTAACGGGATTGAAGTTCAACCCTCATTGTAACCCTCATTGTGCCCCGACTGCCATTGTCTTTACCATTACTCATAATCGACTTCCCATAATTGTTTTTCAATCTCACTCTATCAGGTTTGGTCGTTCCTTACCTTTAAGCCTTATTATTCTTTGTTTTCTATTTATGTTCCCAAAGATGATGGAAGTATCATGATGTTTTAATATAACAAAGTGGTTATTTTTGTAGGTGTTTAGGAAAGCTTGAGAGTAGGCTGTCAATGGTGGCCAATAATGTTAAACTCGTGATTAGGAAGATCAAAACCACATATATGCCTTCAGGGCCTAATCTGCAAGTTTTAGTGACAGACTATTGTAGTTTTTTATTCAAGTTTACATGCTTATGTACGTCATGATAGTTTCTTCCAGTTAGCAAATATTGCTAATGAATACCATGTTTTGTTCATTTGGTTATGCTTATTGGAAGGTGTTGTTGTGTAATGAGTATTTGATGTTCTTTTCTTTACTAGTTATATATTCATTGCTGAATTATTAGGGAGAGCTAAATGGTTTGAAACATGAAAAGTGCGAGTATAAAATCGATCTGGAACAATAGCCATTTACATTTTATTCATATATATAATTGTAATTATTTGGTTTAACATCCAATAGCCCTTTTAAAATCTATGCTTATTAAGCTGTTTGCACATATTTTTTTTATAAATATGGTTCATAAAATTGGGTGGAACAAGCGAGAATTGTAAACTGTGATGTCTTTATGTTAGTAGTTTAAGAAAAGTGGGTGCAAATGCATGGTCTTCAATGACAACATTCAAATATCACATGGTATTTTAAATATTTTTAAAAGTACTTATTTTGTTAAATTAGTTTTAAAAGTACAATGGTCAATTAAAACACTCTACATATGATATAACTTGGTATCTTTAAAAAGACTCGGAACCATGTCCAACATTGGTATCATTTTCCATGCAAATATATAAATTATTGGATTTAAAATTTGTATGGAACCTTTGACTTAATTTGGTCTTAATAAAATTTTTAATGTATACATAGATTAAGTTATATCTGTGAGATCTTCAAAAGTCTTTTAGCGGTTTGCCGGTCTATAGATACGATGTTGAACAATTGAACTCAGTACAATGCATCTAGTTAACCTATTTAAATCTTTGGTGTATTCTATTATAGTGAGTTATACACGGTGTTAAATCAATAATTGACAGTAGAGGTACGAGAAGGTCAAGTGTTAATTACATTTTTCACTCTATATATATATTCAGTGCAATGCAAAGTTTAACCCAATTAATAACATATTATCAGTGAGGCACTTTATTTTGCATACTAAAGGATAAATCTTCACATTTCATCTGATTTGATCTAATGATGGTTATTAACCTAAGATTTAATATGTCTAAACCTAAGTCCATGTTTTTTTTCTTGTCTTTTTCTTATCTTTTTCTTTTCTTTTTATATTTCTTATTTATTTTCTTATTATTTCTCTTTTTAATCACTTTTTATAACTCCACGTTTTTTTTTTTTTTTTTTTTTTTTTTTTTTTTCATCGTTTTCTTACGTTTTATCCGTTTTTCCGTGTTTTATCGTTTTAAATGCATTTTCATCCGTTTTCATACGTTTTCGTCCGTTTAAATCATTTTCTTACATGTTTGTGCGTATTCATACGTTTTCGTCCATTTTCTTACGTTTTCGTCTATTTTCTTAAGTTTTTGTCCGTTTTCAGACGTTTTCCTCAGTCTTGTTACGTTTTCGTCTGTTTTCGTCCGTTTTCTTACGTTTTTATCCGTTTTCGTCCGTTTACGTACGTTTTCATCCGTTTTCTTACGTTTACATACGTTTTCGTCCGTTTTCATACGTTTTCTTCTGTTTTCTTACATCTTCGTCCGTTTTCATACGTTTTTGTCTATTTTCTTACGTTTTCGTTCGTTTTCTTACGTTTTCGTCTGTTTTCATACGTTTTCTTCTGTTTTCTTACGTTTTTGTCCATTTTCTTACGTTTTCGTTCGTTTTCTTACTTTTTCGTCTGTTTTCATACTTTTTCGTCCTTTTTCTTACGTTTTCGTCTGTTTTCATACGTTTTCGCCCGTTTTCTTACGTTTTCGCCCGTTTTCTTACGTTTTCGTCCGTTTTCTTACGTTCTTGTCCATTTTCGTACCTTTTCGTCTGTTTTCTTACGTTTTCGTCCGTTTTAGTACGTTTTCATCTATTTTCTTACGTTTTTCTCCGTTTTCTTACGTTTTCATCGGTTTTCATAGGTCTATATATGCTTTCGTCCATTTTTTAATGTTTTCGTCCATTTTAGGCGCTTTAAATGCATTTCGACGTTCTCGTCCGTTTTCATACGTTTGGTCCATTTCATCCGTTTTGACGCTTTTTCCGTTTTATCGCTTTTCATTGGTTTTTATCGTTTTGTCCGTTTCATCGTTTCGTCCGTTTTTGAAGTTTTATCGTTTCGTTTATTTTCATACGTTTGCGTGCTTACTATTAAACTTTATTATATTACATGTCTAATATCAATTGTGATATTTTATTAAAAAAAAAGTTAATGTCTAATATAACTTGTGATATTTCATAAACAAACAAGTATGTTTTTTTAACCTTTAATATCACTTGGGATATTTCATTGCTTTGTATATTTTTATATATTATCACCTATGTGTTTTATAATATTTTTATAATTTTCAGTTTCAAGATAGTTGTTGTGCTTTTCATCGCAATTGACAAGCGCATAATTTTTTAATGCAACCAATGTTATCTATCACTTGTGATATTATACTCTTAATAGAAATAAAAGGGTTAAAGTTTCTTTAGGTAAATTCTTATTTTGTTCAAAAAAATGTTAATTTAATGCAACACTTGTTTGATTTTAAGAATATGTTAAGTCTCTATTTTCCTAGTTTGCTTCCTTTTTATTCATTTTGATATTTTTAAGTGACATTTATTTATCTCTTGTGATATAACACTGTAAGAAAGATAAACAATATTACACTCTTCATCATGTATGTGTTATCAGTTGTGATACTCAATTAAGAATGTGAAATATTAAATTCATATCAAATGTGATAAGAATTTAGTATTTACCAAGTATATATCAAAGAAATGATAATAAACATCACTTATTATATTATTGTGATGATTCTCTTCATTTTTCTTATTTGTTTTTTTGAAAATATTTAGGAAGATTTTTGTGTTTTATGATAATATGAAATATTAGAAAAAGTGTTTAGCGAAAACAAGAGATGTTATGAAACTTTTGTTAGACTTGTGGTGGATTTTCTATTTAATAGATACATTGTGCATGTTTCGATGGGGTTTATAGCGGGATTTAAAAATATCTATGGTTGAATCGACAAACCAAATAAGCTATGGTTAAAGAAAGCACACATCTTTATAAACAAACTGAGTAAGCTCAAAATCTGTGATATCACACATGATATCACAAGTGATATCACCTCACTTGTGATATCACATGATATCACAGGTGATATCACAATATATCACAAGTGATATAAACTATGATATCACACATGCTATCGCCAGTAATATCACACATGATATCAAAGGTACACACACGTGAGGTGATATCACTTGTGATATCACGGTGTTGAGCTTTCTCGGTTTGTTTATAAAGATGTGTGCTATCTTCAACCACAACTTATTTAGTTTCTTGATTTAGCAATAGATATTTTCAAATCCGCAATAAAACCTATCGAAACATGCACAATGTATCTATTAAATAGAAAATCCACCACAAGTCTAATAAAAGTATCATAACATCTCTTGTTTTCGGTTGAACAACTTTTCTAATATTTCATAATATCATAAAACAAAAATATTCTAAATTTTCAAAACACAAACATCATATTCTTAGTTGAGTATCACAACCGATAACACATACGATGATGAATGTAATACTTTTTATTTTCCTTACGGTGTTATATCACAAGAAAAATAAGTGTCATGAAAATATCAAAATGAAAACGTCTGAAACGGACAAAAGCGTGCAAAATCGAATGAAAAGCGTGAAAGCGGACAAAAGCGTTTGAAAATGGACAAAAACATCGGAACCGGACAAAAGCGTGTGAAAAGCGGACGGCAACGTCGAAAATAGACGAAAACATCTAAAATGGACAAAAGCGTAAAAATATGGATGACAACATATGAAAGCGTGCAAAGCGGACGAAGACGATAAAAGCGGAGGAAAATACATGAAAACATAAAATTACGGGCGAAAACATCTAAAGCGGACGAAAATACATGAAACCTAAAAAGCAGACAAAAGCGTGTGAAAGCGGCGAAACGAAAAAAGCGACAGCGATGAAAGCGTAAAACACGTGCGGCGTATGAAAATGGACGGCGAAAGCGGACGGCGTATGAAAGCGAGCAGCGTAAAAGCGGGCGTAAATGGGCGGCGTGAAAGCGAAAAATGTCTAAAATGGAGGAAAACATAAAAGCGTGTAAGCGGAGAAAACGTTTGAAAACGGAAACGTACAAAAACGTCAGAAAACGGATGTAAACGTACGAAAACGGATGAAAACATAGAAAAATGGACGAAAACACATAAACACGGACGGAAACGTATAAAAATGAACGAAAACGTATAAATAAAGATGGAAACGTATGAGAGCGAAAAAAAAACTTGAATAAAAAAACGTGAATTAAAAAAAAATAGAATCCAAAATTTAAATGTGAATTCCAAAAAAAAGGAAAAAAAAAAAAGAAAAAGAAAAAAAAAATGTTAATAAAAAAACGTTAAAAAAAATCCAAAATATAAACGTGAATTCCTAAAAAAAGAAAAAAAGGGAAAAAAAAAAAAAATGTTTATAAATAAGAAAGACAAAAAGACAAAAGAAAAAGGAGAAAAAAAACATGGACTTAGGTTTCTATATTAAATCTTAGGTTTATACCCACCATTAGATCAAACTAGGTGGATGGTGGGGATTTGTCCATAGTAAGCACCAAAATAAGAGTAAGCGTTTGAAAATTCCCATTATCGGAACTCTCCATTAACCTTGCATTCAGATGCGTCTAAAATGGAATCTTTTGATGTGGTATTTATGTTAGATTTCATGTCCATCCAGTATGTTTGTCAAAGTGTACTGTTTATCACTACTATATAAACTCGTTTTTCCAACGAAAATTTTCCCACAAAAACGAAACTATGTGAAAATTCACATGGGCTACCGACAAATTACACACCAAATTGTTGACCAAATTTCGGTGAGAATTATGTCGTAAATTCCTCTGATTTCCACTCTTTACATACTAAATTGTTAACCAAGTTTTGTGTGAAATCCGTTGCAAATTTCCATGATTTGCGACCATATTCACACTATTTGTGTTTATTAGGCGTCCGTCGGAAACTTGTGGCACATTTCACACATATTACCCATGGCCAAAAGTATGTGGCAAATTTTAGTTCCATTACTCACGGATTTCACACAATCATTTTTTATAAAGTAACTATCTGACCGGTCTGTGAGAAATCAGTGGGTCACTAGCCACGTATTTCTCACAAAATGTTGTTTTATGTTTGTCGTGGGAAACATCTACACGACAAACCATTGTATATTTGTGGACATCTACACGTATATGTTATGTATGTCTGTTTGTGACCTTCACTGTATATATAGATGTTTTGTATCTAGGTATATAGATGTGTATATGCATGAGCGTGTAACTATATTGAAAAAGTAAAAGAAAGCGATTACGTCCATGAGAAATATGTGTACTTTTCCACAGGATTAACTACCAATTTAATAAATCCATGGGAAATAAATGTGTAAATACCCATGGATTCCCACGAAAAATATTGTTTTTATAATTTGTCTACTTACACATTATCACATTACTTAATATGTCTGCATATGTGTTTGTAGTTTCATATTATGTGTATAATGTAACTATTTATGTCCGTATCACAAGTGTATGTGTAAGTTTAGGAATAACCTTTTTGTGTAACAAACCATTCTAAGTGTCTGGATATCTACGCATATATGTTACGTATGCTTGTTTATGACCTTCCATGTATCTATAGATGTTTTGTATCTAGGTATATCGACGTGTATATATGTGAACGTGTAACTATATCAAAAAAGTAAAAGAAAATGATTATGTCCGTGAAAAATATGTGGGTACTTCCCCAGAAATTATGTACCAATTTAATAAATCCATGAGAAATACATGTGTAAATACCGCATTTTTCCACATAAAATATCATTTTTATTTTGTCTTCCACAATAAATATCGTTTTTAATTTTATCTACATATATATTTTCACATTACTTAATATGTCTTTATATGTGATTGTAGTTTCCTATTATATGTGTTTGTCAATTAATGTAACTATTTGTGTTAGTATCACAAGTGTATGTGTCGTTTAGGAATAACCTTTTTATGTAACAAACCATTATAAGTGTGTGGATATTTACACGTATATGTTTTGTATCCTTGTTTTTGACCTTCATTGTATCTATAGATGTTTTGTATCTTGGTATATCGACGTGTATATGCGTGAATGTGTAACTATATAAAAAAAGTAAAAGAAAACAATTATGTCCGTGGAAAATATGTGGGTACTTTCCCACAGATTACATACCAATTTAATAAATCTGTGAGAAAATACGTGTGTAAATACCCACAGATTTCCCACATAAAATATCGTTTTTGTGTTTTTTCTACTTACACATTCTCACATTACTTAGTATGTGTTCATATGTGTTTGTAGCCTCATATTATATGTATTTTTAAATTAATGAAACTATTTATGTTAGTATCACAAGTGTATGTGTAGGTTCAAGTATAATCTTTTTTTGTAACAAACCGTTTAGCGTCTAATATATTTCATTAAAAGATCAAATTTGGCTTAATGAATCATAAATTTTAGCAAAAACATGGCACATGCACTATATGAGTATAAATAAATTTGATAAAGTTATATTGGTTACTAATGTTGAACTAAATATTAAACAATGACCTTGTCATTTTTTGTATATATACACTGATTGACGTTTTCTCATTAACGTTCATTTAACACAAATTTACCTATAGAAAAGATCTTTAAATGTGTTTTTGATGTTACTTGCACAATATGTGAGTGATCTATCGATCAATAAATTAGACGTTCAACTATTTTTTGAGATATGTCTCCAAAGGCCTTTGCCTCAACGATATGTGAATTTGTTCGTTAACCGAGAGTTTGTGAGTTAAAGTTTTATTGAAGATACATGTAAGATATTATTTGCGAGATAGGCGGGGTATATTGTATTAAAAACCGTTACAAAAAGAAGATTTTATTTGAGATTTGTCTAAAAAGGAGTTGGCTATTAGATCGTATATAAGTGCTTAAAGAGCATCTCGATACCACTACATGTAGATCGCATGTTAAAGTTAATGATAAAAACATATATCTTTACGTTACAAAATTAACTCGTCACCAATCTTATAAAATAATTAACAACCAAAATAGCAAGATAAAAACATTTAGCTAAAAACTACATGTTTGCTTGTAACTTTGTAGCTTAACTCATTTTATTCACTTTTCTTTTTACAACATATCAATTATTTACTTGTAATTTTATTGTGTTTATAAAAGAAGTATATTGGACCTTTAGATAACTTCACATGGATTGCCAACATGTCATTTTTAATGGATTTAAACTTTGTATAGAATCTTTGACTTAATTTGGTCTTAATAAAATTTTCAATGTATACTTAGATTAAGTTATATCTGTGAGATCTTCAAAAGTCTTCTAGCGGTTGGCCAGTCTATAGATACGATGTTGAACAATTGAACTCAGTACAATGCATCTAGTTAACCTATTTAAATCTTTGGTGTATTCTATTATAGTGAGTTATCCGGTGTTAAATCAATAATTGACAGTAGATGTACGAGAAGATCAAGTGCTAATTAAATTTTCACTCTATATATATTTCAATGCAATGCAAATTAAAGTTTAACCCAATTAATAACATATTATCAATCAATTGTTATCTGAACTCTCCATTAACCTTGGATTCGGATCGTCTAAAATGAAATCTTTTGATGTGGTATTTATGTTAGATTTCATGTTCATCCAGTATGTTTGTCGAAGTGTACTGTTTATCCAGCACGCCAAATAACTTAAATGATCATCTTTGCATGACTTACATGTGGTTTGCATGAATTTAAAAAAGACGTCAATTTATTGGTACTGAAATCGACCATAAACATAACACCGATTTAAAAACCAGAAAGACTTGAACTTTAATAGATCAAGCTTTTTAATGAGATTTTATTTTATTTTATTTTATTATTTTTTTTAACGAAAAAGGCAAGGCTGGAGATGCTAGGTTTTGAAGGCCTTTAGTTGAATGACAGAAATTTGTAATAGCTTTTATGAAAGTCTTTTGTGGTTTGTAATAACGAATAATATCTATCAGTTTATGTTCCTTATCTCTAGTATTTAAATGTGGATTTAGTTTGTAAGAAAAAGTTGTATTTGATTATTTATACTGAAAAACATTTGGACTATTTTTCTATCTAAATATGGAGAGATTATTCGGCCAATTCAATGCCCAAAGTCCCTTAGAGCATCTGCAATGGGTGGCTTTGCTAAAAGCTTTTTACTATTTGACAAAGTCATTCAAAGACTTTTTTGCATTGCAAACTTGGGCTTTTCCAATAGCTTTTCAGCATGACTTGGTATCCTTCAAGCGGTTGAAGCATTTTAATGTGCAAAGATTTTGAAGCATTAATTAGAATGACTCTTTTGTATTAAAAAAGTAATAAAATTAAATGACGAAAAGCTTTTCAATGTTTGAGCATTGCGGATGCTCTTAGTATAGATTTGAATGAAAAGCAACCTTATTGAGGTCCTGAACAATACAATACGTTCAAGGAATCATCCTCAAAAGGTTCTTCTAAGTATGAAGAGAAAGACTCATCACAACGTGAGGCGGAACTCAGAGCGTCTAGACAAGAACCAAGACGAAGATGATGGAGTCGGTGTGTGATGACAATAACACAATGACTCCCTGAAAGATCTCTTCAACCACTGATGACATTATGAAGACTTAGTTGACTCTGATGAGCAACTAAGACTCTGATTAATAGGCAGGAATCTCCTTAGATATATAAGTTCACAAACACTTATCAAAAGTAAATGAGTACTATAGTTGGTAGAAAGTACAAACAGCTATCAACACTGTTCCATCAAAAGTATGCCTGGTAGCATACTGAGAATAGAAGCTAAAGTACAAAATGTACTTTCGCTTATCACATGTTGACACGCACTTTTTTACCTCACGAATATCCATAGTGTCCCTGCCTATAAATAAATTGTTGTAATGACGGAAAAGGTATTTCTTGTATTAAAAGTTTTAAGCACTTTTAAGAGTTCATTTATTCTTCTACAAATAGAAATAATTCCTAGATTTCATATCTATTAGTTTGAGCATAGTTCTTACTTAAACACAATAAGTTTGGTTTGTGTCCAAATTTAGTGAAGATATCACATATCATTCAATCTCAAGTGTTGTTCTGAAAACACTTACGTATAATTCTTTGATATCTATAAATAAAGAGTTAAACGTTGAAAAAAGAATTATATTGTATTTAAGTTGTTTGTATGTAAATTTGAAACCATTGTTAGTAAACATGTTACCCAAGTGTTAACTTTTATAGTTAATAACTAAGTAAATGAAAACAACATATTTCTACAACTAAACACACCCCGTCTTTCAAGTTAAATCAAAACTTCTAATGTTAGATTAAAGCTAGAGTAAACTACACCATTCGTCCTTGTGGTATACGTTGACCATCAAGTTTCGTCCCTTGACCAAAAAAATTGCATCGTTGGTCCTTAACTCCGAATCGTTAGTCATCGTTGGTCCTCACCCTAGCGGTTGGACTAGCAGGCGTTAAGCCTTGTTAAGTGGAGGGTATTTTTGTCTTTTCCACCACTTTCTCTTTCCACAAACACAAATCATCATCATCTCCACCACTCTCTTTCCTCTCCTCTCAACCCTAGCCACCGATCGGAAAACCACCCACCACCGCCCCACCGCGGCCACACCTCACCGCCTACACCAAGACAATCCCTACACCTCCTCTTCCGATCCACCACAATCACGCGCCCAACACACCACTTTCACCCGTTTTAGACTAGAACACATGGGAAAGCGTTTTGATAATAAAAGCGTGGCTAGACATAGTTTGGTATCGTGTTCTTGCGTCGTGTGTGCTTGTCAATTGTGAAGCAATCGGTGGCCATTAATCGTCCGGGCGAGAACTTGAAGCCTCGCCAACCTGTACGATGCCATCCATGAAGAAGTTGGGTGGGTTATTCTTATTACATATATCACATCTTCCATTTACTTTTCTTGATCTTTTTGAAACGGATAAATATTTGATACATTGAGTTTAAACAAGGAAAAATGACACGATGGGTCAAAGCGGATTTGGGTTGACCGAAACTTTCATGTCCAACATTTGAAGGTTATATTGTAAGTAATTAGCGTGTCAAATATGATTGTAGAAGTTATGTTATTCTAATAATTCTCTAGATTAGTTTTTAGCGACTTTAATAACTTTTAGTCATTAAAGTTGCACTTTCAACAACTCTGACCCTTTTTTGTTTTTGAGAATATGTTGGGAAGAAGGATGATCTTAAAGAACCACCGGTTTCTCCCGGACTAATGAGTTGCACCACCTATACCCCTTCATATGTTGCCAGCGGAAGAACAACAAAAAGCAGTCCACCAATCACAAGTATTGCGAATGATCCTTCAGTGCGAACACAAAGTGCAAGGCGATGATAGTGATGATGACCTTGATCGCCACGGATTTGGTTAATGGGTTATCATATACCCTTATAATAACTTGTGACAATCTTTTGACACAATGTACTACAAATTTTGAATCACCATACTGAGAGGATATTATCACTTGCTATCTACATCCCTTGTCATTAGGTCGACAATATTAGAATGTCATTGATATTTAGTTATGCAATTTTTAATCTTTGATACCATCTTGATTCAATATAAATTTCATTCATAATTAATATTTCAGTTAATTTGCGACGAGTAGGCCGATATACAGTTCTTGATTTTAAGGTTTTTGATTCTTGGATTTGTTGTTTTGCAAAGGATTGATGATTTTTGGATTTGTTATTGATGATTTGTTGTTTGTTGATGAAGATGGTGATGACTTGATGAGGATGAAGTGCGTGGGAAAAGACAAAAGTGGTGTGGGTGTGAAAAGACATAAATACCCTCCACTTAACAAGGCTTAACGGCCGTTAGTCCAACCAGTTAGTGTGAGGGACCAACGATGACTAACGATTCGGAGTTAAGGACCAATGATGCAATTTTTTTTTGTCAAGGGACGAAACTTGATGGTCAACGTATACCACAAGGACGAATGGTGTAGTTTACTCTTAAAGCTATTTATTATTTGAAGAACTAGCCTCAAATATTCAAAATAGTTTAATATTAAAAGAAATTTTGGTGAAGCATGCTCACTGATACACATTCCACTAAAATAGTGATTTATTTATGCACTCTTTGTATAAACATGCTTTAAAATGGAAAATACCAAAATTACATATTCTCACACAATTGTAAGTTGTAAGGCACTTTGTCGAAATTTTTTTAAATAAACACTTTACCTCCACTTTAGCAAAATAAACCATCTAAACCATTTGCAAAATCTACACTTTGGCGACAAGCATTTGCTCTCGTGTTCTTTGTCTTGTAGGCGAAAAGCAATTGAAAAGGAGAGCAAAGCATTTGCTCTCCATTTTCTTTGTCTTGTAGTGAAGCGGAGAGAAATTGGAAGGGAGAGCAAAGCATTTGCTCTCCATGTTCTTTGTCTTATAGCGAGGCAAAGAGCAATTGGAAGGGAGAGCAAATTATTTGCTCTTCATGTTCTTTGTCTTGTAGCGATGATATGTGGGTGTAAATGAATTGGAGAGCAAATGGTTTGCTCGCCCAAATGGTTTGCTTGCCCAAAGTGTCGATTATGATAAACTCATTTGAAAGTGTTTATTTTTGTAATTGAGTGTGAGAAGTGTTTGTTGTGCTAATTGATTTCACTTTGTCTCTCCAGCTTTAATATCATCTTCTTCGTTCACTCTCGAGCTTCATATTTACCCAACACTTGATTAATCACGAATCATATGCATCGACAATGATAGAAATCCGTGGTTTTCCTTATAATTACATCTGATTGATATATTCAAACTAAAATCATGTGTATAAATGAAAATATCTGAGTTTGATCCGAAGTGATAGATAAGTTTAGTGAGAAAAGAAGTTTTTGAAAGACCAAGTTATAATACCAATTTTAGCATATGAAATCATAAAAATATAGAAAAGGTAAACCGATAAGAATGAGCGGAGAATATAGTTAGAAAAAGCGATTGTAAAAATTGGAAAGAAAGAAGGTTTTTTTTTTTTTTTTTTTTTATTGCTATGTTTGACGCAGACTTTTGAGTTTTACGGGCGATAAGCGGTGAGCAATGAGCTTTTGATTTTTATTGTTCGTTTGGCAAAGGGCGGTGAGCTTTGCTATTTTTAGGAATGCTCATTTTCTAATGTTTTTAAGAAGGCTGTGAGGCGGTGAGTTGTACAACTCACTCCTCCTTCACTCACTCATTCTTCTTCTTCATTGCTACTTTTACCAAACACACCTATAGAAATAATTAAAAAGTCCAAAAATCTTTAATAAATTGAAATTCTTGATGTTTTATTTTATTTTTAATGTTCTTTTTTTTTATTTTTAAAATAATTTTATTATTTTAAAGACACACATGTATAAAAGTATAAAGGACAGAGAAAATGCATTTTTTATGTCATGTATGCAATTATTTTTATAAAAAGACAAGAAATACCTCTAATTTTTTTTAGTGCAAATAATTTTAAATAAAACCTAGCAAGATGCTAAAGATTACAAGAATGATGGGTAGCCCACCAAATTTTAATATAAAAAAAATATGGTAGCTACCTTTTTTTTATATGTATCAACAATGTACTACAAAAAATTTGCCAATTGCACATGGTTTTTTCTTTGCAGATTTGGAAGTGCGATTTAGTTTTCTACGGTGTTCAAAGCTATAGCCATGTACAAATAAACCAATTATCTAAATTCTAAGTTTATATGGGTGAAAGTATGTAATGTTATAAAAAAGTTACTTTCATTATTTATATTTATATTTCTATATATATGACAAGCACTGCCTTGTTTATTTGTTCGCTAATTATGATGGAATAACGACACACACATTCAGTGATGTTGGAGTAACTGAGTATGATTCAAGTCCTTTTATTTAGCCATACTTTACAAACAAGAAATCATTCTTATAAAATTACATAATTAAATATTGCAAATAGAAGTTGAAAAGACGAACAGGGAGAATGAAAGACTCGTGGTTCTTTGGTTTCTTCACAGTAATATCTTGTTATACTTTGATAACATCAAATAGTCACGAATATTAAGTGTCAATTTCCCAGATAATGCTCGTTATTTATATCATTTATATGGATTTACGCTTGTTTTCCATTGTTTTCCACTTTCGGGTAAATTACGAGCATTGGAGCTAAAGAGGCGGAAATGGAAACATAACTAAAGATTTATCACGGTATGCCTATTTTGAAGAAGTTCGGCGTAACTCCTCTCTCACATTCTGCCGTAACTATTGCGTGACCCGAATACCAACTTATCAAGAGGTTACGGTAACTCTTCCCAAAGGTTCTGACGTAACTCCATTAGGTCAAAAGAGGTTCCACGCGGCGATACTTACGCCGTAACTACTTGCATCACTTACGGCGTGGCGGGTTTATTGAAGACTACGGCGTAACCACTAATAAGGTTCGCCGTAACTAGCGGATCTAGTGCATTTACGAAGAAATAGAAGGTTCGGCGTAACTCCTATATTGGTTCGCCGTAACCCGGACACTGCCTATAAATACCCACAATTCCAACATTTCTAATCATCCCATTCACACACAACACTCGAGAGCGTGGGAAAAAGCTCAAGGCGGTCTAGGGGAGCATCTGAGTTGTTTCAAGGAGAAATCACTCCATTACGATAAGCTTTAGCGTTTTATATTTCTTTTACTTTCAATTCATGTATTTCGTACCTTTGAATATTGAATTGATTTGCATGATTAATATGTGGCTAAGCACCCTTTGGTGCTAGCCTAGTTATGATTCCTTAATTGTTTTGTTTGCGTTTACCTTTACTTCCGTACAATTATTTCTAAGTGTATGCATGCATAGTTCATTGGTAGTCACCCTTGGTTCGGTAGTTTTGAATGGCGGTGAGGCCAATTGCCTAGGAGATATGACCAAGTGACCCTAGGTGAGCGATTTGAGGACGGGAAGGGTAAGATATGACCAATGACGACCCTTTCTACTTGTGCGATTTGACCAACTGATCACCTATCGTTTGGATGAACTTAAGAATTGGGGGTGTAGTGTCTAAGTTCCTAACGGTCGGGCACTCACTATTTTGAATCTAGCATGTAGCGGTACTTAATGACTTGGCTTAGGGGACCGGGAACAACGGGACTTATGACGGTGCTTTGATTTCTCTGTGGTGGCATCTTTCTTTGATAGGTTAGGCGAATTGACCAAATGTTGTCCTCTCGAATTTGACCCCACAAGTAATTGGAAGTAGGTGAGCGTAGACATAACTAGCTAGGAGGATTGACTAGGTTAGCACCACTATTCCTCTATTGATTTCCCTTTATCCATTTATACGCTTTTATTTTATTACGCATTAGTAGTTTAATTAATTAAATCCCTATCGAAACCATTATTATTACGTGACAATTAGACTTAGTAATAATCCAACACACATAGCTCTTGGGACGACCTCGGCTTTACCATTTACTACACTACTGCGCGACCGGGTACACTTGCCGTTAGTGCACTAGGGTAGACCATAGGTATAGCGAGACACTATAAATATTAAGACACAGTCGGTAAAACACGCATCAAGTTTTTGGCGCTTCTTGGGGAGCTATTTTAGGATTTCATATTAAGTCATTTTTAATTTTCTTTACGATAATGTCGGGATACAAGACTCATGACTCGAGGCCTTTTACAGCCACCCATTCGATGACCGGAGAAGCAATTTGAAGAAGGAAAATCTATTCTCCGGTTCTATTCACAACATCTTCTCATTTCTGAATCGGACCGGTCGGACCTTGAACCGGAGGTCATCAATGAAAATAATATCGATGACTTAACTATGGAGCGATATTTAGAGCGACCGAATGAGAAGCGCCATGAAGCTTCACTCAAGACTCTCACTTTGAAAATTCTCTATTCGGATCATATTATTCGAGAGTTGCATGAACTTGAGTTTTACGGAAGCGAAGATGAGGGCGCTCGAATCACGTGAAGAAGTTCTTCACTTGTCTTCTCTTTTCAACATCGGAGGTACTCGAGCTATTCGATCCTTTGCAAGGATTTTTCCTATGACTCTTTACGGGACGGTGAAAGATGGTATAACAAACTCCCTCACGATTGTAAAGGAGAGTGGGGTAAACTTAGAAAAGAATTCGTCCTGCAATTTTGCCCTCCTTAAAAAATGGCCAAGCTTCTTGGGAAAATTTATCAATTCGTTCAGATTGGAGAAGAAACGCTTTACCAAGCATGGGAAAGATTTAACGAGCTTCTCTATCGATGTCCTTCCCATGATTTAAACAAACATCAGATCGTATACGTCTTTTATCGTGGGATTAATGCGCGAACACGAGAACTTCTCGATTCACCAAGACCTATTCCTAGCATGACTCCTGATCAGGCCCTGGAATGTATTCAGTGAATTTCTGAACATTGCTACAAGTGGCACATGGATACAGGGTACGGACCTAGAGACAATTTTGATCACAAGGTAATGAAAACGATAACAAAGCAAGAATACAATTACGGGGAAATTTTTGAAAAACGAAGGTTAGAAAGAGAAGCTGAAGCATGCAAAGTTGAAAAGGTTAAGAGCGTGTTTGGGACCAAAACCGGGAGCGATCTTGAAAGAAAAATTCTCGACCACATCAGGGAATCAAGAGAACGGGATGATAGGATTGAAAAATTGATGAGGACATTCGTGGATAATACAATCTCTTCTCTCATAATGCACGATGATAGGATTAAAAGATTGGAAAAGAGTGTTAGTTCATGTTCGAAGCTATCTCTGATTATTTAGCAGCCAAGGAGGAGGAAGTTGTCCACACTGTAGAAACTATCCTCGAAGAACCTTTGACCTTTTCGGAAAAAGTTAGCGGCGAATCGGCATGGAGAGACAATCACTTACGGACCAAACTTTCTTTGGTAAACCCTCCTACTAATGATTACATTAATACTAATCGTCATGATATTGCGCATGAATTAAGTTATGATGAGACTATTCGCCTCAACGAAAGATGCTCGGCGGTTTTGAGAGCGAGCTACCACAAAGGAAAAAGATCCAGGATGCTTTACTCTCCCTTGCTATATCGGGAGTCTAAACATGTGTAATGCCCTAGCAGATCTTGGAGCTAGTATTAGCATAATGCCTCGTTCGATGTTTTTGCGTATGGGAATTGGTAACTTAAAGCCGGCCAAGATGAAAATTGAAATGGCTGATCGATCTATGCAATCGCCATTAGGAATTGTTGAAAATGTGTTGGTGAAAATTAAGAAATTCCTTTTCCCAGTAGATTTTGTGATTCTTGACATTCGGAAGACAACGGGATACCGGTCATTTTAGGAAGACCCATGCTTGCCACTTGCTCACACTAAGGTGGATGTCTTTTTGCGGAAAATTGACTCTTGAAGCTAATGGAGAAATTGCCACTTCGGACCTAATGAACATTTGTCTACCCGGAGAAGGTATGTGCAATTGACCCGTAGGCAATTTTGGTGAAGCTTTAGAAAAATTTCTTAGCGACCCCGGACCTGGAGAGTTTGACTCGGGAAAGATTTTGATGTTTTCGTGAATTTTGAGGAAGATGACTTAGGATTAAGTCTTGAAGACCTCTCAGTGATGTTGAGATGACCCATTGGCAAGATAACTCTGTTAAGACTTTTTTTGACCACTTCAACCTAAATTTCATGAGGTAGGAACCCGCATACATCACGAAACCCTATTATCTTAAAATCTCATGCAAAATCGGGTTCATCGACTTCCACCCATTTATTGACACGACTTCCCAGTCAATATCATGTCAAAGGAATGCTACAACCAAGTTATGAAGAAAGAATTAGAATACAAGGAAATAATTTTCTTGGGTTTGCAACTAACATCCATGTCTTTGTTGGGACCCATTCATTCTTGGTGGACTTTATGGTTCTAGGCAGCGTAAGTGAATTTGTGGAGGATGGACTTACGGGAGTAATTTTAGGAAGGCCTTTTCGGAAATGTCGGTTTAGATAAGAATGAAAAGAAGGATTAGTATGGTTGAAGATTAACGATGACAAGACTATTTTCAAGATGCCAAAACGATCAAGAACTTTAGAAAGCTGGACCAAGAGGCGGTTAAGCCAAGCTCGACCTTTACTTGATATCGATGAGGAAGACAAAGAAAAAGGCATTGATCACCCCACGGAAAATCAAAAGTTTCTACTTAATTTGTTTAGAATTGGGAAATGACTACAAAGGGATGAGAATTTGGTAAGTTGGATCCAGTGTGGAGGCGCCATGTCGAAATGACCAACAACCTTTGGTAGCCAGCGACTCTGAGTCTAACAAAGACTCGTTAATAAAGAAAAGTGCTCTTTCGGAGACAACCCGAATTATCCCTTTCTTTTGTTTTTATTTCCTTTCATTGGGTTTTGTGTTTTCTAACCATTTTGCGAAGCGAGGAACTAATTCTTCTGCTGCGATTCTTGATCGAGCGAGTTCTGGCGTAACTCATCTTGGTGATTACGCCGTAACCAACATTTTAGCGACGAATTCTTGACGCATTACCAATTATGGCGTAATACCATCTCGGTGGTTCGCCGTAACTACTCGCTTCTGACTCATACGGGTTTTGCCGATTCTGGCGTAACTCCCTCATAGTAGTTCTGACGTAACTTTCCTCTGCTTTAATTCTTTCATTTTAAAACACGGTAACCTTGTATTAGTTTTAAATGAACTTTGTGAGTGTGTTCCTGTAAACCCTCACGAGACTTCACTCGTCCACTTGGGACACCAAGTGGTTTAAAACTTGTTGCATTCGCTAAATGCAACCGTGATTCCTCTGAAAGTGAGTTAGGTTTGTTTTCATTTTTTCATTTTTCTTTTTAGAATTATGCTTGTCGGTATTGTGATTTCGAGGATTGAAGTTTGTTCATGCGCTTAAAGCGAAGGCACGGTTCTTTTCGTGGGCCTTCTTCTTTTTGGAGCAAATTTGGGGAAGTTCTCGCTCTAATTCTACCTTTCTCTTCACCTTTATTTTAATGCCTAGTACAAAGGGACTTTGTACAATTCAAGTGGGGGGCGGAGTAGAATTATCTCTTGAACTTTATTTAGCCCTCATTTTTCTAGTTTATTTTGAAAAATTATGCCATTTTAAAATTTTGACATGTTTTCCTAACCTAACTAGATTAGACCTTAGCCGAGCACATACAACCCTTGACATTACATGGTGAGATTAGCCTTATCCGTTTCCAATATTTTACCCCAAATCCACCAAATTATGAGTGTCTTGGGTAGCTTGTAAACTTTAGAACTTGGCCTTTGCATCATTTCGAGACCATAGGCGAGGTATGTTGAGTTAGCTCGATGTATTTGGACTTTTCGGTTTTAGAAGGCAATATTATAGGATTATCACCCAAACGACCTACCATTGTGAGTCTATCGATTAGTCACCTCGACTTTTCGACCCCATGTGAAACCCTTTTGTTGCACTCACCTTTAGTGCAAGATACCCTAGATACACCCTTACGAGCCATTCCTTTCATTTTGTCAACCCAATATATTGTTTCGCTACACCTATACACCTTAGCCTACCATGTAGTCTTTATTTGTGATTGGGAAGTCATCATTTGCCTAAGTTCAAGGTTCGAGTGGAAAGGTTTGGAAATCACGCTTTCATCGACAACATTTATGAAGATCATTAAAGACCCCCCGAATTCCCATTGTTCATCTCAAGTGGGGGGATGTTATGTTATTATGTTATGTTTAAAAAAAAGAAAAAAGAAAAAAAAGTTGATTGAGTTATGATATTGTAAAGTGCGATGTTATAAGCACTGTAGTATGAGCTTTATTGATTAGTATCGAGGAGGCCACCTCGGTCACATTTGAAGATTGGGTTGGTAGTTATGCCAGAAGAAGAAGAAAAGGTAGTGTGCCCATCACGGCGTCCTCTAATGACACATCTACCTTGCATTTCATGATCCGGTTTCTAGACTTCTAAGCTTGAACTTTGGGCGGACGGTAAGTGGTGATGACTTGGTTATAGATTTAGACTACACCTTGTTTTCATTTTACACCAATTATATATCCCATGTCTTATCCTACCCTTTAGTCATGAAGCGTGTCTAGGTGATGCGTGAGCAATCTTTGGTGTCTTGGCCATGGATTTGGTCATGTATCATTGATTTTGTCCCTTCGCGTGACATGTTAGTAATGACGAGTCACCCTTAACCTTTGTCGTGTCTACCCATATTGCCTTGAGAATTGTTTAGCCCTTAACTCTAGTGGTGGAGATTTGTGTAACCGCCAAGCTTATGATAGAATACATGCTATGGTATGCGATTGGTGATCACCCGAAATTGACACTTAGAATAGTTGAGAGATTTGAGTGTTTGTTCCCTTTCGTGAGGTGTTCGGCTTTGTTTTATTCTAGCATAAAGGATTTGTAAACTCATATTTTCGGGTTTTGGGAGATATCTTTTAGGAATCTATCTAATAAGGTCTACTTGAGGGCAAGTAGAGTTTAAGTGGGGGATATTTGATAACATCAAATAGTCACGAATATTAAGTGTCAATTTCCCGATAATGCTCGTTATTTATATCATTTATATGGATTTCGCTTGTTTTCCATTGTTTTCCACTTTCGGGTAAATTACGAGCATTGGAGCTAAAGAGGCGGAAATGGAAACATAACTAAAGATTTATCACGGTATGCCTATTTTGAAGAAGTTCTGGCGTAACTCTCTCTCACATTACGCCGTAACTATTGCGTGACCCGAATACCAACTTATCAAGAGGTTCTGGCGTAACTCTTCCCAAAGGTTCTGACGTAACTCCATTAGGTCAAAAGAGGTTCCACGCCCGTACTTACGCCGTAACTCTTGCATCACTTACGGCGTAACCGGGTTTATTGAAGACTACGGCGTAACCACTAATAAGGTTCGCCGTAACTAGCGGATCTAGTGCATTTACGAAGAAATAGAAGGTTCTGGCGTAACTCCTATATTGGTTCGCCGTAACCCGGACACGGCCTATAAATACCCCACGAATTCCGGCATTTCTAATCATCCCATTCCACACAACACTCGAGAGCGTGGGAAAAAGCTCAAGGCGGTCTAGGGGAGCATACGGAGCTGTTTCGAGGAGAAGTCACTCCATTACGATAAGCTTTAGCGTTTTATATTTCTTTACTTTCAATTCATGTATTTCGTACCTTTGAATATTGAATTGATTTGCATGATTAATATGTGGCTAAGCACCCTTTGGTGCTAGCCTAGTTATGATTCCTTAATTGTTTTGTTTGCGTTTACCTTTACTTCCGTACAATTATTTCTAAGTGTATGCATGCATAGTTCATTGGTAGTCACCCTTGGTTCGGTAGTTTTGAATGGCGGTGAGGCCAATTGCCTAGGAGATATGACCAGTGACCCTAGGTGAGCGGATGAGGCAGGAAGGGTAAGATATGACCAATGACGACCCTTTCTACTTGTGCGATTTGACCAGCTGATCACCTATCGTTTGGATGAACTTAAGAATTGGGGGTGTAGTGTCTAAGTTCCTAACGGCCGGGCACTCACTATTTTGAATCTAGCATGTAGCGGTACTTAATGACTTGGCTTAGGGACCGGGAACAACGGGACTTATGATGGTGCGCTGATTTCTCCTGTGGTGGCATCTTTCTTTGATAGGTTAGGCGAATTGACCAAATGTTGTCCTCTCGAATTTGACCCCACAAGTAATTGGAAGTAGGTGAGCGTAGACATAACTAGCTAGGAGGATTGACTAGGTTAGCACCACTATTCCTCTATTGATTTCCCTTTATCCATTTATACGCTTTTATTTTATTACGCATTAGTAGTTTAATTAATTAAATCCCTATCGAAACCATTATTATTACGTGACAATTAGACTTAGTAATAATCCAACACACATAGCTCTTGGGACGACCTCGGCTTTACCATTTACTACACTACTGCGACCGGGTACTTTGCCGTTAGTGCACTAGGGTGAACCATAGGTATAGCGAGACACTATAAATATTAAGACACAGTCGGTAAAACACGCATCAGTAGCTTCGAGGAGCGGCGGGGCCAAAAAGGGAGCAGGATTAGGTGGGGAAAAGGGAATTGGGAATGGATTACCTTATTGGTTGTAGTGGCTAAAAAGCGCAAAGATATGATTGAAGGTCCCAACTCTAGAATAAGCGCGTTAGTCGATTGCTTAGCCAACTTAGCTTCTTGTTCAGCCACGATAGGTCGTTGTTGTGCCTCTTGAGCTTGCTTCCTCAGCAATTCTTTCTCTTGCTCCTCTCGCCTCAACACCTCCGTGATATGCCCCCCAGTAATATATCTTGTCCAAACGGCCGATGTGCGGACCTGTGAGAAGTTGAGCCACCAACCGGTAACCTCCTGCCCTTGCCCAACATATTCTGGCGGTTGTGACTCGAAACTATTTGCTCCAATATTTCTTCATTGGCCATGAACAGGATGACACCACCTTTAACTTGATTTTGAAGGGACTTCATCTCCAGCTGTGTAAGTTAAAAAATGTATGTTAAAAATAAGTAAGTTAAAAAATACAAGAAGTAACTTGATCTTAATGACGCATGTTAAGAGATTAATTACTTACATAAGCCGTCTCGTTTGCGCTGTTTATAAATGTGCCCTTTCTTGAATGCCCTTTCCACCATGTTTCAATAAGGTCCTCATTTTTTCCATCATTCTTAACCCTCTATACATATAATATAAAATAAATTAGTAACGAGCTACATATTAACAATATAAACACCTTTAAAAATCACAAAAATTATACTGAGTCTTACAAAATCGTTTCTTTCTTGTACGAACGATTGTCTCCCTAGGTGAGTTATGATCTTTTTTTTAGCTCGGTTCTCAGCATTTTTGGCACATCTTTCCATCTGTTCCGGTATGGACCACCAGTCGAGCAACTCCTCCCATTCCTCTTGGCTTCTGTTAAGCCACAGTTTCGGTGGCGGCAACTCTTCCATTGCCATTGCGGGCGTCTCATGTGTGTCAAACCAACCGACCTTGATATTGTTTTTATATTTGCGATATAGTAACCTCATCGAAGTTTTAGCGAAGAGCTACCCACCCCCATATTTTCATTCTCCCCAACCGTCACTTGGGAAGGGTTATTTAACCAAGGTGCGATTTTGAAGCAGGTCTACATATAAATATACGCATTTAAATACACATACAATTAAAATATAACACATATATCTAAACGATCGACAACAATATAAAAATAGAAATAAAATAAACAATTAATACCTCAAGTGCGGGCATTATATGCGCTTTATATGGAGCTGGACTTTTTTCCCAATTGCAAGCAAGGGGAAGTAGCCTGACTTGTTCCCCGATAAGACTATTCAATTGCGGTGCATAAGTGCCTACAGGTGAGAAGGTACCTTAATCATCGGAATCAAAGCCAATCAGCAAAGGGAGATTATCATTCTCTTTAAGCACCCATTTTAAGACCCAATTTGTCGTCTCAACAATGTCATTGAACCTACAAATATAAGTAAAAAAATTCAGTTTTATAAAATTAAAAAAAAAAATCACAATTTCTTACCTGGGCAATGGCCTGGCATAGTAAATGTAGGCCGTCTGGGTGGATCACCACCAACATCCCCGGCGTGTGATCTAGGAGCTACACATGCCATCTGTAAAATTACAAGTACAAGGAGACACAACCATTGGACCAATTAAAACTAATACACATTCATATAAATAAAAATAATCATTTATACAAGTATGGATTGATTCATACCTAAACCGAAATATCTTTGTATGTCTTCTTGATTTCATAGTATGGCGGTGGGAAATTAAGTCCTTTACAAGGGACATGCCTTTTACCAGAGCTAGAATCTTGTTAAACCCGACATCGAGTTATTTTACATAAGACATTGATGTGCGAAAGCTCGGCGTAAAGTTCAATGTAGTCATATCACAACAAGGTACAACTTTTGGGCGTACCTAGCAAGTAACTCTTCGTACTTGTTATTAATGCTAGGATCCGTGGTTTGAGATGGTTGAGGACCCGTTGTTTGAGTTGGTTGAAAGATGTTGTTTGAGATGGTGGAGTTGGGACATTATTTCAAGAAATATCTTGGAAGAATGCATCCATGTCAATGTGTTGGTGAAGGTGGTTGTGGTGTGTTGTGTACTATGGGTGGAGGAAGCGGTTCACGTGATATTTCAAGTGGTATAATTTGTGTCAAACCCGTAGTGAGATATGTGTGACTCAAGAGTTTTGAGCACAACTAATATATTTGAGTTACCACAATGAACACATAGGCAATGAATCTTTTTTTGTGATGGGGTCTAACAATTGCTCACAATGTGACGAATGCAAAAGACCATCTAAAATTCATCGAAATTACGTTGGGATATAGTGGTCAACTCTTATCAATTGTCATAAGTGCGTTGCAAAAACACATTCAAATAAATTTATATATATATATATATATATATATATATATATATATATATATATATATATATATATATATATATATATTTGTGTTCATGTGGTAAACACTTTAAGATGAAAACAATAGGCACCAATAACGTTACGACATGTGGAGCTTGAGTTTAATTAAAAACATAAATGTAAACTTAATAAAGGGCATTTATGTAATTTAAACCTCCTTAGTTTTCTACATCTTCATGTAAACCTAAATCAAATTGCCGTCATTTTTTTTTCATTCATATCAAAACAAAAACACCATTTCCATCTCTTCCAATATGTCCAAAACCAAAATATTTACAGATCTAGAGCAACCATTGATTCTCCTTTCATGGGTGATAAGCCACAAATAAAATTTAGTTCTTGTTTCTGGCGACATTACCTTGATGACATTACCTTGATGCCAATGTATTATGCAATCAAGTGTGTTAAAAAACTTATTTTGTGATTAAAATGTGTCATAAAAATTAGTGTGTCATTAAAATTTAATGTTGAAAAAATATGGTTCGTCACTAAAATGTATTACAAAACTAAATGTGTCAAAAAAAATTAATTTGTCATTACAATGTGTCATAAAAATTAGTGTGTCGCTACAAATGTTTTAAAAAAATTTAGCGTGTCACTACATATGTGTCAAGAAAATTAGTGTGATTAACATATTGTGTCAATAAAATGTCATCAAAATTTTAGTGTGTCACTAACACATGTATCAAGAAATTTAGTGTCACCACAAATATAGGATGTGTGAGTCAAATTTATATAGATGTGTCACTCGACTAAAAAGATATGTCTAAGGATGTGTATCAAGTGTGTCAATATTGATAAGGACGTGTCACTCTATTAAAACGATGTGCAAATATGTCTAAGGATGTACATCGAGTGTGTCAATATGTATAAGGATGTGTCACTCTATTAGAACAATGTTGTCTAATAATGTAGTTTTAGTTGTGTAAAAATGCCGAGCCTTATAATTTGGGCGTCAATTTTATGATTTAATTTTTTTTTCTAGGTATTCAAGTTCGTTCATGTTTACCAATTAATTAATAAGGCTAAGAATGTTAATGATTTAGTCCTTTTTAGTGTTTTTAACGTTTGTATCATCGTTACAGCTAAAAGCTGAAATGTGACAATTGTAAAAAATGTATTAATATGGAACTAAGTATCATGAAAACAAACAGGGCCCAAAAATAATAAATTTGAAAAGAAGCACACATTTACGAAAAAAAATAGAATAAAATAATACTAGTTGAATTGTAAATAAAGCTACAAAGGTGCGTGAATTAAGCACTAACTAAATTAAATTGATACAAAATGCCATCAATTTTTATTTAATTACAATCAAACCATTCATCTAATTAAATTTAATCTTGATTCATCAAGCTTCATCAATGGTCCGAACTCGCTTATTGTTTTCTACTTTAAAGTGTATACCACAATAACGCCTATATATATATATATATATATATATATATATATATATATATATATATATATATATATATATATATATATATATATATATATATATATATATATATATATATATATATATATATATATATATATATATATATATATATATATATATATATATATATGCGTATATATATATATGTCTTTAATACATATATTTGGGATATGGATCGTATAATTGTTTTACTATTTGAGAGAAATTAAACCAGTGTTTCTCTTTCACTCTACGAATATGTCTTTAATGCACATATTTGGAGTTGAGAAATGTTGTCGAATTTTTCAAATAGTAAATCAAATTTATACGCATTCATATATGAGGCGAGACATTCAAAGAGTGTATTAGGAATGTCTTCCATAGTTGCACTAGGTAAACAAAGCAGTTCATACTTACGCCTTTTCATGTTTGAATGTGTTTATTTGCACACACACACACACATATATATATATATATATATATATATATATATATATATATATATATATATATATATATATATATATATATATATATATATATATATATATATATATATATATATATATATATATATATATACATATATATATATATATATATATATATATATATATATATATATATATATATATATATATATATATATATATATATATATATATATATATATATATATATATATATATATAATATAAATTTATTTGAATGTGTTTTGTTTGCAATGCACTTATGACAATTGATAAGAGTTAGACCACTATATCCCAACGTAATTTCGATGAATTTTAGATGGTCTTTTTGCATTGGTTACGCATTGTGAGCAATTGTTAGACCCATCACAAAAAGATTCATTGCCCATGCGTTCATTGTGGTAACTCAAATATATTAGTTGTGCTCAAAACTCTTGAGTCGCATATATTTCATGCTTGTATAAATGATTATTTTTTATTTAATTGTATCATTTAGGATATGGATGCGTATAACTATGAAATCAAGAAGACAAACAAAGATATCTGTTTTAGGATATGAATCGATCCATGCTTGTATAAATGATTATTTTTTATTTAATTGTCTCATTTAGGATATGGATTCGTATAACTGCTTTACTATTTGAGAGAAATTGACCATATTTCCCTTTCACTCCTGACGAATATGTCTTTAATGCATATTTGGGGAATTGAGGAAATGTTGTCAATTTTTTCAAATAATAATCGAATATACACATTCATATATGAGACTAGACATTCAAAAAGTGGGTTAGGATCGCCCATAGTTGCACTAGGTAAACAAAGCAGTTCATACTTACGCCTTTTCATGTTTGAATGTGTTTATTTGCAAATATATATATATATATATATATATATATATATATATATATATATATATATATATATATATATATATATATATATATATATCTATATTATATATACACAGAGGCGTTACGTAGATAATGCCACGTAAGCGCCACCTCATTGCCGATAATTCATTATTAGCCATGTCATCACATTGTTGCCATGTAAACATTTTTAAAATTTATTTTATTTGAAGACATTTAATTAATTTTGAATTTTAGGCTATTTTTTATTTTTTCCGAAATTATTTATGTTTTATTAGATTAAATGTTTAAAATTGTAATTTAAAAATGTAGTTAGTATGGTTCGAACCTTGGTCACTCTCCAAACTTAACCATCATCTCTACCACTAGAGCAATTCAATTTTTGATAATTATTTTGCATACTATAATATATAAATTGCTATAATTTTATTTTGAATTATATTTTTAGCCATGCTACATTTTGGTATTTTTAATCCCTAATATACAATTCATTCTCTCATCACGCAAACCCTATGCGCCTACACAAACAAATACAAAACCATTGAAAACTCCCTCAATCATCACAGTTAGCGAGTGAATTATACAAATACCATGGAAATTACGATATCTACATTACGCATGTTGATTAAAAACGGTTGCTTCTTTTTGTAAGTTCATAAACTTTGCCCTATTACTCTACTTTGATCGATGTTCTATTAACGGTATAGATTATCGGTTGTTATGATTATCCGATGTTTGATCATCCTGCTTTTTAGCTCGATTGAAAACCATTTATTGTGAAACTTTATTTGTTCTTTTCATTATAGTTAGATATTGAATTAATATGGCTATTTTCTTACTTTTTATCGTTCAACACATAGACATACCACAAAAGTTACTGAGATCGAAGTAGATGTCAATAAGGATGAAACTGATGATTATCATCTTGACGTTATGTATAATAACAAACCTGATCTTTTTTGTTTTTGTTTTTTGTTTAATATATACAGAGTATAAAATCCTTCCGATTCACATGGCGGTATGTTAAACGCATAGTCTTGAAGGCAATGGAACACCTATTTTTCTGCTTGCACACTATAGCCAGGTATATAGCATTGAACCTCCATGGTCACGAGATTACGAAAGTATGGTTACCTTTTGCCTCTTCAAGTTGAATAATTGGTAAGGTTTTTATTTGATACAAAGTCAAGTGTGTATCTGTTTAATATCCGGATCAAACTGTGGTTAAACTTATTTCACATAAAGTTATTCAGGTAATCTTATTTCAGGTTACCTATAGAAAGGTCTCTTTCTTGCCCTATCAATGTTGTTAATTTGTGCTGCACATATAATCTGTTTACATTGCATACTGAAACACATAATGTCAATATTCGTTACAACCATTACAACATCGATCTATAATACGGTGCAACTACTAACCTCATTTAACTATAACGTCGATATTTCTTTCTAGGCAAGATTGCAATACTTATGGAAGCTCGCTACTACTGAAGACCTTGTGTAAGTTTACATTTGTTCTTTTCATTATAGTTAGATATTGAATTAATATGGCTATTTTCTTACTTTTTATCGTTCAACATCTTTTTAGCATAAAGCTTGGTCATTTCTTAATGGGTGCAAATTTGTGAAATCACTTGCTGGAGGTTGTTTACGAAATGTGCAGGTACAAGAGTAAACACCAGTGTTCAGTAAAATAAATTTACAAGATGTCATCCTTCTATGCATTTTCGCCTATGTATGTGTTACTATTTTATGAGTCCTTACCACATAATATCTACCCGTTGGATGTAAATGAATGTTGGGGTCCATTTAAACCTCAACGTCTTTGCTTTTTAACATTTGGCAAGTTGTCGCTTTATGCAGTGGTATGTTTGAGGTGAACTTCTCAAAGCATATTCAAATTCAGGGCATTCTTGGTCCATGCGCTTCACTTGAAAAGGTTAATTTACTGTTCTACACAATTATTGACTATACATTCTTTATCTGATATTCTTGACTGATTTTGTAGAAAGGTCCTTTATGTTCTGACACTACTATTGGTCAAGGGGATACAACTGCGTGGAAGATGTGTGAGGTACTTTAAGTTTCATAATTAACATATAATTCAAATAGATTAGTTATATTTGATTTAGTGAGGTACTAAATAGTACTTTCTTAAATAGAAGAGGGATATACCTTTGTTATCATTTTTTACGCTTCTCAAATCTTAACACATGGGACTGTTCCAATACATGCGAAAATGAAACCTACATTGGACTAAAACTTGAACTTAAAACTCTTATCTCGCTTGAACTTGTCATCGTAATTGTGATTAGGTTAAGGATTTTTATGTGCTGTATTGTGGTTATGAAAACGTGACGATTCTATATGCTTATCAATTGAAAGGCTAGGACTTGGTGATTGTGTTTTATACCAAGTTCGGTCTTTTCGTCGGTTAGCGCATATATAGGTATACAATTTTAAACCCTGGCGTTTATACTTTGGCAAGCTCTAGCGAGATGATACAATTTGAGTTCATGATTTGGGTTCAAGTAGGTTTTTATTTTGAAAGTATTGGGTCATTCCATTGCATTGGGATTTGAGGAGTGTTACAAGTTGTATCAAAGCCATAACCTTTTGTTGTCTGATGGTCACTCGCCTATCATCTCTTAGGGTGTGGATTATAGTTGTGGTGATGTAACGGGGACCTCATGAATTTAATTGTGGGAGCTTGAATATCTTAAGCTTTGAGGGAGATTGAAGTTGCTAGTAGGTTTTTATTAGAGTACTAAGGCTAGGCTTGATCAGTTGCTTTGTGTTATGTTTTTGCTGGTGAAGTGTGTATTTTTAAAAAGTTATGGTATGCAGTGTATGATTATCCTAGATGCTTTTCTGTATATGTTAAATTGAATGTGTTGAGATTATCTTCCTAAGATTTTAAGTATATTCATTGGTTCAGTTGGACAATTTGCCAGTCTAGATAAAATTATCAAAATCACTTAAAGTACCTCAAACAGGTATAATCAACAATCGACAATTATCCTTCTGAATTTCAGTATAATATCCGTCTAAATTGACAATAATCTCGCGTTTCATATATTTCTGGATCATGGTTAATTTCATTGGACGAACTAAGATTAAATGGACTTTACTTGAATAATTATACTACCTGGATTAGAACTCTTAATCTAAGAGGTTTTAAAAGTGAGATATAAATAGCCTGTATGAAATTGCATATGTTGTAAACTTACTTTCTTGGTTTTCCAGGCATATGATGCATGAGGATTAAGGTTTCTAAAGCGAATGATGAAGAATCCTACAAGAACAAGATCTATGGTGTTGCAGTGAAAACTGTTCCTGTGAGGATTCAAAAAGCAATTGATCCTGAAGTAGCTGCATTGTTAGATGATAGTGATAATTCGCGCTTTGGTTCAGATGTTGAGGACTTGGAAGAAGATTTTGTTCTTAACGCTAACCTTCCAGACGAGTCAGAAGATTTAGAACTTAATAAGATGCCGAATTTGACAGAATATTCAAATGTGAACAGCAATGAAGAGGAACACAATACATATTACTCACAAGATAACATAAATGGAGGCAGAAACAGCAATCTTGCTGGTGCAAATTCATACCGAGCCTCGCTATTCACAGTCATCGTTTGTTCAAGGTAGGTTAATTTATAGATTCAGCGACTACGAAATTGTTTCTTTTGGCTGCCGTGATATCTGTATCAGCTTTTGGCGCTGTTGCTTAACACCATTCAGGTTCTTACTAAGCACCTTTTGTATCTTGGAATATTGATCTGCAAGCTAATTGTCACATGGTGGTTAGGCTGTTGGCTATATGAACTTTAGCTCTTTATTGTCACAATTTAATTTTAGTTTACAAATGCAAAGTATTGATGGAATTTCTCTAATAGTAAGGTTAGCGAAGTTGGATGTAAAAGAAGTTCTATGTTAGCACTGTCTACTACTTCAGTTTTGCATCCAGAAACTGGTGGGACTATCTTTTGCTTCACTGTTGTCACCTCTTGTGCTCTACTTGACATTCTCACACCTCCATACAAATAATTTGTAGGCAGAAAGGGTAGTACTTATTACTCTGATTACCCGTACTCCATTTTTTGTAAGTTCGTTCTTTTTCTGCAGCACAACATGACAATCTGATACTTAGTTTTAGAGGTGTCAAAATGGATTGGTAGTTGGGTTGCTAGGCTAATGTGGGTTAAAGTCAAACAGCATGGGTCGGTTTGGTCGAACCAACGTTAGACTCTTTGAGCAGTTGAAGTGGAACCATGATGACTTTATCACAATATTTGCCCGTGTTGAGGTTAGTAAAATATCCATCCACTAGCATTATGATTGTCACTATTTTCAGATTATTGAAATAGGAATTCGTTAGTTGTTGGAATTATTACTTTGTGTTGTGATCTATTAGCGTATTATTGTTTTCATTTGACGTGGAGTACTATTTGGACATCTCGCTTGATATGGTTGAAATAGTGAAGGAAAAGGTGCAATAAATGTTTAGTTTGTTATTCTTACTCAAATTAGCAGTTTATATGGAGTCTTATTAGTGGCTTTTATGGGCTGTTATTCAACAACTATTTGTGTTTGTATTGCATCTTATAAGCGGCCATTATTGGCTATTACTAGGGGCAGATGGTATCTTATTAGCGGCTATTATTGGTTGTTATTTATCCGTTATTCAACAACCAAAGTACATAATTCAACAGCCATTTGGTTGTTATTAGGGGCTGTTTGGATGACGCCTTATTAGGGGATGTTATTGGTTGTTGTTAGGGGCGGATGGCACCTTATTAGGGGCTGTTATTGGCTATTATGTAGCAGCCATTCAACAGCCATTTGGTTGTTACTTGCCAAGTTTAAATTTTCAAATAAAATACAGTAAATCAAAAGGCCAAACATGCACCAAACTCAGAAGCAATTATATATATATGGTAATTTTGACCACTTGCACAAAGGCCTAAGCAATCACTGGCACAAGCACACTTTTAATGTAAGGTAACTTTCTGCTCATATCTAAATCCACTTTGTAATCACATTAATTTGTAGAGGATAGTGTATTTCTTACACAATGAGTATGCCCTTGAAACTATTGTCCTATGAACAGAACCATCATTGTTCTCAAATAAAGCGAAATGCGATATTACTATCAGAAAAAATCAATGACATGAGAAGAAAACAAACAAAATCTAATACCTTTTGTAGAATTCATGCTTTACCTTATCCTAAAATTATTGAAAGGTGACATGCTTATAATCTTACATCTCGTTAATAACTCATTTATGTTTCTCTTTTGTAGTGGAGGATTAAGGTTCAAATATGACATCGTTGAATATGGGGATTTTGTTAAGCTTGAATGATTCTACAGCTTGACGAGAAATTTGAATCATTAAGCATGTAAGTTGCGACCATTTCGACTCCTTCTACTGTGGAAGTTTTGCAACTTACATTCCATGTCTTCTAATTAATGTAAAAAATAAACATGTGTAGCAGAGATCGAACAAGAGTTTATATCCAATAATTATTATTCGGGTGAGCTAAAATGGTTGGGGTCATATGAGTTCATAAGCAGCTCAAAGTAATCCAATAATGAATTACCTTAGTTTTATTAATCCATATTATCATTGAAGTAATATTGTTTCTCCAATCATGATCAATGATATAATTATTTATTAAAAATCAATACTTTCGACTATATAGTTCGTGTGTCACCCAATCTGGCCAAGTGTGTTCCAAAACATACTAATAATGGCCTGATTTGCTTTAATTATTTGTTTCTGCATATTGCCAATAAAGCCACATCACATTATGTTTAATTTATTCAAATTTTAAGTTTGTTAAATTAAACATAATGTTACATTTCATTGATTCATAAAACATTCATAAGAATTAATTATAGGGTAATTACGCACATTGAACAAAGAAAACTATAAAATATGCCTACAATTATTTAACACTATTATTTCGCTATAGAAATATATGCAAACAATATTCATAGTCATGCCCGCCCATTGGGCGGGCTTCGACATCTAATATATATATATATATATATATATATATATATATATATATATATATATATATATATATATATATATATATATATAATATAAATTTATTTGAATGTGTTTTTACGCAATGCACTTATGACAATTGATAAGAGTTGGATCACTATATCCCAACGTAATTTCGATGAATTTTAGATGGTCTTTTGCATTCTGTCGGCATTGTGAGCAATTGTTGAACCCATCACAAAAGATTCATTGCCCATGTGTTCATTGTGGTAACTCAAATATATTAGTTGTGCTAAAACTCTTGAGTCGCATATATTTCATGCTTGTATAAATGATTATTTTTATTTAATTGTATCATTTAGGATATGGATGCGTATAACTATGAAATCAGAAGATATACAAAGATATCGGTTTTAGGATATGAATCGATCCATGCTTGTATAAATGATTATTTTTTATTTAATTGTCTCATTTAGGATATGGTTTCGTATAACTGCTTTACTATTTGAGAGAAATTCGACAGTATTTCCCTTTCACTCCTACGAATATGTCTTTAATGCACATATTTGGGGAATTGAGGGGAAATGTTGTTGAATTTTTTTCAAATAGTAAATCAGTTATACACATTCATATATGAGACTAGACATTCAAAAAGTGGGTTAGGATTGCCTTCCATAGTTGCACTAGGTAAACAAAACAGTTCATACTTACGCCTTTTCATGTTTGAATGTGTTTGTTTGCAAATATATATATATATATATATATATATATATATATATATATATATATATATATATATATATATATATATATATATATATATATATATATATATATATATATATATATATATATATATATATATATATATATATATATATATATATATATATATATATATATATATATATATATATATATATATATATATATAGGGAGGCGTTATTGTGGTATACACTTTAAAGTAGAAAACAATAAGCGAGTTACGGACCATTGGATGAAGCTTGATGAATCAAGATTAAATTTAATTAGATGAATGGCTTGATTGTAATTAAATAAAAAATTGATGGCATTTGTATCAATTTAATTTAGTTAGTGCTTAATTCACGCACCTTTGTAGCTTTATTTACAATTCAACTAGTATTATTTTATTCTATTTTTTTAGTAAATGTGCTTCTTTTCAAAATTATTATTTTTGGCCTGTTTGTTTTCATGATACTTAGTTCCATATTAATACATTTTTACAATTGTCACATTTCATTAAAAGTCATAACGATGATACAAGCGTTAAACACTAAAAAGGACTAAATCATTAACATTCTTAGCCTTATTAATTAATTGGTAAACATGAGCGAACTTGAATACCTTGAAAAAAATTAAATCATAAAATTGACGCCCAAATTATAAGGCTCGGCATTTTTACACAACTAAAACTACATTATTAGACAACATTGTTCTAATAGAGTGACACATCCTTATACATATTGACACACTCGATGTACATCCTTAGACATATTTGCACATCGTTTTAATAGAGTGACATGTCCTTATCAATATTGACACACTTGATACACATCCTTAGACATATCTTTTTAGTCGAGTGACACATCTATATAAATTTGACTCACACATCCTATATTTGTGGTGACACTAAATTTCTTGATACATGTGTTAGTGACACACTAAAATTTTGATGACATTTTATTGACACAATATGTTAATCACACTAATTTTCTTGACACATATGTAGTGACACGCTAATTTTTTTAAAACATTTGTAGCGACACACTAATTTTATGACACATGGTAATGACAAATTAATTTTTTGACACATTTAGTTTTGTAATACATTTTAGTGACGAACAATATTTTTTCAACATTAAATTTTAATGACACATTTTAATCACAAAATAAGTTTTTTAACACACTTGATTGCATAATACATTGTATAAAGGGCTAACAATGTACGCCAAAAGAACCATCCAAATTTCAAGGCACCATCACTTCCGTCAACACAACAATTACTGTAAACTATTATTTTTATGAAGCAGATTTTTTATGTTCAAACATTACATGCATTTTTTATGAAGCAGATTTTTTACTTTTTAACGAATATACAGTAAACTATTATTTATTTATTACTAGTAAACATGGAACTATCCTCCATAACAATGGGACGTAAAAAAAAATATAGAACTTAAATGAATAGTTAATGCATATACTAAAAACATGTATCACAGCAACACGTGTGTGAAAAATATAGAACTTAAATGAATAGTAGATGGTTTCCATTAATAAAATATTATGTAGCCTCCTGTTATTGGTCTCGTTCAGCAAAGAATCATCACAAAAATTATAGGAGATCGAGATCCATGTCAATGGGTTGGATTGTTCTTGTTTAACCATCGGATCTGATTCAAAAAATAGAAACACGCGACTAACTAACCACAAACTCTACGCCGAACTACTACCCTAACCACTTGCAACATACGAATTTTTTTAGCTAATATGGTAATTGACACACATTTGACACATTGTTACTTACACTTTGCTGCCTTTTCAATATGTTAAAAATCATAGCATCTACGAGATCTCTTTTATAACATTTGATACAATTGCTCTTATACACAAACATAAACCAGTGACACACTAACCAATGTATAATCTTAAAAGAATAAAAATACACAATCAACATATACACATATAATTTTAAAATCATAAAATTACGCAAGTGGACCAAATAATCGTTAATACACATACTTTTGGCTAGATTTTGTTTGAAACCGTGGACAAAACCGCAAGACGAAAGAAAAATTGTAGATCTGACGATGCATTTGGTTTTCAAAGGATATTAGACGAAAACTGTGCCATCGACAAAGAATACAGATTCTTGTAATGGTTTCGACGATGGAACATATTCTTCATACATCACCCGTGTCAACCAAGACATCGACGGTCTCAACCAATATTCTAAACGTTGGCGACAAGGAGGAAGACATGCGGTTCTTGTCACGAAAAGTTGTTAGCAACGTCGGCAACAAATGGCATCAAGGTAATGTCGCCGTAAAACAAGAACGAAAATTTATTTGTGGCTTATCACCGGCGAGTGAGAATCAATGGTTGCTCTAGATCTGTAAATATTTTTGGTTTTGGACATATTGGAAGAGATGAAAATGGTGTTTTTTGTTTTTGATATGAATGAAAAAAAAAATGACAGCAATTTGATTTAGGTTTACATGAAGATGGAGAAAACTAAGGAGGCTTAAATTACATAAATGCCCTTTTATTAAGTTTACATTTATGTTTTAATTAAATCTGAAGCTCCACATGTCGTAACGTTATTGGTGCCTATTGTTTTTCATCTTAAAGTGTTTACCACATGAACACAAATCTATATACACACACATATATATATATATATATATATATATATATATATATATATATATATATATATATATATATATATATATATATATATATTGTAAGAAGGTGAGATGGTAATGTTTTTCATATCTCATTCATAATATCGAACAATACATATATAGAGAACAAACCCTAATACCCAAAGCCCATGAGCTGGACTTGGGCCTAATTATCCATTAACACTCCCCGCGTTCGGCGGCGAAATCATAGCTTTCGGCGGAGATTAAAGCTAATAAACAATAAACCAAAGCAAGTAAATAATTGTTGATGAAGACATTCGACGACAAGCGGGAGCATCTTGGTGAAGAACAACAAACTGGGTAAACCAAAGTATCCCATACAACTAAACAAAGATGAGACAACGAAGTTGGTTCTAAAACTTCAACCCCAAAGAACCTTCCAAACAACGGGCATGTTTTTCCATAGAAAAACATAAAGATTTTTTTTTTTTTATTTTTTATGAGAAGATATAGAATGGAGGTGAGAAAAGTGTGATGAAGATGAAGCGGATCGAAGGCGTGATCGGTGAGAAGAAGGAGAGGCAGCGGAAAGATTTTAACAGTCGTATCGGGAATTGATACCCTGGATTCGACACCAACAAAAGTCGTCTTGGGAATTGATACCCTTGATTCGACGTAAACAAAATTCGTCTGAATTGATACCACGGATTCGACATCAACAAAATTAGTCTCGGGAATTGATACCTGGATTCGACATAAACGCTAATTTTTATTTTTTTTTTTTTTTTTTTTTTATTTTTTTTTTTTTATTTTTTTAATGAGAAGGGAGGAGAGAGAGCAAGGGTGAATGGAGGGAGAGGAGGCGGCGTAGAAGTGGATGAGAAGGAGGAGAGGGAGCGGTGAATGGAGGAGAGGAGGCGGTGGCAGTGGATGAGAAGGGAGAGGAGGCGGTTGAGGAGTAGAGATGGGGATGGAGCAAAGGCAGACGAGATCAGGGAAGAGGGGAGTTGTGAAGGGAGGAGGGGGAGATTATCAGAAGTGGAGAATTAGGTTTTTTTATTTTTTTTTTATAAATCCACCTAATAATATAACGTGGGAGATAGCAACTACAATGTACTAGCTTCCTTATCTTCTTGGATGTAATACAATACGGTCAAACTTATAATTGACTGGAACTTCACCAAAGAATAAACATATGATAGCAGATGGTCATCGACTAATGTACGTGGCCAACCACACTCATTCTTTATATTCTGAATCTGAATAAAACCCGACAACAGAAAATGATGAAGATCTTATTGTAACCCGTTTGCCTGATGAGTAAACGACTGGTAACAAATTCCGGTGACTCAGTAGCAGGTATAACAGAAACCGGAAAAGGGTCAGAGAATAGAGATTGATGTTTGTGTTTATTGTAATGTTGCAGCGTAATAAGGACAAACGAAACGACTGGTGACACACGATGGGGATAAGAATATTCGTGTCCGGACCGCCGCCGAAGCCGACGGCGGAAAAATTAAAGTGGTGGCTGTTTTTGGTTTTAGGGTTAGGTGTTTTAGGATCTCTGAAACCATGTAAGAAGGTGAGATGGTAATGTTTTTCATATCTCATTCATAATACCGAACAATACATATATAGAGAACAAACCCTAATACCCAAAGCCCACAAACCGGGCTTGGGCCTAATTATCCATTAAAATGTATGTGTATGTGTGTGAGCATTAATATCACAAGCTAAGTAACTCTATTATGATGATTAAGCTAAGAAAGTTTGTTAATGTTGAGCTTATTTTGAAAGCTTTTAAGAGCTTTTGCCTTTCACATTGTGTCAAATTTAATGAGCCAAATATTAATTGCACTAATAAGTTATCAACTTCTTTTCAAGTCTCTTACATTTAATCATTTGCTCCTTTCATTTGCATTCAAATAAATGCACAAACCCTTCAACCACCAACATTGGATAATATAAATAACACCTGTTGAAGAGAAAAAAGTACAAAATGTTTGAATGGTCAAAGCTAGAACGTAGCAAAGCATTTGGAGGGACTTCACCCAAGGCATGGTTTTACAAACCTGTATTATGGGTGGATATGGTTATTACATATCCGAGGAGTTGGCGTATCAGTAGCCATCCGCGCTATGAGGGATCATAAAGTGTTATGAGAGAGGAGTATGACTATCTCAAGGTACGTTTATGATCTCGTATGTGATTTTCTCTGTTGAGATCGTTGTAAACTCATCTATCATCAATAATAACAAAGATAATAAGTTGCACAGCGGAATTAAAACAAACACAATGTTATTAACAAGATTTTACATCATATACGCCCCAATTCTATTTGATCATGATAGAATGTGTTACCTAACTTTAACAAGGATCAAAGACACCTTTGATCTTGGGGCGTGAACGATCTCGAGTGAGGAGATCGTTTATGTGTTCCTAAAACATGATTAACACATATATAAAACAATGTCTAGAGATCTCTTTATATATAGAGTCCATCTATACTTACAAAGTAAACCTAACTGTAATAGGAAATTAAATCTTTTCCTAATCTTGATTTTTATCTTTATCAACAAGTATTCTAGAATCCTCCATCTTTTAGAATTTCATAATGGCGATCTTGGTCTTTTTGTTATCATCAAATCAATAAATCCCAGCATTATCCTTTTCCTACTTTTAAAAGATTCTAAGCATTTGCACCATGTTACAGGTTATTAAGGATGCGGGCGCGATCGATGCAACTTCCGAAAACTTCAGAAAGTATATGGACTCGATAAAGAACATAATGAATACCTTTCAACATCAACGGGTATACAACCCCGACAACAAAACTATAGTCCACTTTATTGTATTCTGTTAGCAAAAAGTCTCGATAAAGCCTCTGCAAATATTTATTGTTTAATTTAATCTCTCTAATCATGGCTCAGATTTGGTGGATACAATGACTTCAATTGTGTAATTGGGCGAGGAGCGAAATTTGTTGTGTGCTGGATATAAGAATATGCTTGATGCAAAAAAAAAGTAGCATGGAAGTTGAAGGAAAGGTATCAATTGGGGCGGGGGGGTCGTTAGGTGAAGCGTTGAATCGTAGTACAAACACTAGCCTATCCGCTTTAAACTTAATGACAGATGGTTGGGAAAGTAGCCAACAAATGACATTGTCTCCAACTGGGGTGCTACAAAAGAATGGGTTCGGGTCAGTTTCTAATAGTAGTGTTGGAAGCATCCCAAGAGCGGATAATAGTGGATTAGGATATTAAGTAGTTCAGTAGAAATCATGCTATGTTAATTTTGTTTATGTTTGAAATTTTGTCTATGTTTCACTACTACAAAAATTGACATAGAGCCCGGTTGAAAATGTTAATAAAGCCCGGTTTTGCATGAGGGCATAAAGGGGGAGGGACTCTATAAGGAATTGCCATATAGTATGGTTTTAAAAACGGGCTTTATAATGGGTAATAGAGCCCGGTTTGATAGTTAAAAACCTTGCTCTATGTGATTAAAAAAAAAAGGCTTTTTAATTAGCATAGAGCCATGTTTTTAGCTTAGAAAACATGGCTTTATAAAAAAAATTTTCTTGTTAAATACCACCTATTCACACTAAATTTCCAGGAATAAAGCTGCAGCACAACAAGAAAAAAGCAGAACCAACAACGAAATTGTAACAAAACCATAACCGTGAAGGTATATACAAAAACCAATGGATTGAAGATCCAATATCAGTTTACAATAGTTCAATATGGTCCAAATACCAATAAATAAACATCACAACAACAGTTTGACAATCAAATGTTTCATGTGCCTTAATTTTTTCTTTTGCACATCTTGCAGCTGTTACCTAGATTTAGCATGCTTCTTTCATGAGTGGTAATGATTTGATTGGAGCAGTTGTAGATGATGAGCAGAATAGTAAATATAGCATAAGATGCTTCAATGTTATCATCAAACTTACTTTGGGAAGATGACACCATTCCATTTGCTAAACTTGATCTGGTAAAAAGAAATAATAAGTAATCAAGTCATTTACTCCTTCAAAAATATAACTTTCATGAAATGTAATTACCATAACCATCCTACAGTAATAGAAAAAAATATCACTTTTCTATTTTATGTCAACGAGTTGAGGCACCCGCGCATTGCCGCGGGTTTTTTACATCTATTTATTAGGATGCCTATGTTTTGTCTTTGTCGTCATGTTATTACCATTAGCACTTATGTAAGATGTAGATTTACCTCATTTATAAATCTATACAAGCCAAAGAGGAACACACCTATGTTCCAAGCTTATGTTGAGACAATCAGGTACGCATTCAGTGGAGAGTCTGCCTACAGAAGTCATCTACTTGTATATTGTATCCACTACACTTGCTCTTCGACTCTGAAAACAAACACAAAAGCTTCAGGGCATTGGATTTGCAAGATTGTTTGGATTGTGAAGCACAATCTAAATATGTGTGTAGAAACAATAATTGTATAGATTAAAATGTCACGGGTTGACTCAATGTATCATCCCCCAACAGCTGCATAAAAATAAGCACCATAGCTAAACAGGTCTCGTCCCCAATCTGTTACAACAGATGCAACTGAATCACGTACCACACCCTATCCAATTTTTTCCGGCTTATTTTGTCATAAGCTGATCTTGGTAAGTTCATACACTGAAAAAGTGGCTTTTTGATATTTTTCAAATGTACATAGGTCATAATCCTGGTAAACACACTAAAACAAACACCCTTTTAATTAAAAAAAGAACCAAAATTGTAATGGAACCAAATTTGGCAAAAATATAACGTACCTTGAAGAAAAGTTTTGAATCATGAGCCATCTAATAGGTTCCCTATAGACATTACGTGATGGTACAAATACTCCTTGCTATCAAATACCAGTGGACAATGGTGTTGCATGAATGTAAGTCTGTGGCACCATCGAAACATACATTCACGTTAACTTTTTTACATTAAAAATTACATATATCAAAGTGTGAAAAATGACATATACCCACACAGCTATAAAATTAAGTACACTCGCAAATGTTTTATGCTATTGCATTATCAATATGCAATAGAAGTTTACAAGGGTAATTATGAGAATACATGTTTTGCTCAAGGTGTCAACACTTTTAGGAAAAAGTTGGGGTATTTCAAAATAGACTTTGAGACTTGCGACTTTTCTACTTTTCATATAAGCTTGACAAGTGTCCTTCGTAGTTTGTGTACCCAATTATTGTTTCGACTTTCTGACTATGATTGACAATGACGAATCTGGCGACTTTTTAAGAATCTTGCGATTTTTTTTTTGTCCTTTAGTAAAAAAAGTCAAAGTTACTAAATTATTTTTTTATACATTTAGTTCCTTCCCAATGCTGAGCGACTTAAGCGAAATAATTTAAGCGACTTTTTTACTGTACACTGTTTGTACCTTTTAGTACTTTTTTTACATAACTTTTCAAATTTATAATTTTACACTTTTTAAAATTTTACACACACACACACAAACACACACACTACACTCTACTACCAAAAACACAGATCAAAGAGTGAAATCAAAATCCTAAACCTTTAATATACTCGAACCCTAATTGAAGTGGATCTCTTATGTGTTGGATTTTCTTGATCATGTAAGAAAGTCATTTACTTTTTACTGAATTGGATCTCTTATGTGTTGGATTTGATTTAAAAATAGTTAATGTGCATTTTGTGTCATTTAAAATTTTTAGTTTACTTTGTGGCGCTTCATTTCAGGCGCCATGGCTTCTTAAAGTTTTGGTATGTATGCTCTTTCTTCTGCAAAATATTATAACTATATCACTGCACTGATAATGCCGACTTGTATATTTCATACGTATTTCATTGGTAATCCTTGTAGCTCGTAATGAATAATAGCTCAATGTTGAATTATAATGTTATAGGCGGACCATGTAAGCTTGATATGAACCTCTGATAGGCTTGGTATATACTACTAGTATACTTATAGGCGAATAAATATTCACTCTTCTGGGGTGATTCTTGATTTTTCCTAATTAGAGATTGTCAATCCTTATATCTCTAAATTCAGTTACTAGATATCCTAATCACGTAATTCTACACTTTTGACAAGAGTGCATTAAGAATGACGTTTCTAGATGTATACATGTATCATATTTTGGGAAAAGAAGACCTTCATTGTTACTTCCTGCTAGATGGATCGACTTGTTTTTGTTTGTACAATACAAATCTTACCTTGATGTATTTACCCGATTTTTTAGATACTGACCCTCCCAAACGATATGCAACTACTCCCGAAAGATGCACCCTCATAGTACCATGAATATGCTTGTATGTATAAAAACCATTGCGTACACAGATTTCAAATCATTATTGTACTGACTACATTGACAAGATGCATTTTTTGAAAAAAGGTCTTCACTTCCTGTTTTTTGTGCAAATTTGAAGCTTTTTATGTGGCGTGAGATTAGTTTTTGCAACTTTTTGCAGGCCTGTGAAAGTGAAGAAGACGGTTTATTTGGTTTTGATTTGCACAGTGATGGTGAAGGAAACAGGTTATAGCCCATCTTTTTTTGTTTATCATAAAAAATGTCTGAGTAATGCAGTTTCAGTTCGCAATTATCAGATTTTAATGTTACATTAAAGGAGTATGTTATATGTTCCGAAAAACATTCAAAACGTTCCCACATATGTTTTAGTTATCTTTAGCTGATGACCGCACATAAAAGCTATTGGTTATTGCTCCATCAGGAAGTCACACGGATATTGGAGCACGTAGATCAAATGAGGACCAACACATTGGAATCGATGATGTAAGCAACTGGGTGATATTTATAAGTGGGGTCTACCGAGTTCCTTTTATGCAATTTTTGATGGTCATGGAGGACCTGAATCAGCTTCTTATGCTAAAGATCACGTCACGAGATTATTCTTTGAGGATTCTGATCTACCACAAACACAATCAGAAAAGAAGAGACTGTCGTGCGGTTATTTCAAGGAAAGGAGTTGCAAAACAAATGACTCAAGACCACAGACCGTCTTATTTACAAGAAAAGAAAAGAGTTGAGGAATTAGGCGGTTACTTTGAAGATGGTTACTTGAATAGTGAACTGGCTGTGACACGAGCCCTTTGAGATAGGCACATGAAATCACCCAGTGGTAGTAACTCAAAATCACCTCTGACTGCTGAACCAGAGATGACCCAATGGGTGTTGAGCGATGATGATGAATTTATGATAATTGGATGTGACGGGATCTGGGATGTGATGTCTAATATAGAAACGGTGGACCTTGTTCGTCGTCAACTAATGCACCACAATGACCCTGAAAGGTGTGCAAGAGAACTCATAGATCAAGCACTACGCCTACACACAAGCGATAATCTCACTGCTATCGTCGTTTGCTTCTCTTCTCAAATAAAGCCTCCTCATGCCTTGGCGTCCAAAATTCGGAAGAAGCGGTCTGTAGACACACAAGTGTGTTTCAAGACAACGGTGTTACTTAGAAGTCACGATTATTCAAAGTGATTATAGTAATATGAATCTGTTTACGGCTACTTCAGATGAGTTAGAAAAAGTAGTCTGCTACGATTATGTAATGAATTCAAACAATGAATGAATGAGTTATTCAGTTCCAATCATGCATATTTCTTCAGTTGATGACCTTGTTAGCTTGTTTTAATTTCCCCTTAATGCGTTTTATTGTGAAATTACGTAATAATGTTGAAAAACTAGTAGTAGATATAGCTTTTCATCCATGAGATTGTAAGGTCGACGGTTTGTACATAAGATCTATATGTCTTTCAACTATGACATACAATATTGTATCATGCATGAGCACATTTTCACAATGAGTAATTTGTAATTTTGAATATGACATACATTCTTGTGTGATAATTAGGATAGGTCAAAGTTGCTGTATGTCATATTTGGATCACTCTTCTTTAGCTATTCAGGAAAAAAAGTGCTCATTCAAATCAAGTACGAACACACACGAAAATCACACTCTGTTTGAAGTGCTTGGCGTATACATAAATGTGTCTTTTGTTGATCATTCTTGATAGTTTCAAGTGACTACAATGATTTTCTGCTACAAAAACTATTGTAGTTCCAGTGGGCACCTCTCTCTGCTGTTCGTTACAGTTTACATGATTTTAAAGACTGAATCTTTAAGTGGCCTCTCTTGCACATCTTCATGCTTGTGATGGTGTTGATCATCCGTTAGAGATTAAAATTGGGTAACTGTGTAATTGATGTAATTTCTTTTGTGAAATAGTTTTCATTGAGATAATAGTAGAATGTGTCGGTGACCTGTAGGCTTGTTTAGGTTCTGTTATTAAGTTTGTTGGTATCAGCTGGTGATGATTTTCTTTAGCCTTGTATTGTTTGGAATACGTTGTACACGTATGTTCTCTTTTTCCGATTAGATTCGTAAAACAGAGTTAAGCGAAAGTGTATATCGAATAACAATTAAAACCCCCTAGTGTTCTCGCGCTAGTGTTCTCGAAACCACCGCTAGTGTTAGTTTGTTTAAGTGTATATCAGAATAACAATTAAAACCCCTACCATCTCAATTCATTGTAAGTTAATTATGGAGAATTCGTCGCTCAAAATTGGCTTCCATAGCCACCCATGCCGGGACCCATTTCCGGTTCTTCCTTCTCATCCTTTGGAAGTTCAACAACCACAGCTTCCGTTGTAGTCAATAAAGACGAGACACTACAAAGATCATTAAAGACATTTAAATAATTATAGCCACAAAGGGTCACTAGAGAAAACAATTTGTACTGCTCGTGTTGGCTAACCACTGTTACGTTTCGTGAATCCACTGCTAGTTATTTTGGTAATCACTGCTAGTGTTCTCGTAACCACTGCTAGTGTTCTCGAAACCACTGCTAGTGTTAGTTTGTTTCCACTGCTAGGCTCGTCTTACTTGTTACCACTGCTAGTTAACTCGAATCCACTGCTAGTCATCTTGTAACCACTGCTACGTTTAAGGTTCGAGTTAATACTGTTGCTACGCATATTAGCATCGTTGGTCAGCGTTTTAACTGCTACATTCATGAAGGGTTGATATGTTTTGGTTTTATATGGTATTGGCAGACATGATTTATGATTATGATTTCATGAAGTTTATACTGCAGTATGCAGTATTGTCCTGGATTGCTGAATTTGATGGTGAAATGGGATGAGATAAGCTCTGATTTGGTTTGATAATTGGTTTAGGTTAGTGGTTAATTGGATTCAAAAGCAAGCCATAGTGGCTAGACTTTTGTAAGTTTTATTCTTAATTCATTTGTTAGATTAATATTAGAGATTTGAATATTTTGTTTGGTTTAACTTAGTTTAATTCTGCTTGATTACAATTGTTTGACTAGCTTTGCTTCTGTGTTAGTTTGTTTAGATCATCTGCTGTCATTTGTTTTGATATCTGATATAGTCTGCATGAGTAGGAGTATAGTTTTATTGATAGTTATTGTTGGATTCATTGCATCATTTAGGTGTTATAGTGTCTCTAGAATCTGTTTTGAAGTAGTCATGGTTTAGTATTAGAGGATTGTTAGTGGAAGATTTACATTTCAGCCTCATAACTAGTGTTTGGTTCAGGTCACAAATATGTGTTAGAAGCTTGTTCTAAGTACAATCTTATTTAGGTCTATTAGAGTCATCTTAGTCATTTATTTGAACTTGCAATCACTGAAAGTCAATATTCATCTTAATCTGCTCATACTTATGCATCAGTTAGAATTAGACAGCCATAGTTTGCATTTAGCCTTAGATTAGCATAGGTTAGTTAAATCTAGTTTAATTATAACTTTATACATAATTTCCAATCTGTTTTTCAAGATCAAATTTCATTAAAGTCAAAATTCCAAGTTCTTCTTTAAAAGTCAAAAACCACAACTCAGTTTTGAGTAGCTTAATCTGGTGATTTTTAAATGCTTCATTTCTAACTCAAATCATCTGAAATTTTGGGAATTCAGTATTTGGTTGGTGATATAGAAGCTAGTATTTTTGGTGTAATTTTTAGAATTTTCTAGGACAGCTTATTTCTGGCTTAAAGTGGGACTGTTTTGCTCAATAATGTCCTGTGCAGCTCCAGAATACGCTATCTCAGCATATTCATGAGCTTCTAGCAAGCTTAATTTGGGAAGTTAGAAGCTCAATTTTGGCATTTAGGTAGTAGGCCAGATTAGTTAGAAGTTCCAATAGTTTATATTCATTTAAGGCTTATTTTCAGATCTCTTACAGTTAACCCAATTACCAGTCACAGTAACATTAATATGTTATCCAAGATTTAGGAAATACACTCAAATAATGAAAATTAAGGTCAAAATCATGATTCAAGAAACATATTACGCACAGTAGATAACAATATCACTTCAAATAAAAAACCTTCTTTGTTACCATAATCACATCAAATTACACAAGAAATAATCATTCCTGCATTATGTAATAAAACACTGTTTGGAGAATAGCCATGAATCATTAAAAATTTACTGAACAAAATGAGAGAAGCAATGCTTTTCCCAGATAATACTGTTTGTTTAACAATCCATCACTATCTCTATGATAGAGTATGACGCGATCCTATATGCACTAACATCTCATTAACCAGATTAATGAACACTAGGGTTAACCACCTGTCCCATAAACAGCACCTCTCCACTCACATCTTCTCTAATCACAAACAAGAATGGATGATCTGTCGAAAGTCGACCGAAGGCCATCAGCAACCCCAGTGGTTGCTGCTGCAGCTTCCGTGCCTTCTTCATTTACCTCCAGAAACGCTTTATGATTGATGCTTGCAACACGTAGGCTTTCGTCTGCCATTTCAGTTAGGCCTCCAGTAGTGAAAGGCAATACAAGACCTAATTCCTTAAACATATTAGAAGCTTCAAACCCAAATGAGATGTTGAACTTTGGGATCATAAATCTCCCGCCTACCTCTACTTTTTTTCGTGGTATGTACCGCTCCAAGAAGTCAGATTCTGAACCTAATTTCTCAATCAAAAATGGGATTGTATCTATTTCATTTGGCAGGAACATGTACATTGTGAAACGACGTTTATCTTCACCATGTGAATAGGGAAGACCCAATACTTTAAAACCATCATATTCACACACAAGTTGCTTTTCGTAGCTTCTCATGAAGGGCACTTTAACTTTGGTCCCATCAATGAGGTGGAAGTCGGAGTCTGTTGTCATTGACGGGTCAAACTGCTCTTTCCAGGTTCCCTTGAAATACATTGCATTAGCTAAGATGAGCCTGGTTTCATGGCTACCTGCATCAGCAGGAAGGACGCTGATAAGACCATTTGTTTGCTTTTCGCCCATGAATTCACCTCTATGACTGCCGCAGCCTGTATTCATTAAAAGAACATATGTTAGCTATTAAACTAATATCTATAAACAACATGCAAAAACTAAGTAGAACTAACCTTGTTAAAGAAATTGACTTGTTTACAAGTGGCCTTATAAACATTGATCAAAACCTGTTTAAAAGATGTTTTAAGAGAAAGGGTTTGGTCAATCCATGCACTGTTTGCAGAATACAAAGACGGTCCGCCACTTGAGCTACCATCAGCCATTAAGGACACAAGCTTAGAAACATGAGTGTTAAGCTCATCGAGGGTTTTTGTTTTGAGAAAAGAGAGGACTTGATCAAGTGTTTGGCCTTTGGAACCGGCCGCTATTAACCCCACGATGCCATGGATGGAGATTGGAGAGAAAACGACGTTGGATTGCCGTTATATTTAATCTGTTCCCTAAACTTGTTTGATTTGATAAAACAGTTTCTTAAATTTGCAAATTAGGCTATTAGGCTCTCTAACTGTTTTTTTGATTGACCTCAATTTCCTTGTAACTTTATCCACAAATGAGAAACCAAAAAAGATAACAGCACTAGCTATGCGAATCGTGTATTCATCTCTTGGTTAATTTGTTGGTTTGGACCCAAATTTGTCATTGATATTTTCTTTTGTGGGTACTGAGAATGAACGAGAGACTGGTGGTTGTGTTTACTTGATGTAACAAGAAAAGAAGACGAAACTCACAAATGAAGTATGTAGAATGAACAAACCTTGGGGTAAAAGATGAAAACTTTTAACAATCTGTATGGTGTTCAGCATTATTCTTGATCATAATTTTGGTGTGATAAGCTCGTTTTACATGAAGAGAACGTAACAGTTTTTATTTCTATATTGCAGCTAAAGGCCTATTTCTTCATTCGGGCCAGTGGGTTCGATATATCAGGGAGGGGGCGGGGCGGCGTAGAAGTAGCAGCTGCCTGCTGGTGAAGATCAGATTGCTCATGTAGTAATTCCTGCAAATTATGATATGAAGCTGGAGTTGCTATACAAAGTGTAATCAGAAAAAAGAAAAAAAAAAAGGCCGGTTTGAATGATTAAATATGCAGTTATAGTATTAGAGATCACTGTGTAAAAACAACCTTTCAAACATCATACAATGTGCAGTTGGAATTTTCAAGTCTTTTTTGCGTTATCTAGGTCATGTGTTAAAAGTTTTAGCATCGCACTTGCATGTTGGTTCATGTGTGGAGATCACACTGCTACAATTTTTCTTAAACGACAAGTGCTCAACACACACGTAACATGTTCCTCACGGGATTAAGACCCACAACCCGTTAGTAGTTGGTACCATTTCCATCTTATTCATGTGACCATTAGCTTAAGTATTTGACACTATATCATCAGTCCAATGTTGGTGCATCTAATTCATGTGACAATTAGCTCAAATGGTAATCCATGTGACCATTAGCTTAAGAATTGGTACTATTTTCATGTAATCAATTCACATGACCATATATAGGTATAGTATAAGTTCTTTTGGGGACGACATAGATTACAACGGTCAATAGGCTAAATGATCTCAGCTACTGTATAAGTTAGTGGTCACATGACATGAGCTAGATGTATATTCAGTGGTATGATTTATAGGCATGAACTTAAATTAACGCGATTTTTTATGGTTGGTCTCTTTTTAGTGCTTATTTTCAAGTAAAAACACTCATTCACACATGTCTATGATGACATTCAAAGCCACAAGTCTACGAAATCATCTTTGTCTTCACATTGGAAGTATTTTACCTTTGCCTTCCATACGATCTGAAATGATATTTTGCATAAAAATAACAATGATAAAAATAACAAGCATGAAAGCTTAATATTATAAAAATAACAAGCATTTTAAAACATCAATTCTTATAGCTAAATAGCTAAATATAAAAGATTAACTAAGTTTGAAGCACACAATGATGTATGCAGCTGATATGAATTAATAGATAAGAGGGCTTCTATACTTTATATTCAAAGTGAACCTAAAACCCCAATCTTACATCAAATGACTATCAAACATGATGTACAATTTTGTGTCTCAAATAAAAGTGAAAGTTTGACACTTTGACCAGTGTGACATCAGACCACATCATGCCTCACAGCAAGAGTGTTAACGCCGAAAAATGCGAGGGCCCCACCGAAAAAGGCAATGGCCTCGTCAATATAGGCGATGGCCCGAGTGAAGTGGCCTGGCCTGGCCTGGCCTGAGCATGATAATAACAGACACTTACAGTTTAGGATGAACACGCTCTGGAGGGATGATCTGTACTTGCAACAAATGCTCAAATAAGAGGTAGTTGTGCATAGTTTCAGCAACAATCTTTGCCACCTGCACAGACATATTATTATAAAGTTCAGGTCTTTATAGAATAAGGTAATATTTATAATAGAAGATACTGATAAGAATTGAAATTAACCTCTGGAGACGGAAACTCAAGGAACCCAAAATGTTTCGGTTTTCCAGTCTGAAAATAATAGACAAAAGGGGTTCCTTAAGTAGACATCATACAATACTATGAACAAGAAGTCTCATAGTTTCAATTCAAACAAATCACAACTATCAGCACATTAGCTAATAAACAACATATAAAAAGTATGTAAAGATAGAGGCTATGTTTGGCGCAGAGCATTTTGGAGCTTTTGGGGCGATGAGCGGTGAGCAACGAGCTTTTTATTTTAGTGTTCGTTTAAGCGGTGAGCTTTGCAAGCTCATTTTTCAATGCTTCTTTAAAAAGTATGTAAAGATGGAACCTTTTTGTTCCTTGCAATCCTAATCCTCCTGATTTCACCAAAATGCATGAAGAAAGCTGCACAAATAGTCCATAAATAAAATTACTTTAATTTATCATTCCCGTTTCCAAACCCATCCCAACACACACCAACACCCACCAACACCCACAAGCCAAGATCTATCCATCTTCTCGAAAATCAACGAAAGTAAAAACCAATTTTAATGTAAAATTGGATGTTGGTTTGTGGGAGTATTGGATCTTGGTTTGCGGGAGTATTTTGTAATGTATGTTATTCTACCCATCAAATAAGGTTAGGAAGATATGGCATAAGGCTTAATTATCATAAGGAATTCGCTTAAGTAAAAAGTATAAAATTAATCTAAAAGTATTTAAAAGTTGTGTGAAAAAATTATAAAAGTACAAAAGTACAAAGTTAAAAAGACGCTCAAATTAATTCGTTTAAGTCATTTCAAAGATTGAGAAGGAGCAAAGGAATAAAATAATACTATCAAAGTTTGACTTTTCCTCGAAAATATCAAAAAAAATCGCTCGAATCTTAAAAAGTCGCTGGATATAAGTCGATTGAAAGTCATAGGTACGAAAAGGAACTTTCAATGATTGGGTTCTGAAAAGTGGAAGGACACTTGGCTCTCTTAGATTGGAAGGAAAAAGTCGCAAGTCTCAAGGTCTAATTTGGAAATACCCCAACTTTTTTCCTAAAAAGTGTTGACACCTTGAGCAAAAGGTGTGTTTTCATAATTACCCCTTCAAACAATCCACCATCATTACCACTCCCACACACTATATAGGAAGGGAAGAAGTTGCCACAAATGGGCCGACTTGGTAAAATTTTATCTCAAACAGAACAAATGGGTTGACTCAGAAAAAGTTTAAAAGAACAAAACGTGATGGATGGGTTGAGTGGGTCAACAGATTGAAATGGATAACAAGACAGAGAGAAGTGGTCGTCATAAGTTGACTGTTAGTAATTAAAATAAATGTATGTTATTAATTTGAAAAAATGTGCACCTCTCTTGAGCAAACATGATCAGCAACTGCAGCTACACTGGCAGCTGAGTACCCAAAGGGTGAAAGAAATCCACATGGTACACATTATATGATTATGCTGAAAAATTATATAAGAATGAAGCAGGAGAGTCTGCAACAGACCAGCATAGTGCATCTCTTCCGGTTAGATCCAAGTTGGCAACATTCTCCGACACTTCTCTGGGAATCAATAGATGTAATTCCCATTAGTTAATTAACGAAATCTAAATAAATCATATATATACTATTTGAAAAAGCTAGGTGATTTTATTTTGTTTATATAAGTCATTCATGAAAGCTTCCATTGTACAGCTTGAAATGTGAAAAAGAAAAGTGTTGCTTCATTGGGCTTACTGAATTAGTAAAGTAGTAGTTGTAAGCTGCACTTTTTTGTTTATCTTTTAACATAAAAGAAGATGTAGACTTTTGCACATGATTTTAAGCTACTTTGAGGCTAGTAAAGTTATCTTCTTTACTCTTAATGCATCAAAATCCAGTACTACCAATGTCGTACAGTAACTAAGTAATATAACATGAGTTAAATTTGACCACAAATCCCTCTATTATTTAACGATTATACGTTTTACTAAAAACAGAAGTATAGCAATGATTTTACTAAAAACAAATGCTGGATATCTTGACAAACATTAGCTGTATTGCTTAGTACATAAATTAAGATAAAGAAAATGCATGTCTATATACCTGAAATTGTGCTCATTGCATAAACCTCAACCTAAAGCAGCAAAAAGTGCTGATCTTTGGCTTGCAACAGCTTTTTTATTTCCACTTCCTCTGCAACTACCAGGGTTGTGATGAGCATTAAGTTCCAACTCATCTTCAAGCCATTTGACCGAGCTAACAACCTGACCAAAATATCATTTTTACAAGACTCAAGTTACTAGAAAAAACCATTGTCCCAAAACAATATATACAACGTTCCAAGTAAATGCCAACTCACCAAGGGCGGGGTCTAGTGGTGCACAAAGAGGTTAACCGGTTCGGTTTTTGATCCGGTCAAAACCGAACCGGTTTGGGTCAACGGCAAAAAATACCGGTCGGGCCGGTTAACCGGTCCGGTTTCGAACCGGTAGTGAAGATGGAAAAACCAACGGTCCAAACCGGTTTGGGCTCGATTTGGAACGGTCTAGACCGGTTAACCGGTTTAAGCGGTTCTAGTTTTTTTTTTTTTTTTTTTTTTTTTTTTTCCGTTTTCGTCATCGTTTATAATCGTTTTCTTGTTTCGTGTATTAATAAACTAGAACTTTTATTGTTTCGTGTATTAATAAACTAGAACTTTTATTTAATAGAACGGATCGGAGATACATCACATTACATATAAACTTAAAACACAACACATAATAACTTAAACATAAATCATCGATAACTTGATACGATACTCAACGTCAACTCGAAATCTCGAATCAGGCATCAATTGCAGGTGCTTGGCGGCAATACTTCTGTGTGTGAACCCTCAACGGCACGCCGGAAGTGGGTTTGAATAAACATAAACAATACTTACATTGAGCCATTCGCTTGCCATCCGACATTTCGACGTAGTTGTAGTGAGCCCAAACCTTGGGATTACCGTTTGCACGGTCTACCGGAAAATAACGAACAATAACCGGTGGCAGGGGTGGCGGAGGCGGTGCAGGATCAGCCATTAATTAAATGCTTCCGATTTTTATTTTTTAGAGTGTAATTTAAATTGTATAAAAGTTGCAAAAAACAAGTACACACAATATATTTATTTATACTATTCTTACAATGGCAAACTTGTAAATATTAAAAAAAATTCAAATTTTGAAAGTTTACCCGCCTTCCCGCTCAAAAAAATACAAAATTTGAAATTTTAAAATTTAAATATTTGACCGGTTTTGGACCGGTTCATAACCGGTTTTTAACCGGTTAACCGGTTCGGTTTCAAAATTTTGAATTTTTAAAAATTGCCGCCTAGTTCAAAAATTCAAATTTTCAAAACATATAACCGGTTTTTAACCGGTTAACCGGTTTCATTTTAAACAAATTTTGCCGCCTAGTTCAAAAATTCAAATTTTTAAAAACATATAACCGGTTTGAACGGTTTTAACCGTTAACGGATTTTTTTTTTTTTTTTTCGTTTTCAACATTGTTCAAACTTACATTGAATAAACTTCAACTTTTATTCATAACGTCGAAATACATAAAGCGAAAGGAAATACAAAACTTAATAGAAATACATCAAAGGAAATACATAAACTTAAAACATAATACATAAAAGGAAATACATAAACTAATAGTCGTCATCGGATCCCCTAGCTTCTTGAGCAGCTGCATCTTGTCTTAGTTCTTCATCGGAAAGCATCTCGATTTCACCCGCTTGTGCCTCTTCCACGTAGACCTCCCTTGAAGTCTCGGCATTTTCAAGATCGGTTTATCTTGCACTCGCTTCATTGCGTCAAGTGATCTTTCAAACCCATACACATCTCCAAAGAAGCGGTGTGAGTCGTGTCTCGGATTTGATAAAACCCTTCCACTTGTTGAAAAAGCGGATTCGAAGCTACCAAGTAGCTTGTACACTTAGTACATCAAGAGCCATTCGGGATAGAGCGGAAACATTATTTCCTTTGCTTTCCAAAATGCCAACACATCAAAGTTTTCAACTTGTTCAGCCGGAATATGTGAGATAAAATCGGTTGTGATATATCTTTCATATTCACTGTTCGCTAAACCATCATTTCTTAACCTTTTGTTGGGATTTTCTCTTATCTTTTTATGCAAAGCAAGTATCGGATTCCCTCTAAAACCCCTTTGATGATGATGAAGAAGACTCCGCCATAGTAGGAGGTGGGTTGCCATATTTTTCAAAATAATATTGCCACAAACTTTTAAAAGAATGGCCAAAGGACTCTTTTGCATCATTAGCATAGTTCGGGTTTGATGCAAAACAACCCAAATCAGTCACAATCGAGTCAATAAGAACCTCCACCCCGTTTACATTATAACACGGATTTAATGCGGCCGCACAAGTAATTAACGGTGGCAAAGTTTCAAAATATTTCAACGACTTTTCTTTCATCCGGAAACCATGCTAGTATAAACACCACCATTAAATTCAAATGCGGCGATTTGTGAAGACATCAAGAATAGTTGCTCGAGTACCAAATGAGTAGTTGGATAATAAACCCCAACAATTTTTTGTTGCGTTGTAAAAACTTCAAGTAGTCGGGTTATTTTTCAATAGTATCCCAATTATCTTGACTAAATGGAGCACACCTACCCTCCCCGACAATTTCTCGTCATGAAAATATTGCAAGGTCACCTTTTGTCTTAAACCACTTATGAACATAAGATAAGTGGAGTTCCATCGTGTTTCAATATCCCAACAAGGTTGTAACCAATGTTTCCCAGCTTTCACACATCCGAATGTATGCATTATATCTTTTATTACCCTTTTTAAAAACATCGACTAACATTCTTTTAAAATCTTCTTTCACTTCACTCAAATGCGGATCTTTTAATCCCGCTTGCACAACCAAGTTAATGATGTGTGCAACACATCGACTATGAAAAAATTCGCCATTACAAGGTGGCTCATATTCCATTTTTAGTCGACCCATTGCATTTGTGTTGTTACTAGCATTATCCAACGTTATTGAAAAAAAATTTCCGTCAAGTTAAACTTATGAAACACTTTTCTCAACAAATTGTATAAAGCTTCTCGGAGTGAGGAAGGAAAGTTTTCAAATGCTACGACTCGCTTCATCATTTGCCAACTTTCGGGATCAACCCAATGTCGGTAACACAAAGGTGAAAATGGCAAATTATGAGGAGGCCCAAACATCGGTTGTTAAATTAACACAAGCATCCATATTTAAAAAATTATTTTTTAAATCTTGCTTAGCCGTTTTCCACATTCTCATAGCATCGCGTTTAAGAGTCATACGACTTACATGATGGTACTGCGGTTGCATATAATTCTGGTACACCTCCGTCGTCAGCTCGTTGTCATAGTGGTTGAACGGCAAACCACGTTGAATCACCAAACCGGCCAGTTTTTCACGGAGTAAATCATGATCGTATGCAAAAATAGTCCCGTCTCGAGCCATGGAAGATTGACCGGCTTCCGGAACCGATTTGAGTGCCTTGCAATACTTATGTTTGATGTGAGCCTTCAACATCGAGTTGGAACCGGCAGACAATATACTCAAGCAATATTTGCATTGAGCCTTTTTCTTACCGTCCGACATTAGGACGTAGTTGAAGTGTTCCCATGGATCTTTTACACGGTCACATGGTAAAATTTTCTGAACCGTCGCTGCACTTGTTGAACCAGCTTCGGTGTTGGTGGTGTTGGTGGTGTTATTGGTGTTTGAACTTTCCATTAGTGTTTAGTGAAATACTTTCGGTTTTGATTTTTTTGGAGTGTTTTTTTATTGCTTGAAAGTGGTAATTAACCAAATACATAACACATCTATTTATACAAACATTTGTATGGCAAAATCGTAATTTTTTAACAACTTTTAATAAAATCCGCCCCCCACGCTCCTTCCCGCCCATCTTTTAAAAATTCAAATTCAAAATTTCAAAATTCAAAAAAACCAAAAAAAACCCGCTCAAGCCAAAAAAACCGGTTAGGAACCGTTTTCGAACCAGTTTCTTGGTTAAAAAACCGGTCTTCAAACGGTAGAATTCTCAAGTGTGGAACGGTTCCAAACCGCGGTTTGGATATAAACCGGACGGTTTGGGTCAAAACCGGTTTTGACCGGTTTAGTTTTCGGTTTGACTTGGATCTGGTTCGGTTAACGGTTTTTGTGCACCTCTAGCGGGGTCCCATGAGAAATACATTTGACCGCAGAACACCACCAAGGGTTCCACATGTATGGTCCATTCACGCTTGAAGAAAGCTGCAGAATGCTTCTGCGGTGTTTGGTGGTGTAGCATTTGGCTTCATTGGAGAAGAATGATTTAGCACCGGGGTGCTAATCCGAAACGAGCCGAGAGAACCATAGGTTCTGAAATAACTTTAGAAGTGAAGGATCAACACCCATTGTTGGATCAAAATCGAACAAATTTCACCCACAAGGAAGTTAAGGCCCAAGAAACTCAACCTCACGGCTCCAATACAAACAATACACCTTACTTTTAGATACACATGCCACATGTTATATGGAACACAATGAAATAACGCATACCTTCCACTTTTGGACTTAAAGTGACAACTCGTATTGGCTTTCGGTATCATTTTCAATCAAAACAATTCATGCATTCACAAGATTTCATCATTTATCGTAAACTAGGTTTACGAGTTTCAAATTCATGCTTCACAACCTTAATAGGGTTTATCGCGTAACCTTAATGGTTTAGCGGCGAATTCATGATCATATCATCACGGACATTTCATATAGACTAAGTTTAGTCTACATATCATTAACATCATTTTCATCATGTTAGTTCATTCATGATTTTGCATTTCACATTAAAGCGTAAATTTCATATTAAATAAACGTTATCGCGTAAGTTATTATTTTGAACATTTAATCCGATACTTCCAAAAACTATCCCGACATATTTTTATACTTACATTTAGTTTATAAAAATAATATTTTGAGTTTACCTAGTGTTTTAAATTTATTTTGTATATAAATCGTTAAATTTATATTATTACGACGCTTTTCTTAAAAACTACACGATAATTATTATTTCACTCAAATTTTACAAGAAATGTATTTTTACAATTTATATGATCTCAATATACTTTACTTTGATCCATTAAAGTTTATTTTTAGACAACACTACCCTAATTACTCAAATGTATATACAATTTTACAAGTTATCCTTACTTATACATTTTACTTACACATATTTATATATATATAATATAAAAAAAAAAATGTATTTTAAATACATACCCCTTGGCCGACCAAGGGGTGACTCATTAATGAGTTGGTAATCTTTTCTTACATAGTTAGATCTATACTCCAACTTACTTTTACACTTCATTCACAATCACAATTATTCAAGGTGAAAGTCAAGATTTTCTCTCTTGTTTCTTCCTCTCCAAACCGGTCACACATAAGGACCAAGAAGAGATTCATCAAAATTTTCCAAATCAAGTTTTAAACAATCTAGTATACACTCTTGTTTAGGTTTTGAAATAAAACCTAGGGTGTTTAAGTTTAATACCTTGTTCTTGTCACCTCATCAAGTAACTAGTAAGCATATCATCTTCATTTTCATATTTCATTATTATTTCATACTTATCTCATCATTTTTGAGCAAAGCATGCAAGACTTATGGATGTTTATACCATTTTACATTGTTTTTAGAGTTATACATATATAAGTCATCCTATAATTTATCCCTTGTTATATATCACTCTTGATGATGTCTAGGAACCCATGACACCCTAAGAAGGTGTATGGTAGGATTAGAATAGCTTCGGAGTTGTTTTGAAGGGATTGGAATAGGTTTAGCACGAGAAAACTCTTTTCGACAAGTCTTAAAAGGGTCTGATCTTATTTCTAAAATCTGGAAAATCCGACAGTAGACATAAATTTTGGCCTAGATATTTAGAAAATATACTTTAAAACGAAACCGTGGCCGCTTGAACGGATTAAAACGGAGCTATAACGAAGAAGTTATGAATTTTTCAAGTTTGACGACGAAATATATATATCCTGAAAATTTCAGCATGTTAATTTTAGTTTGTACGAGTCAAAAACGAGTTTTAAGCGTTATAAATTATTTCGACTTATCAAAAATATATTAGTATACTTTGATACGAAGCTAAGGACGTATAATACGTAGAAAACGGATTTGTAGAACTTAAACTATACACGTTTACACAAAATTTCCGTAACTTTATTATTTAAGAAAAACTATATTATTTTTATTAGACAAGTGTTACGGTAAACAAGTGACCATATTGAAGGCTATTTTTAACGTTGACGTAGAACTTTTTGTAACGAGATGTCTTCTAATAAAAGTGAGATCACCAAGCATATTTTTCAAAATGACCAACCGTTTGTATAGCGGAGTTGTAATGAATTATCTACGGTTGCTTAAACTTTGCGAAATTCACTTTTAAACTACATTTTGGACAAAATCACCCTACTTAACCTATATTTTCTTTATGAACGAGACCTCTAGGATAAAAACTTAAATGTCAAAACTTTGAGATCATGATACAAGCTTTCCAAAAACCGTTGAGTTCGTTTCCTAACTTTCGACGTACACCATTTTACGACTAGCTTTTCGAGGCCATTTTAGTCACGTTCATGAAATTTCCAACGACATTATTTTACTGACGAAAGTTATAATTTCACAATAAATCATTAAGAAACTATTGTAGGATGACATTTTGACGTAAATACTTGCAAAGTAATTTAAGAATGGTCAAGACGTCAAAAGGAGTATTTTTCGACGAGGAGTATTATTTTCAAAATTCACAAGTGGTATAAATATCATCCGAATTGCATGCATAACATTACATCATAACTCATTACGTATCATAACATTCACAATAGGTCACGGTCGAGGTTGCGCCTCATTTCAAGATTGCCATTATATCATCATAATCATTGCAACAGTGAGTTTTCATAGCCCGATTTATTCAAGTTTTACTTTATTTCAAACCTACGGGAGAATACATTGCACACCATTTTATTACGCTACCAAGTATGTCAAATTCATTATATTGCTTAAGTTACCTCATTGCCGATTAAATGTCCCCATTTCATAAGCATGAACCGTTAATTTCCTAGAAGCGTGGGTGAGTGGATAGATCTATCGAGGTGACACCTCCATCCGGGTTGGTGGATCCCAACTAGTCATCTGGATGCATTTCATTTCATAAACATTATTTGAGTTGTTTGGCAAGACACTCTGTTGGGGCGAACATCATCGAGCTTCGTGTCATGTGCTTAAGCAATTGTAACATCATTTTGTGACATCATTGTCATACATAATTTATACTTGTGGTAGTCGTATTAACATTTACATAAACTCTATGAACTCACTCAACCATTGTGTTGACACTTTTAGCAATGTATTTTCGGTAACTAAGACATTCACTTCATGGCATGCATTTGGACACATCATGGAGTCGCGATGACGACTCGTCTCACATGGGATTTATACACTTTAAAACATCGTTTGAATTGTAACAAACTTATTTCCGCACAAGTTGATTTTCATTTGGGACCTATACTTTGTAAACTCGATTGTTTTATTAAATCAAGCGATGTTCTTTTCAAACGACACTTTAGGTCGTTCAATATAATTGTGATTGTGATGCTATGACGGTCAATCCCGTGAATTCCATTCACGCAAAGCAGTAATTTGGGGTGTGATGATTGGCATCGAGCTTGATTATAGAGAACTAGGTTGCATCATTGACCCTAGACTATAACTACATCATCATAGCATCTCATCATTTCATCATAAGTGCATAGTCACTATACATGCGGTTGCATACGCACATTTCTGAGTTATTTACTTTCATTTCAAATCGATTGTCACATAGATGCCTTCAAATACCCATCCCATCATGCTCACATCACTTTGACATGGAGAATGCCTGTCATTCCATATCACAATTTTAACATCGTTGACTCAACACCGATAACATCAGATGAGGAGACCGAACTCTTTAGGAGGACGAAGTTACACCTACACCTTCACGATCACCATTGATTCACTGTACTGTAGGATCAGGACAATTTTTATCATTCAGTTGGGACAGATCATACCATTTGGTAGAACGTATAGGCTTAGTCCTAATGAACCTATTTTCTTAACTCACCACAAGGATTTCCATTATCATCGTTGTTATCATTTTTATCATTATCATTTTGAGCACCATCCGTACCATCACATCTCATACACGATACATCTGACTTGCAGCTTGGGAAGCATGCATGATTTAACACACCATTACCATCTACCACTAAGACTATAGACACTACACCATCTCATAGGTTTGAGGTCTATGAAAGTTTTAGGGTTGTTGCTGCTAGACAACCTAATACTCCTACACTTGAAACATGATTATACCATCAACAAGAACATATAATAAGTACATTTCTATTTAGTGTAATCTTTATCCTTTATTATCTCCACGATAATCACAACTTTTGTTCATTTCATTCTTTATTCCAATTGCCCAAATTTTCAATCATTTCGAGATGATACCTCACTATCTTACTAGGGTTAGGCCAACTTTAATTCTTGACCAATTAGGAGACTATTACTACTCGACGAGGTTCTCCCATGTATCCTACAAACCATTCCTCAAATTATATTTCAAGTTATTTTGCTACCATTTCATAACATTATTTCACTTAAATTTATTTCGAGCTATTTTATCACCATCTTAGAAACGTTGTTTCATAAAGTTTTAAAGCAAGTTGTTTTATTACCAACTTATCAATTGGTTTCGGTCATTTTATCAACTATTTAATATCCTCATGCTAAACGATTTTCATGTTACTCGAAAAATCATTGAGCCATTATCTTACAAAACAAAACGTTGAATACCATCTAAAACTTTGGAGGAACATAATACCATTTCAACAAAACAAGCATCACATCATTTGTCCTTGATTATACATGGCCTGATCACCTATGTATAATTCAGGAAGAATTATGTCATGAAAGAAACAAGTATCATTTCAAATTTCCTAAGACAATCTTCATTCAAAAGCAAAACTTTGAAATCAAATAAATTGTTCATAAACATTTATTTTGTTAACACTCTATAGATACCTACGTCATTCGTCACTCACTCAACCGATAAGTTGAAATTTTTACTAGTGACCTTTCTAGGAAAGGCTTTCTATACCATCTACGAGGAGGATTCCTCGATACAAGAAAACAATGAAAGGATTTTGGAATTACCAACAAGGGCTAGAAGTAAGTAGCGAGATCTTTCACAACTCAATAAAAATCTTAAGACATCACGAGACAATCCGAATCACTATCCTTGAATTAGAAGCCAAATTACATCATTTCAAAAGTACTAGCTGATCGAGTCACGAAATTTAGTATGAAGCGAATACACACTAAGCAACACTATAGGGATAAACCAAATATTCTAATCGAGACTACGAACATTTCACTAAACATAGCTTCAACAATATGTGAATTTCCTACAATGAGTTTTCCTTAAAGGAAAATTTGGTTAGATTAAGGTTATCGATATAAACTTTCCCTAAGGCATTGTGTTCTCTAGGATTTACGGATAACTTTACTTTCACATCAAGAGATGCAACAGTTTGAACATATCGGACAATCAATGACTCTCCATCTACAAGTGAAATTAGAACAAACATTCTTGACATAGTATGAGTGATATCTATTTTCTTGCTAGCATGATAGCAATATAAGAGATGAATTATTTTAGAAGTACTCAATATTGAAACAAGTCTTGAAAATCAACCATCACACCACCTCACTTGAATATTTAAGGTTTTGTGATTTTACAACATAGAGCATGGAAACACTTCGATAATCAAACCATAAACATTTTAGTTATGGAGACTAAACACTTTAGGCAAGTAAGATTTAAGTCATGACATTCGCTAGGACGAGAAACGCGAGGAATCAAAATTGTTACCCATAATCTATTCTTTTCAATAAGGTCATTTTTCGACAGATTTAACATTTTGAAATTTGGCATGAGACACGTGGTATCAATTCCAGTTGTATCTATTATAAGCTACTCGATTCACCTTAGACTTCTGACAAACATTTTAAGATTCCTTTGGAATTTACTTGGTCATTAACACCGCCTATTATCCTCAGCTCAATGGTTAGAGCGAGAGAACAATTCCAACATTTTAAGATATGCTCAAGGCATGTGTGATTTTCTAGAAATGATTAGGCAAATCATTCTACATTAAACAAGTTGCTTTACAACTATAGTTATTACATGAACATATTGACTACACCAATTGAGGCACTCTATGGTTGAGGTGTCAATCACTTAATTACGGGCCGAAATCAGGAAAGTCCAACTCACTAGTCAATAAGTTATTTATGAAACAACAAAGAAATCATACAAATCAAAAATCAGTTACAAATAACAACATATGGCTAGATAAGCTACGTCGATGTACGACGCAAAATATTGGAAGTATGTTCCATAAGTCGCAAACCATTAGAATCTCAAGTGGGCAACAAATTATGCTCAAAGACCCGTCTTGGAAAGGCGTGGTACGATTTAGAAAAACATTGGACGACCCAATGTGACTCAAATACCCTCATCTTTTCACAAGTAACATTGTAGAACCTAACATGGACTGAATTCAGGGATTGAATTCCTTTTTGGATGGGCGAATGTGACAACTCGTACTTTCAGGTCATTTCTCAAAACAATTCATGCTTCACAATTTCATCATTTATCGTAAACTAGGTTTACGAGTTTCAAATTCGCGTAACCTTAATGGTTTAGCGGCGAATTCATGATCATATCATCACGGACATTTCATATAGACTAAGTTTAGTCTACATTTCATTAACATCATTTTCATCATGTTAGTTCATTCATGATTTTGCATTTCACATTAAACGCGTAAATTTCATATTAAATAAACGCTATCGCGTAAGTTATTATTTTGAACATTTAATCCAATACTTCCAAAAACTATCCCGACATATTTTTATACTTACATTTAGTTTATAAAAATAATATTTTGAGTTTACCTAGTGTTTTAAATTTATTTTGTATATAAATCGTTAAATTTATATTATTACGACGCTTTTCTTAAAAACTACACGATAATTATTATTTCACTCAAATTTTACAAGAAATGTATTTTTACAATTTATATGATCTCAATATACTTTACTTTGATCCATTAAAGTTTATTTTTAGACAACACTACCCTAATTACTCAAATGTATATACAATTTTACAAGTTTTACTTATACATTTTACACATTTACATTACTACTAATATATATATATATATATATATATATATATATATATATATATATATATATATATTACACATTTATATATACAATAAAATAAAAAAAAATGTATTTATAGATACATACCCCTTGGCCGACCAAGGGGGGTGATGCATTAATGAGTTGGTAACATTTTTCTTACATAGTTAGATCTATACTCCAACTTACTTTTACACTTCATTCACAATCAAATTATTCAAGGTGAAAGTCAAGATTTTTCTCTCTTGTTTCTTCCTCTCCAAACCGGTCACACATAAGGGTGAAGAAGAGATTCATCAAAATTTTCCAAATCAAGTTTTAAACAATCTAGTATACACTCTTGTTTAGGTTTTGAAATAAAAACCTAGGGTGTTTAAGTTTAATACCTTGTTCTTGTCACCTCATCAAGTAACTAGTAAGCATATCATCTTCATTTTTCATATTTCATTATTATTTCATACTCATCTCATCATATTTGAGCAAAACATGCAAGACTTATGGATGTTTATACCACTTTTTACATTGTTTTTAGAGTTATACATATATAAGTCATCCTATAATTTATCCCTTGTATTATATCACTCTTGATGATGTTTAGGAACCCATGACACCCTAAGAAGGTGTATGGTAGGATTAGAATAGCTTCGGAGTTGTTTTGAAGGGATTGGAATAGGTTTAGCACGAGAAAAACTCTTTTCGACAAGTCTTAAAAAGGGTCTGATCTTATTTCTAAAATCTGGAAAATCCGACAGTAGACATAAATTTTTGGCCTAGATATTTAGAAAATATACTTTAAAACGAAACCGTGGCCGCTTGAACGGATTAAAACGGAGCTATAACGAAGAAGTTATGAATTTTTCAAGTTTGACGACGAAATATATATATCCTGAAAATTTCAGCATGTTAATTTTAGTTTGTACGAGTCAAAAACGAGTTTTAAGCGTTATAAATTATTTCGACTTATCAAAAATATATTAGTATACTTTGATACGAAGCTAAGGACGTATAATACGTAGAAAACGGATTTGTAGAACTTAAAATATACACGTTTACACAAAATTTCCGTAACTTTATTATTTAAGAAAAACTATATTATTTTTATTAGACAAGTGTTACGGTAAACAAGTGACCATATTGAAGGCTATTTTTAACGTTGACGTAGAACTTTTTGTAACGAGATGTCTTCTAATAAAAGTGAGATCACCAAGCATATTTTTCAAAATGACCAACCGTTTGTATAGCGGAGTTGTAATGAATTATCTACGGTTGCTTAAACTTTGCCGAAATTCACTTTTAAACTACATTTTGGACAAAATCACCCTACTTAACCTATATTTTTCTTTATGAACGAGACCTCTAGGATAAAAACTTAAATGCCAAAACTTTGAGATCATGATACAAGCTTTCCAAAACCGTTGAGTTCGTTTCCTAACTTTCGACGTACACCATTTTACGACTAGCTTTTCGAGGCCATTTTAGTCACGTTCATGAAATTTCCAACGACATTATTTTACGACGAAAAGTTATAATTTCACAATAAATCATTAAGAAACTATTGTAGGATGACATTTTGACGTAAATACTTGCAAAGTAATTTAAGAATGGTCAAGACGTCAAAAGGAGTATTTTTCGACGAGGAGTATTATTTTCAAAATTCACAAGTGGTATAAATATCATCCGAATTGCATGCATAACATTACATCATAACTCATTACGTATCATAACATTCACAATAGGTCACGGTCGAGGTTGCGCCTCATTTCAAGATTGCCATTATATCATCATAATCATTGCAACAGTGAGTTTTCATAGCCCGATTTATTCAAGTTTTACTTTATTTCAAACCTACGGGAGAATACATTGCACACCATTTTTATTACGCTACCAAGTATGTCAAATTCATTATATTGCTTAAGTTACCTCATTGCCAATTAAATGTCCCCATTTCATAAGCATGAACCGTTAATTTCCTAGAAGCGTGGGTGAGTGGATAGATCTATCGAGGTGACACCTCCATCCGGGTTGGTGGATCCCAACTAGTCATCTGGATGCATTTCATTTCATAAACATTATTTGAGTTGTTTGGCAAGACACTCTGGGGCGAACATCATCGAGCTTCGGTGTCATGTGCTTAAGCAATTGTAACATCATTTTGTGACATCATTGTCATACATAATTTATACTTGTGGTAGTCGTATTAACATTTACATAAACTCTATGAACTCACTCAACCATTGTGTTGACACTTTTAGCAATGTATTTTCGTGTAACTAAGACATTCACTTCATGGCATGCATTTGGACACATCATGGAGTCGCGATGACGACTCGTCTCACATGGGTTTTATACACTTTAAAACATCGTTTGAATTGTAACAAACTTATTTCCGCACAAGTTGATTTTCATTTGGGACCTATACTTTGTAAACTCGATTGTTTTATTAAATCAAACGATGTTCTTTTCAAACGACACTTTAGGTCGTTCAATATAATTGTGATTGTGATGCTATGATGTAATTTGGGGTGTGACATATTAATGCAAACTTTAGAGAAATTCCATAAACCACTCATTGTAAACATTAACAAAACATGTAATTTGGGGTGTCAAAATCAATCAACAACATTTAAGTAATGATGAATGTATGACAAAAGCACAAGCATAAACGCCCATTTTTAGAACAAACACCACAACCTAACACCCCATTTAAGACAAAGAACACCACAACCAAAACCCCATTTATGACAAAGAACAAAGACTTCAAACGCCCTATTTGTGAGCGCAAAATTTGACCAAATGCCCCATTTATGACAAGAATAGCACAACCAAAACACCCATTTAGGCTTTTACAACTGATTATATTGTCTTTATATTGAAAATATAAATTTGTGTTAGTGTTATACAATTTTAAACCACATACAGAGCTTAAAAAATAATTAAATTCAACAATTCTATTCAATAATCAAGAGTTTATTACCTAACAATAAAAAAACATATAATTAACACAACTTATTTCGAATCCAATCGAACAAAGAACATTAATGAGATATATTAAACAAGTTAACCGATCAACAACATCAATTGTAGCAATTTCGCCTCCGAATTAGCTTAGTCTATTGTTGGCTTGGTTGCGTGTGACAATGGGGTGCGGCAATGCTAAGTGGTGGTGGTATGCGCGTGAAGGTTATAGGGTTAGGGTTTGTGGAAGTGAAGGGGGAAAAGGTTAGGGTGCGTTTAGTTGGGGAACCTTGTTTTCGCAAAATGTTTTGTAGAAAACAAGGAAAACAGAGATGTCTTTCAAATAAGTGTTTTCCAACAAATGTTTTGCAAAATATAAAATCCGCTAATTTCCTAACTATACAAAGAAAATTACAAAACAAATTTTACTTGATTTCCTTATTTTCCCTTGTAACCCACAACTCTCCCTCCCTTTTTTCAAAATAGAAAATACAAATATCTACTAAACGCATTTTCCATATTTTCAAATGTTTTGTGGAGATAAATTTCCCTTTCAAATTTTTACAAAACTAGAGATAGAAAACAAGAGATTTTGTTCTCCAACTAAACGCACCCTTACGCTCAGTTCTCGAGTTGAAAAGGAAGAGAAAAGTAAAGGAAACGGAAAGTTTTTTGTGTTCTTGAGTCTTTTTTAAAAGAGGAAAGGGAAACGGAAAGAAAATAGAGAGGAAGATTTGATAAGTAAATCTTCCTCCCACTTTTGGGAGGAAAGGGAAAGGAAACGGAACTATATATTGTGTTAAGACTAATATACCCTTTTTAAAATATTTGACATTAATAATTAAAGGGCATATATGTAATTTGACCAACTTATTTTCTTTTTCCTCTCACTCAAGAACATTATTATGATTACTTTCCTTTTTCTTTCCTCTATCTCAAGAACATAACAACTAACACTTACTTTCCTTTTCCATTTCTTTTCCCTTTCCTATTCTTTTCCATTTCCCTTCCCTAAAAACTCGAGAACTGAGCGTTAGGGTATTGCTAAAGAAATGAAAATTGAAGAGGGAAATAAAGCGCCTAAACACATAAGTTTTTCCATTTCATTTTAAAGAACCGCCTGAAATATTTTGGTTGAGCAGTAGTAGAATAGAGCCCGGTTTTATTGTGGAAAACATGGCTCTAATACTTTTCAACATAAAGCCGGTTTTGTTACATGGCTCTATACGAGGAATAGAGCCGGTTTAGTAGTGTTTGTTTTATGTTTGGTACTTTTTTTTAACACTTTTGACTGAAATTTATCATGTAGGGGTTGAGTAGAATGAAGTAAGAATTATGAATGCAATATTTGGTTGGTGGGAAGTAGGAATGGCAATGGGGCGGGTTTGGGGCGGGGCGGCCATCCCCATCCCCAAACCCGATAACAAAAACCATCCCCAAACCCGCCCCAATCCCCATTGGGGATCTTATCGGGCGCCCCATTGGGGCGGGATACTCCCCCAAACCCGCCCATTCCCCATTGGGGTCTTATCGAGTTGTCTGTTTTTAGCGCGATACTCCATCATACTCGTGTCGCTCTCTATTTATTCTTATTTCTACACTATTAACAATATGATTTTTTGGAATAGCTTGAATAATCGAAAAACCTATTAGTACTATATTAATCATTGGAATAAATCACAGCTTTATAGAATAGTATGACACAAAACAAGCTTCTATGATCACAATTTGAAATATCACAAAGATAAAAACTAAGAAAAATTAGAGAATTATATTTAGTATGTAAATACTAACACACTATTTTATGTATATATATATATATATATATATATATATATATATATATATATATATATAGTGAAACTTTATTTTCGTAACCTACTTTAAGTGCGAGAACTGCCAGAACCGATCTATCACCATTAAATAAATGATCCATGGCTGAAAAGAATTGTGGCATAACTGTAATTAAATAAAAGATTGGGTGATGTTTTAAAATGACTTTAGGGGCATTATTGGTATTCTAAATAGCTTCCTTAAAAACCGTTTTTGATTTAATTTCAATTAATAATCCATCTTTTTAGCTTTTAATCAGTTTCAATGTTCTGAATTCTCTGTCTCTGACCAAAACCTAGCCGCCACTACCACAATCGCCATATCTGATTTTCATAGGCGCCTCTAAAACTTCTTGGTTGACCATATCGCCAGAAATACCGTCGCCTCTCTCACAAAATCGCCATAGCCACCTCTCTCACCAAAACTTTTTGGTTTATCTTCATAGCCGCCTCTCTCACTAAAACTTCTTAGTTGACCATATAGCCGGAATTATCAATTGGTTAACCATATCGCCGGAAAAGACAAGATCAACTTCTGCTTGAATCATGCATATATCGTATTCTTGGTCATGGATAAAAATAATACATCGAGAGTTTAAGGTTTGATTTTTTTCTTTGATAATGAAATCGAAATATATATAAATTCTTGGTGATTTTTGTGATTGTTGTTCTTGTCTTAAAACGGGTTTCCAGTTTTGTAGTTGTGGACCCCCATAACATAGCAGCCATAAGGTTTGTTTTATTTTATTTTGCTTCCTATGTTTTTTAGCATATCTTGGTTTATTTTTTTGTTGTTTTAGGTTCTTCATCATAATCTATTTTTAATGGATTTTGTATATTGGTTTAAGGAACATAATAGATTTAACTGATATATAGATTACATGGAGTCTTGATCTGAGAAAAGTGGGTCTCGACAAGAAAAAACTAAACATGGTTTTTGATGTAAAAAAAGTTTTGATTTGAAAAACTAAAGCCATCATTTTTTACTTGGAAAACTAAATTTCGATATGAAAAAGAAGTACAAGAATCTTTCAACTTTGTATCTCGTCATTATCAAAGTTGTTGTATAGAGTTGCTAGTGTTTTTATATAATTTTAAAATATTGTGGCTTGTGTAGTTTTTGGCTAAATTAGAACAGATGACATAAGAAATAATAGTAGATGTGTTGTGTTTTGTTGTATGATTTTGCTCGTTAACTCACCTATAGGCTTGTTATCCGACTAATAAATGATATAAAAAATATTAGTATAGATGGGGATATGCATATATGTTGTTTCGGGAAGAGTGCACATGTGTTTTACGGTTGGTATAAACCAATGGTATAAACATGTACGTTCAAAACATGTATGTTTCAAAAAATGCTTGCTTATAAACGGAATGCTATGTATGTTTTAAAAACAGGTATGTTTTTTATTTAGCAAATGTAATTAATATTTTTTTAAAGACTTCTTGTTTGCCAAACAAGTATATTTCCTAAAACATACATGTACTCGTGAACATGTATGTTTATTTAGTAAGTGTAATTATTGTTATTTTTTAAAGACTTCATGTACGTATAATAGTTTCAACAAAATTTTAAAAATAATATATAAATAATGGTTTGTAGATGTTTTAGTAGTTGCGTATATGTATTTTAACAAGTGTGCATACATGTGTAATAATAAAAAGAAAACGGAAGCAATTATTACAAGAATGTATTTTAACAAGTGTGCATACATGTTTTAGTAGTTGCATATATGCATTTCAATACAATTCTATTTTAATAATATTATTGTTGCTAATCTTTGTACTTTTCTTTGTATCAGGTGTAATTACAAGAATGTTCACAGCTATATATGTCTGACTTTTTAAAAAGTGTTGACGACTACGCGTGTGCATATATGTCCGACTTCTAAAAATGATGATAACATGGAGTGTGCACATATGTCCATTTGTGTTGAATATTATTAGTGCTCACGTGTATATATCGAGTAGAGTCGTGTATTTATGCTTTTTAGAAATTTGTATTGTAATTTTATTTCAATCGATATCGAAGTTTGTGTATAACATTTATATTCTTATAAATTTCATTATATTAAAAAGCCCATATGCATCTAATTATTTTTGAAAACATATATTGTAGCACTAAATCTAGAAATATGCTATCTTTAAAAAAAAAAAAAACATATATGCACTAAAAATGCTAGCTTAAAAACATGTATGCACTAAATCTAGAAAACACTATCACTAAATTTAAAAAAAAAAAAAAAAAAAAAAAAAGATTTAGTAAACGAAATATTCAAAAATAAAATAAAATAAAATTGTGTTTTACTATTATACCCTTTTAGATTAAATAATAAAGTTTAATATTTTAAAAATATAGATATTTTCAAAATGCCATTTTGCATTGATATGTTGCATACTATGCATTATTAGGAGTACATAAGTGGTTCTCATGAGCTCGCAGATAAGGTGGGTTAAAATAAAGGACTCTATATATATATATATATATATATATATATATATATATATATATATATATATATATATATATATATATATATATATATATATATATATATATATATGTGTGTATATGTTTGGAGTTGGGCGGGCGGGATGGTGTGCCCCATCCCCGCCCCAAACCCGATAAGAATCCCGTTAAGGCCCCAAAACCCGATAAGCATGCCCTGTCCCGATCCAATAAGTTCGGGTTTCGGGTTTTCCCGTCGGGTTCGGGTTTTTTTTGCCATCCCTAGTGGGAAGCATGTTTGCTGTTGGATGGATATAACTCTTAAGAGGGAAATTTGTGGGGCTCTATGATTTTGATTTGTGATCCCATCCCCACTACTTTCATCAGCAAAATATACTCTTTTTAAACATTCATCCTACATAAATTGGCAATGAGAAAGTGTTGAACATATCAACTAATGTGTCATGTTACTCTGTTCTTGGTAATGATGATGGTTAGAGGGTCATGCATGGTAATTTGTGAATATCTAATGTCCATGGCTGAATCACCCAAAGAGGCATTTCTTGATTTATGATCAGATTAACTGCATCTTCGATACTCATGTTTAATGAGATTTCTTATATAAGTAGGATGTATGTTCAAGTCTCTTTTAATATAACTCCCTTTACAATGAGCGAAGTTGGGAGTCTGTTTATGGCTCTACTCTAGCGATATTAAGGTACTTGGTAAAGTGTTATTATCCTTGACGGTTGACGTTATTTAGATGGCTAATGGGCGATTAAGTGTTAGCTTTGTGGACTTTAGAAGTTGTCTTGAATACCATTGCGAAAACAGTTAAGATTCTACCCATGTTTTCTATCTAAAGAAAACGAATGACAAAAATGGATTCTTTCATGGTTTGTTTTATAGTTCTGTAACTTTTTTATAAGGTAAAAGTTACAAGTACAGCTTATTGTTGAGTTTATAATATATTTAACATACAATAAACATGTAAACATCAAGAGTACACAGCGGAAGACTAAAGATCATAACAAATAAATAATTAACTGAAAGTATGCGTAACGTACCTCTTGCGAAAGTATGCGTAACGTACCTCTTGCGAATGTCAGATCTCTTGAGCAAACCAAAGAAGTGGTTTAAAGAGTTGTCCTTTACCGTTCTACAACTCAAACCAATTGGTGTAAGAATAGTGTCTTACAACCACGTTCTTGTACACACGAATTAACCAACGAATCAGGCGATTGCTAGATCTAACACAAGTCCTCGTTTTAAGGAAAAACGAAACCAAACTCCCTTACAAGGGGTGTTCGGCCGAAATAGGGACAAGAGAGAGGAGAGGAGAGATCTAGGGTTAATTCAATGCACAAGTTATGAGAAACCCTAGAACCTAGCCTTGTTTATATAGTAGATGGAAAATTTGGGAACAAGTTAGGGCTTGGGTTGAAAACCCATTCCCTTGGCCGGCCATAGGACAAGCCCAAGAGAAACCCATAACTTTTTCAAGTCTTTCCATTACTAGTCCCTTCTATTTTCATTTAACGGTCGTTAGTCATTTTTCCGTTAAATACTTACGATCGTTAACCGGACTTAATGTGCAATAATTAATCGTAAGCATAAACATTAATTATTAACTTTAATTCTCATTCGCTAATGTATGCAATCCCGTGGTCACGAGTTCGAATCCGGACATTCACATGTTTGTAAATATATACATTTCTAACAGCTCCCACTTGGATATGTTTACAAAACGTGAAATGACATTGGTTAGCGTCTAGCAACACGCCAATGCACCCGGTACAACTCGTGTATGGTTTTCTGGAGAAAAACCAAGTTTGATGATTCATCATCATATTCATCATTTTGTTTCTAATACCATGTTAATAAAAATATGGATCTCACTCATTTCTTAATTAACTATTCTATTTCTCGTTTTATGTGATTGATTAAGATTACCAATTTTTCTGAACATATTCCAGAAGACCTTGGGCATGGCCATGCAAATATCTTAACAACCTTACGAGGAGCCCAAGAGTATTATACTTCAAAATAAATTTGAAGGAAACAAATCCCATTTTGACTACAAGCGAGATTCATAAATTTCGCAACACTTCGAAAACAACCCTTATAACTACCGCCACGTATAGCGTTAGATTGCTTCACAAAATGCACTACATCCATGACATATCTCTTGTATCTCAGGTCAGAGGATAAATATCCATGATATACTTAATGACAAAGATCCATAAAGTATCATCATGTGGGTGGGATAAGTCATATACTCAATTTATTGAATATCATCTGAAATTAGTCATGCTACGCATCAATATACTTTCAAGTATATTCTAACTAATACTCAGATTTGTCTTAATTCAATATCATTCCCATGTTATTGATTGACAACGGACTATTTAGAATAACTTAAGTTATTCATGGATTTAAACATGCAAATATAGGATAACATTATAATAAATGAATAATAAACATAAAAAAATACTTTATTTCATTTGAATAATAATGTTTACAATATCCTTTATCCAAATACTAAATAGATCAATGCATGATAATTCTTAGTTAATGAATTTTGCCTCAAGTCATGATAATCATACTTGTTGACAGGGCATAATTTCAACTAACTTTGATCTATAGGAATTTTGAGAATACTTATTTCGATAATTCAATAAGCGAATCTCTTGTATGTGTTTACACATATCTTGATATTGTCATATCATTCCATAAGGTGCGTAATAACCTGAACCACCCTTTTATGACAATCATCTTTCAAAACTTTAAAGTTTTAAAGTATTCTTTATTCTTTAATGTATAATGCAACTATGCTCTTAGTTGAGCATAACTAGTCAACATGGTCATCATCAAGGATACCATGACTAGAATTGAGTGTCATCTCAATTATACCAGCATCATTGTGTACAACAATATGCTCTTTAAACATCCGTAAACTTCGAACAGTTATAGTGTAATGTTGGTGCCTACCAAAACTCAAGTTTGTTGGCAATGACAATTATGAAATAATTGCCATATTTTCATCCATAGAATCTAGGAGCATCTCCGCATCGTGGAATGTGATTCTAAATCCAAACATATTCCTTTTAAAGTATTAATTACACTAACAACTTTCAATGTTGTCAAATCATCTTGTAATCAAGCATGACACAACAATCTTACAACATGATGTACATGATGAATCTTCAAGTTAGACTTTAGATCTCATTATATATTCATCATGTTATATTAGACTTATTTATTTACCACATATGTTTATAGTAATAAACATATATTCCAAGGTTGTATGTCTTATTTCCAAATCTTACAAACAAATTTTCATTTCCAACTAAAAGTAAATTTAGGTGGAATGTAGTTGCCCATACAACATATAAGATTTAAGAAAAATAAATAATACTCCCACTAGCTTTTAGGAATGCTTATGAGCAATCTTATTTTAATTACTAAATCAAACATGGATTTAATATTAAACATAAGAATCATCTCCTAGATGCATGCATATATCCATTCATGGATTCTTGCAGTCTGTACATATTCAAAGATTATTTGAATTTATAAAACTACTTTGTATTACTCATCGTCCTCGCAAAAGTAATTCCACAACAAAGAGTTTTGATATTCATTGTCAAAATTTCATATCAATGAAACTAAGTATGACAATTATAATCTTTATACTTCTATTTAATGTATCTAGAAAAGAATATTCAATCATAGTTAATTGATTAAGTATGATTAATATTATTGTCACTAGACATGCATTAAATATGTGTACAATATTGTCCATATGATTCCTACACAAAGATTTAAACCACTAGGGTTTCCATTGTTTGAAGAAACTCATTAAGATAGACCGAATATCTAAAGTTGATTATCTCTATGGACAGCATCTCTACATTCATAGTATGATTGATTTATCACAATTCAACATTTGGTAAATTCATCATTATGATTAACAGACTTACCATGATCCTGTAACTCATATTCCTCAGCATATTAAGTATCTGAGATATCTTTGCGGATCTATGAATGACAATTCCATCATATTGAGGTCTATCATATACATGTTTAGCCTCATCATGATATTTGCTAGTGCATTTTAGAAGATTATGTATTTTGTAACTCAATCTTTCAAGATCTAAACAAAACTCCCACTTGCCTTTAATAATTTAAAGATTACCTTTAAATAGTTTAGCAAGTAGAGCAACAATATATTGTTCTCTAATGGGATATTACAAAAAAATTGACAGTTCCTGACATTAGTTTGTTACAACTCACTCTATAAGTAGTTTAACAAATTCAGAACTTCATTTATAAGACTTAATGTGATTCTTCACATTCCATAAACAAATGGTGTCTTATCAATCTTCTAGGTTGGAGTCTTATTGGGTATATTCAATCTATACACAATCTACTAACCTTGATGACTTTTGGAAGAAACTATAGTTATCTTGAATCAAACATGCCAATAGATTTTGATTCTTCTAACTGAACATACCATAAAACTATGGTATTTCATTAGAATTAATATTGTAAGATAATCTAACAATATTTAAGATAACCATCTACTCTTTGGCTTATCTATTTACCAACAAAGTAAAACTTAATGGTACAATAGAATTACCAAGTCAATTGCATGTATTATTGCACAAGTATTCTTGACCAAGTCAAAATACATAACAGTTATAATCCCACTATACGTTATAAGTCTTTGATCAACTCATTGACTTCATGCATATGTCTTAAAACATAGCAAGTTAACGTCTTACTTTATATTCTAAGTCTTGTATTAAAAGACTTCATGTTTGTGACTTTACAAAGTCATAAACATTTATAATTAAAGTAATTATGAACACCACCTCAGGTTTCAATTAATATTTCAAGTTAATATTTACTACATATATTTAAGTCATTCAACGAATACTTAAATTCAAAGTAGTATTAGATTACTTTATTTAATTATGTCATTCCATGAAAAGTTCAACGAAGAAAGCGCAAAATCATCCATGCTCGCTCTCACGACACGTGGATATTTTACCTTGGGCTATAATCTAGTTCACGTTCTCACGTAACATAAATTGTAACTACAAGTGTTTCTTAAATATTGAATGACATAAATATTGAAAATAAAGTAGTCTTTGTTATCATCTTGACACATGTTCTTAATAGGGCAATCATACATATTTAAATGTATATTTCCTATTAGAACGTTATTCTCTTACTTTACAGTCAAGAGAATTCATTTAAATCATATTAATATGTGTTGTACCTTGCACACAATAAAGATTTCTCCCACTTGTGCATGGAACAACATCATGTAGCATATAAACAACACGATACACGCTCGTTTATTTGATTAAAATGATTTGTTTCATAGATATAACTAGTAGATATAGGACTATATTGATTTGTAAGGAATGCACATGACAATCCTTAAAAACATAAGTGCCTACAATTGGAAAGTAATTATCATGATTTGAAGATAATATGGATTACTACACAGAAACAAATCTTGTAGCTCCCACCTGAATTAGAAATCATTATAACAACTTCTTATTCAGAAATACAACACAAATGCTCTCACTGAATTTGACAACATTGTAAGTGTTTCATAACCAGTGAAAACAACTTGCTTGCTTTTTACTTTCCTACACCTTTAAAGAACCATACGTAATCATTACTAAGGTACTAAAAGATGTATTCTACTCTATGAATGATGGGTTATCCATCAATGTTATTAACTCGAAAAATTGGGTATGCATTTTCTTCCTTAACAGGTCTACCTTCCCCATACTGGCATGTAGCACCTTTAAAGGTTAAAGCAAAACAACTAGATAAAATATGCTAGTTTTCCTTTTACCAATTTTTGAGGTAATTTGTCTAGCTTCTAATCTTGTAATTCATATACATGTTTTCCAGTTAACCAACATTCATGTTGTTACAAAAGGATTCATTCACCAAATGAGGGTAATGAAATCTTTAAGGAAAATATGATGTGCAATTCATTGCTATGAGTTACATTAGAGTTTAGACAATTCAAACGTTCCTATTATACCTTTCTCATTCATGAAAAGGAATAGGATTGAGTCTAATGCTACTCCCATGGAAAAGAGACTTTGTTTGTCTTTTCAAGAATTATTCTCGATCAAACATTTGTTTGAAAGCGAATGGATCAATTCTTGATCAAAGACTAAACCTCATTTACGGTTAAATGTTGCATTTATACATTCAAAAGAATTTCAAAATTCAATTTTAGTATTTTCGATAATTAACCTTTTCAAGAAAATTAATTACCCATGGTTCATAAGCATATAACCATTTAATTTTCACTTGAAAAACTATGATCCAAATTGTCATAATCTCATCACATCAGTTGATCTGCTAGTAATGAACCTTATACAAAGTGGTAGAGCTTTTGCTCAATTGCCAATTTCAATTGCAATTCTTAGATTTATGGGATTTACATATAGCCAATTTCAATTGCCATGTAAACATGTTTTATCCCATCTTATGCCTTGAGTTGTCAGTTCTCACTACAAAGCTCAATTAAGTTGTCCAACTTAAGAAACTGCAAAATCATCCATGCCCGTTCTCACGTCACGTGGATATTTTACCCTTTGATTACGATCTAAATCACGTTCTCACGCAAATAAAAGGTAATCTCGGTGTTTCCACTTCGTTGGATGGCATACAACTTAAATTAAAGGGTAATAATTTTGATGTCAATCAAATATGTACAAAGATGTCATGCATTCATCTTCGTAGCATAGGTTTTATTAAAATATTTATATCCTTGTTTTAATGTTTAAGCTTTTCATCATCAAACTTTAATCGAGGTATTGGATTCACCAATCAAGGAATTTAGTGTTAATTATCATCCATTATACCGTACTTTTGCATAAGTGTAAACACTTAGTGTTTCGGATAATTACCACCAAGTGGCGCATGGAATTAAAACTAATTCGCCTTAAGATGAGCTTGCACATTATATGTCTTACTAAGTAGCTCCATTCGAATTTACAGAGGGCGAGGACTGTGCACGCTAAAGCACAACCTTAGACATCCTTTCGGTGTGTGTGCACACTTCTTTATTAACCCCTTTATAGTTCATTCTTATGGGTGAGCCGTTCAGACCATTTGTACCAAATTCACCAATCAATTAAACGATTATGATTACTATGCTTAAAAATACATGTTTCACCATTGTTTAGGTCAGTTTATTTTTCTTGTAAAAATACCCTTGTTACACAATAATAAACAAGCAAGTATTTGAAAAAATAAACAAATAAACAATGAATGCATAACCAAAAATAAGTCATGCATATCAAATAGCCACATGAAAACGTTTTGATAAATCCTATTAATAATCAATTCTAGATCATCAATATGCATATATTTAATTAAGACTTTCACCCGTTTTCATCTATGTACAAGGTGAGCCACATGCATCGATTCATCGATTGCGTAAGTCAAAATTAAATACATACCACATAGCACATAATTGATTAAATTAATAATGATTGAGGTCTTCCACAATTTTAGATCTATCGAATTTAGTGTATATCACTTAAACAAGAAAGACATACAATAAAAGCGGATCCATGATAAAACATGCAGATAATTATCATGGACATAAAATTACACTTAACAATTAATGCAATTAAACGAGTTACGCAATACACATAAAGTTGCATGCATCCTAGGGTTTCTAATCCAATTAAAACTTTAGTTTACAAAACCCTAATTAGGGCACCAAAAAAAACGCCCCCCCCTAAAATTAGGGTTTAGGTTTTGCAAACCCTAGATCTACGCATACAAATAATAACACAATCATGTTTATTTTAATTATGTGTTTCAGTAATTAATTACTTGTTATACAAGGCTCGTGATGCCACTGTTGGTTTATAATATATATAACATACAATAAACATGTAAACATCAAGAGTACACAGCGGAAGACTAAAGATCATAACAAATAAATAATTAACTGAAAAGTATGCGTAACGTACCTCTTGCGAATGTCAGATCTCTTGAGCAAACAAAGAAGTGGTTTGAAGAGTTGTCCCTTACCGTTCTACAACTCAAACCAATTGGTGTAAGAATAGTGTCTTACTACCACGCTCTTGTACACACGGATTAACCAACGAATCAAGCGATTGCTAGATCTAACACAAGTCCTCGCTTTAAGGAAAACGAAACCAAACTCCCTAACAATGGGGTGTTCGGCCGATTGGGACAAGAGAGAGGAAAGGAGAGATCTAGGGTTAATTCAATGCACAAAGTGTAAGAAACCCTAGAACCTAGCCTTGTTTATATAGTAGATGGAAAACTTTGGGAACAAGTTAGGGCTTGGGTTGAAAACCTATTCCCTTGGCCGGCCATAGGACAAGCCCAAGAGAAACCCATAACTTTTTCAAGTCTTTCCATTACTAGTCCCTTCTCTTTTCATTTAACGGTCGTTAGTCATTTTTTCGTTAAATACTTAACGATCGTTAACCGGACTTAATGTGCAATAATTAATCGTAAACATAAACATTAATTATTAACTTTAATTCTCATTCGCTAATGTGTGCAATCCGTGGTCCGTGGTCACGAGTTCGAATCCGGACATATAACGCGCCTTTTTATAAATATATACATATTCCAACAATGCGCTCAAAAGGTCATGATGAATGCTAAGGGTTTCTTATTCTTTAAGTTTAATTCAAGAAAGGTGTTGATGATGTGCTTGAAAACGACCCGTGGATGATTAGAAATGTGCCTATTATTCTTAAACATTGGACCCTAAACACCAACCTACTTAAAGAGGATTTTACTAATATTCCGGTATGGGTTAAATTCCATAATGTGCCCCTTGCTATGTTTTCTGATGATGGTCTCAGCCTCCTAGCCACATTGACTGGTACGCTAAAAATGTTAGATTCTTACACTAGTTAAATGTGCTTGGAATCATGGGGTCGAAGTAGTTTTGCTAGGTGCTTGATTGAAGTTAAGGCGGATCAGGTTCTTAGGGAGAGCATCACTGTTGAGATACCATTACTTGATGGGACAAGTTCTACTATTGAAAAGATTCGGGTTGAATATGAATGAAAACCTCCTCGGTGTGATACGTGTAAGCTTTTTGGTCATACGTTACTTGATTTTCCTAAATCTGTTCCACCTCCTACTCAGCCTAAATAGAGTGTTAATGATGGTTTTGAAACCGTCAATAACAAGAATAAGGGTAGGAATGGTGGTCAAAGTGTTCCAGGTAAGGGAGGTTTTACTAAACCTGGTGTGGGTTCTAAGTTTAGGTATCAACCTAAAGCTCCTCCTCCTGAACCCAAGAAGATGGATAATACAAAGAAGAAAGCCACAGAAGTGGCTAGTACGAGTGGGACGAAGATTGCTACATCTAATCCTTTTGTTGCACTTAATATGATTGATACTGATGAATGTAGCATTCCTAATGATGTAGTGGATTCTGGTAGTACAATGGAAGCTAAGGAGGTTTGGTCTCTTAAGACCGGTAACGTATCACAAGAACCGCTTGTGAGTGATTCATTGGAAGCTAACGAGGTTGGTCCTACCCCTATTGTTGAGAAAATTGGAGAGTTTGAAAAGCTTCTTATTGGTGGGAAAGCTACTCTTGTTGATGATGATGGTAATCTTATTAAAAAGGTTGATTATCCAGGTAATAAAAAGAATTTCCGTCTACCTCGTCTACTAAGAGGGTTAACCCATTCTCTAAGGTGGGAGAGATTGTTGACTCCGATAGTGATGAAGAGGAGGGTGTGAACACTTTTGATGAGTCAATGAATATATTTGGTGGTGGTCATGATCGTGAAGATGATTATGATGACTATGTTTATGATGACTATGCGGATCAGGTCTACGATCTTCCAAGAAATTTGGATGCTTATTATGACACGTATGGTATCAAGCTCCAAGGCCTTGGTAGGAAGTAATTTTGTTTTATAGGAGTCCAATATTATCTTTTGAGTAGTGGTTTACTTTCTTGTTTAGAGAATAGGAAGTTTCTTGTTATGTAAGCTTTCCGCCTATGTAACGGGCTGAGATATGGGATTCACCCATATCCTTTGTACTTAACCGTTTTTTGGAGTAATATATTTACCGGGTCTTTGACCTTTTACCAAAAAAAAAAGATAACATCAAAAAGATAACTTCATAAGGATGTTTAAGAAAAGTAATACATTAAGATCGCCACATAAATGTTTGGCGCATGAATACCAAAAAAACCTAACTTTATACCAAGTATTAATTCTAAAAAAACATGGATTGAGCAAGATATGGATGTTCAAGAACACAAGAGACATGCTTCAACACAATAACCACACACACAGACACACACACACAAAAAGAAGCTAACTTCCAATTGATATTAGAAAAACAGGTTTATATTGGTAATTTGTTTTTTTGGGTAAAAGGTCAAGATGACCCGGTAAGGAAAAGAGGTGTTCATCAAGATAAGCACATCAACATATAAAAAGCTAAGTTCATACATCTATATATCTATATCTATCTATATACGTTTGTATCAATGTTTAATGTGATTCTTTTTAGTTATAAAATATTGAATATTAATATGATGTATCTTTATTACCTATCTATAGGAATGTGAAGTGTGGGCATGTTGAGATTAATCTTCTAAAATTCTTAATGCACATAAGTCATAAGATTTGAGTTATACACAGGTTTAGAGTAATTCCTCGATATTTGACACATTTAGCTTTTATGTATTTTGCTTCTTATCGCGCTCTATATATAGTGCTTTTGCGAAAACACCCAAAAAACCCGCCGCAACGCGCAGACTTACACAAAGCTTACTTGAACAAACTTCGTTTGTTCAATCGAGTGATGAACAAAATACGCATAACCCTTACAAAACCGATGATTCTTTATAATGAACAAAGCCCGTGCATCGCACGGGCCATGCTGTCTTGTTATATTAATAAGGGGAATATATCACTGAGAAGATACCCTTGTTCATTTATCCTTATTCATCATTTCAAGATCCGATGGCATTATAAATCGTTAAATTTGTGTGTCTACTATCATGAAGAAATTGACAAGTATCATCAACATTTTGAACACAATGCCATGTATGTAAAGATGCCTTTAAAAATTATTCTGTCAAATTAAAAAATTATTTAATCCTTATGTTATGTAAACATGAGTGGTGGAAAAGTTTGACTTGACATGTATTTAATATGCTTGTTCTATCGTAGGTAGAAGTTGGAATGGTAAAACATGGTACATATATATTGAAAGTTTCATTGTTTTCATATTTTTTAAGGCAGTTAGAGAACCTGGTCTACTCCTCTCTCAATATCCTTGGCATTGATTAATTCTCTTTCTGCTTTTCATCCTTATAGATAACCAACCATCAGTCATGAATCTGATGTTTGGTTAAAAATTATAGACGATTATCAGAGGAACTAAGTTTACTGTTTTTAAAAAGATAAATACATACATTTCAGCAAGCTACTAATTGTTGTTACCTCTTTCATTTTTAGAAGAATTAGGCATTATTTTATCGCATGTTTTATAATATTCTGTTGGTATGTGACCAAGTCCATTCCTTTAGCTCAGTTTTACATTATTATTATTTGTCCCTGTCCCATGCCAAAATTTTCTTTGGTCAATGGCTTACAAAACATATGCAGATATCGTGCCGTAAAATATAGTGCTAACGTAAGAAGTTAAATCTTTAAATATACATACTAGTAATACCCTTCTCACCAACTTACTAGATAGCAAATTCATTTCAACATTTCAATATGTCTTTACTTATTCTTTTCATATACTGCATCAACCTTGTTTATGGCCTTACTAGAACAGGGGCTGCTGAAACACGGTGCATTGAAAGAGAGCGAAGATCACTCCTCCAGTTAAAAAGTGGTTTCTTGGATGATGCGGGTATACTCTCTTCGTGGAGTAGTCATAGAAGCTCACTTGATTGCTGCTTATGGAAAGGTGTAGGCTGTAGCAACAGAACTAATCATGTTATAAGTCTTGATCTTCATGGATACTGGTCAAACGACGTAGATAAAGTTGGGATAAGAGGTCAAATAAACTCTTCGTTGATTGAGTTAGGCCAATTAAACCATTTGGACCTCAGTATAAATACTTTCACCCGAATTCCAGAATTCATTGGTTCCCTTAGAAAACTTCGTTATCTCAACCTTTCAATGATCGATTTGGAGGTATCTAAAGTCCCCCCTCAATTAGGGAATCTTTCATACTTAAAAACTCTTGATCTCTCACATTCTTCTATTACTTTGAAAAACTCAGAGTGGCTCTCTAAACTTTTCTCGCTTGAATACCTTAGCCTGAGTGGTGTAGACCTCAGTGAGTCTAATAATTTGGTGAAAAATGTGATCACCCGTCTTCCATCCCTGTTTGAACTACACTTAGATAGTTGTCTTCTACCGAAAGTTCATGCTAATACGTTTCTTACAATCACCAATATTTCAAAGTCTCTTTCTATTCTAGATATATCCGATAATTATCTTCCCTCGTCTTGTATATATCCTTGGTTATTCAACTTAAGTGGAAGCCTTACTAATATCGATCTCTCTTATAACGAGTTGAATGGTACCATTCATGAAGCTTTTGGTGCATTTACATCCCTACAGAAGTTAGATTTGACCTCAAATGGCCTTAAAGGTGGTATCCCAAGATCGTTTGGGAACTTCAGCATCTTAGAATCCCTATATATTTCCGGGAACGCTCTAAAAGAAGACCTTCCAAACTTCTTCCATCTCTTGGGACCAGCAAAGAAGTCGATCCAAGTTCTGGAGTTGAGTTATAATAACATAAGTGGTTCTTTGCCTGATTTTACAACGTTCATGGCTTTACAAGAATTACATCTTTCTTACAACGAGATGAACGGATCTTTCCCTGAAAGATTTGAGCATATATCTAATCTCGTCATCCTTGATTTGGCTGATAACCAGATCAGTGGATTGCTCCCAGATCTTTCACCTCTTTCTTCATTGCAGGAGTTATATTTTGAGAGAAACCGTTTGGAAGGGACTCTTGGAGAAAAGATTATGCAACTTTCGGAGCTAAAATGTTTGGGGGTCTCTTCAAATCTCATGCATGGTAAACTCTCTGAAACTCATTTTGCAAATCTGTCTCATTTAGTTTACCTTGATTTGTCAGATAACTCCCTCGTTCTCAAACTTGATTCTGATTGGTCTCCAACCTTTTCACTCGATACCATCTCATTGTCATCTTGCATGTTGGGTCCTTCTTTTCCAACGTGGATGCGATCTCAGATGAATTTCTCCATACTAGACATATCTAACTGTCAAATCAACGACTCTATCCCGAATTGGTTCTGGGATCAATTAACACCCCATCTTCGTTACTTAAATCTTTCATTTAACAATATTCATGGCACTGTGCCAGATTTGATGTATGCAGAACAACCTGTATTTGATTTAAGCTCGAATAATTTCTCAGGCCCAATACCGTTGTTTCCTTTCAGCACCATAGAATTGGTTCTCAACAATAACATGTTCTCGGGAACCATTTCCTTCCTGTGGAATCTCACTGATATATACAATCTTGATCTTTCAAGCAACCAGCTCACAGGAGAGCTTCCTGATTTTTGGATGAACTTCACTCGCATGTATTATTTTAACATAGAAAATAATAATTTCACAGGGAGGATTCCCACGTCGATGGGATCCTCTTCCAGTGTTATAATGTTAAGTATGCGTAGAAATCGGCTTAATGGAGAGCTGCCTTCCTCTTTTAAGAACTGGGCCAACCTAGAATTTCTTGATCTTGGAGAAAATAACCTTTCGGGTAGCCTACCTAGTTGGATCGGGAAAAGCCTTTCAAATTTACGTGTTCTTAGCTTACCATCCAATGGGTTTCAGGGGACCATTCCTACAAGCCTTTGCAGGCTTGAAAATTTGCAGATCTTGGACATCTCTGCCAACAATCTCTCAGGAACCATTCCAAGATGCCTCAGCCACTTGCAATCCATGACTGAGAAAAAAACCGTAGCATTTTTAGGGGAACATAATGTTGGGTTGGCACGAACCAGGCTTTCTCTCAGTAGAGCTACATATGTATTCAAGGCATTGTTGACATGGAAAGGGATGAAACATGAGTACAGTAGTACCTTGGGTCTTGTAACTAGCCTTGATCTTTCTAGCAATATGCTCAGCGGAGAAATACCAGGCGAAATCACCAATCTTTTGGGTCTTGTTGCGTTAAATCTTTCTAGAAACAGCTTAACAAGGAAAATTCCTCAAGATATCGGAAACTTAAGATGGTTGGATTTTCTTGATCTGTCGAGGAATCATCTGGATGGTGGCATCCCGGCAAGCCTTTCTCAGTTGACCAATCTCGGTATGATGGACCTTTCATACAACAACTTGTCAGGGAGGATACCAACTAGCACTCAGTTACAGAGTTTTGGCAATTCATCCTACATCGGAAATCCTTCACTATGTGGGCTTCCCCTTTCTAATCCATGCCCAGGAGATACGGTGCCTCAGAACCCACCAACTCCAGTACATACAAAAGACGATGGAGATCAAGATATGCTGATAACTCGTGGTTTTTTCATTAATCTTTTTATCGGATTAGCATTTGGATTTTGGGGAGTGTACGGCAGTTTGATTATCAGTAAATCATTTAGATATGCATATTTTAGTTTCATAAGCCACGTTAAAGATTGGATCTATGTCATGGCAGCAGTGAATTACGCCAGGTTGAAGAGGCGTTTTTGGGCTTAAAATGGGAATACATCCTTTTTGTCCCTTCCGGTTTCATAGTATATTTAATTTGAAGGTAGATCTGTCTATATTGGTTTAGTAATTATATGGCGAATAATGACCATGGCAATTTTTTGGTAAATTCCTTGCTAATAACCCGCAAGATATTACTGTGATGAAACCCAAAGAAGCATGAGTCTTTCATTTTCCCTGTTCATCTTTTCAAGTTCTATTTGCAATATTTAATGATGTAACTTTTAAGAATGATTTCTTTTTTGTATAGTATGGCTAAATAGAATGACATAAATCATGCTCACTTACTCCAACTTTATTGGGATGAATTATAAGGTGCATGTCTTTCAAAGGATGAACTGGCTTTACCAACAACTAGCTTTGTACACCTGTTCCATTCATAATAACCAAAAATTTGACTTAGATTAGAGGTGCACAAAAAAACCGGTTAATCGAACCGTAGCTGAAGTCAAACCGAAAAACCAAACCGGTCAAAACCGGTTTTGACCAAAACCGGTCCGGTTTATATCCAAATCGGCGGTTTGGAACCGGTTCCCCCACTTGAGAAATCGACCGGTTTGAAGACCGGTTTTTTTAACCGGCAAACCGAAACCGGTTCGGTTAACCGGTTCCTAACCGGTTTTTTTGGCTTGGGCGGGTATTTTTGGTTTTTTTGAATTTTGAAATTTTGAATTTGAATTTTTAAAAGAGGGGCGGGAAGGAGCGTGGGGGGTGCCGGAATTTATTAAAAGTTGTTAAAAAACTACGATTTTGCCATACAAATGTTAGTATAACTAGATGTGTTATGTATTTGGTTAATTACCACTTTCAAGCAATCAAAACACTCCAAAAAATCAAAACCGAAAGTATTTCACTAAACACTAATGAAAAGTTCAACACCACCAACACCAAGTCGGTTCAACAAGTGCAATGACGGTTCGTAAAATTTTACCGTGCGACCGTAAAAGATCCATGGGAACACTTCAACCACGCCCCAATGTCGGACGGTAAGAAAAGGCTCAATGCAAATATTGCTTGAGTATATTGTTCAGCGGTTCCAACTCGACGTTGAAGGCTTACATCAAGCAAAAGTATTGCAAGGCACTCAAATCGGCCGGAAGCCGGTCAATCTTCCATGGCTCGAGACGGGACTATTTTTGCATACGATCATGATTTACTCCGTGAAAAATCGGCGGTTTGGTGATTCAACGTAGTTTTCCGTTCAACCACTATGACAACGAGCTGACGACGGAGGTGTACCAGAATTATATGCAACCGCAGTACCATCATGTAAGTTGTATGACTCTTAAACGCGATGCTATGAGAATGTGGAAAACGGCTAAGCAAGATTTAAAAAATAATTTTTTAAATATGGATGCTTGTGTTAATTTAACAACCGATGTTTGGGCCGCTCTTCATAATTTGCCATTTTCGTACCTTTGTGTTACCGCACATTGGGTTGATCCCGAAAGTTGGCAAATGATGAAGCGAGTCGTAGCATTTGAAAACTTTCCGGTTCCTCACTCCGGAGAAGCTTTATACAATTTGTTGAGAAAAGTGTTTCATAAGTTTAACTTGACGGAAAAAAATTTTCAATAACGTTGGATAATGCTAGTAACAACACAAATGCAATGGGTCGACTAAAATGGAATATGAGCCACCTTGTAATGGCGAATTTTTTCATAGTCGATGTGTTGCACACATCATTAACTTGTTGTGCAAGCGGATTAAAAGATCCGCATTGAGTGAAGTGAAAGAAGATTTTAAAAGAATGTTAGTCGATGTTTTTAAAAAGGGTAATAAAAGATATAATGCATACATTCGGATGTGTGAAACTGCGGGGAAACATTGGTTACAACCTTGTTTGAAACCGAACCGATTAACCGGTTAAGAACCGGTCCAAAACCTGTTAAAACCGGTCAAACCGGTCCAATATTCAAATTTTAAAATATCAAATTATATTATTTTGAGCGGGAAGGCGGGTAAACTTTCAAAATTTGATTTTTTTTTTTAATATTTACAAGTTTGCCATTTTAAGAATAGTATAAATAAATATATTGTGTTTTTATTTTTTGCAACTTTTATACAATTTAAATTACACTCTAAAAAATAAAAATCTTAAGCATTTCATTAATGGTCGATCTCGCACCGCCTCCGCCACCCCCGCCAACGGTTATTGTTCGTTATTTTTCGGTAGACCGCACACGGTAATCCCAAGGTTTGGGCTCACTACAACCACGCCGAAATGTCGGATGGCAAGCGAATGGCTCAATGTAAGTATTGTTTATGTTTATTCAAACCCACTTCCGCGCGCCGCTGAGGGTTCACACACGTAAGTATTGCCGCCAGCACCGCAATTGATGCCCGATTCGAGATCTCGAGTTGACGCTGAGTATCTTATCAAGTTATCGATGATTTATGTTTAAGTTATTATGTGTTGTGTTTTAAGTTTATATGTAATGTGTGATGTATCATGTATTCTCCGCTCTATTAAATAAAAGTTCTAGTTTATTAATATACTAAACAATAAAAGTTCTAGTTTATTAATACACGAAACAAGAAAACGATTACAAACGACGACGTAAAAACGGAAAAATAAAAAAAAAAAAAAAAAAAAAAAACTAGAACCGCTAAACCGGTTAACCGGTCTAGACCGGTTCCAAACCGAGCCCAAACCGTTTGGACCGGTTGGTTTTTCCACCACACCGGTTCAAAATCGGACCGGTTAACCGTCCGACCGGTTTTTTGGCCGTTGACCCAAACCGGTTCGGTTTTGACCGGATAAAAAACCGAACCGGTTAACCTCTTTGTGCACCTCTACTTTAGATGCACTCATGCTGCAAGTTTTAAAATGTGGGTGCATCTTGTATATTTGTTTTTTCAAATAATTACGTATATGCGATCCAAAATGTGTTATCTTTATCTTCTCCATCCTTTATACTTTTAAATACTTTTAAACATGCGTATCTTAAAAACGATCAAGTTTTTTTTTAATAAAAACATTATTACATCATAAAAATTAAAAACACCAAGAATTTTTAGTTTTTTAAGACTTGTCGGATTATAATTTTCTCTCTCCAATTTTTCTCTTTTTTTCGTATCTTTTTCAATCCTTTCTCTAATTATGGTCCCTTCTCATTCTTATCGTTTTTCCTTTTCTATATTTTTATGATATCATACGATGAAATTTGTATTATAACTTAGCGTTCAACAAAATTCACTAACATATCTATCACTTCAGATCAAACTCAAAAATTTTCATTTATACACATGATTTTTAGTTCAAATAAATCATTTGTATGTAATTATAAGGAAAACCATGAATTTTTAACAATGTTAATACATATGATTCGTGATTAATCAAGTATTGAGTAAATGTTGGGATTTAATACTCATAACAATTATATAAATCAAATAACATCATCAAAGCATGTAGCGGAAGTAAATAGGAATAATACATGTAAGTAATTAACCGAATAAGAAAGTGCGTACCTTTTAGCAATTCAAGAATCAAACGATAATTAGAACAAGAACAATAACCCAAAACCCTAACTTTAGGGTTTATTAAATTCGACTCAACCAAAAGTCGACCACCAAGATTACAAGCTCAAGCGTGCTTGTCCTTCGTTCTTGTACACACGTACTATTAGCGATTTGATGTGAAAAGCTAGTTCCTTGAATCACAAATAAAACCAAACACTTGTTTCTTTAGTAAGCAAAATCGAAACCTTTATGGTGAGGGTTGTTCGACCGACCACAAAAGAAAGAGGAGAGGAGAAGAGAAATTAGGTTATTGGTGATCCAAAATTAGGAGAATAATGAATACAAGGGATTGTATTTATAGTTTCTCAAAACTTGGTGACCAAGAAATCCCACCTCCTTGGGTTTGATAGCCCACGACCGGCCACACCCTCCCAAGGGGTTTCTAGATCCTTCTTGTCCACTAATTTCATTCTTAGTCCTTGTAGTTTACATTTAACGACCGTTAGCCAAACCTCGTTAAATATTTAACTATCGTTATGTTTTATTTCGTTACTAATAATTAATAATAACATTTTATATATTAATTATTAACATCAACTCTCATACGTAATGTGTGCAATCCCAAGTATCGAGTTCGAATCCGATCATACTAATATTAATAATTATCCATAAACCTTTCAGCCCCACTGATATTACTTAATATAGTAATGACATTGGTTAGTCTAGCTTTCACACGCCAATGCCCCCGATCAAATCGAGTATGGTCTCCGAAAACCATTTAATGATTCATCATTTTACTTATCCTTTGTTACCAATACTACATTAACTATGAATATGGATCAAGTCATTTCATAAGTTAATATTCTGCTTTCGTTGTATTTGATTGAACAAGATTACCAAATCATCCGAACGTATTCCGATAGATCTTAGGTATGGCCATACAAACATCTTGTCAACCCTACGAGGGGCCAAATATAATATTATACTTTGAAACAAATTCAAATGAACAAATTCTCTTGACTACAAACATAACTCATGAACTTTGTAACACTTCGAAAATAGCCCTTATAACTACCAGCCACGGATAGCGTTAGACTATCTTACACAAATGCACTACATTCATATCGCTTATCCGTATCTCAAGTCCGAGGATAAACACTTCATGATATACTTAATGACAAAGATCCATAAAGTATCATCATGTAAAGTTGATGAGTCCTATATTCAATTCATTGAATATCATGTGAATCTGTATGTCCCACGCATCAATATACTTTAAAAGTATATTCTACTAAAACTCGATTTGTCTTAATTCAATGACATTCCCATATCATTAATCGACAACAGACTATTTTAGAATAACATAAGTTATTCACGGATTAAACATGCAAATATAGGATATAATATTAAGAAAATGAAAATAAACATAACCAATATTTTATTTCATTTAAATAATATTTGTTCAAAACATCCCTTATCCAAATACTTAAATAGATCAATGCATGATAATACTTGTTAATGAATTATGTCTCAAGTAATGACAATCATACTTGTTGACAAGGCATAATTTCAATTAACTTTGATCTATTGAAATTTTGAGAATACTTATTTCAATAATTCAACTAGTGAAGTTCTTGTATGTGTGCATTCAAAATATCTTGATATTGCCACATAATATTTCATAAAGTGTGTGACATCCTCAACCACTAATTTATGACAATCAAACTTTCAAACATTTTAAAGTTTAAAGTATCCTTATTCTTTATTGTATAATGCAACTATGCTCTTAGTTGAGCACAACTAGTTCACATGGCCATCCACAAGGATGAAATCCTCCCATGACTAGTATTAAGTGTCATCTCAATTATACCAAGATCATTGTATACAAACAACAATATGCTCTTTAAAATTTCAGAACTTCAATATCTATGTTGTAATGTTTGATGCCTTCCAAACTTTCAAGTTTGTTGGGTATGACAATTTCAAGAACAATTGTTGTATTGCTCATCCATAGAATTTTGAGAGCAAATCCAGTCGAGGAATGTAATTCTAAATTCAAACATATTCCATTAGAATATTCATTACACTAGTTATCTAATAACTACATTAGATATCAATGTTGTCAAATCATCTTGCATTCAAGCATGATACAACAAGAATATGATGTACATGAAAATCCTTATGCTAAACGAAGATTTAATTCATGTTCTACATATCCATTTTCCAAATGATATATCATGTTCTATTAGACTCATTTATTTTAATACCGCCATGTTTACTAACAATAAACATATACTCCAAAGTTGTATGTCTTATTTTCTAAATCTTTCATGTGAAGTTCCATTCCAAACTAAAACTTAACATCTAGCTTAGATGGAATGTTACTACCCACAACATATAAGATTTAAAGAAAATAAACACAATACTCCCACTAGCTTTCAGGAATACTTAGAAATTATTTTATTTTAATTTTTAAACCAAAACTTGAATTTAATAGTTAAACATAAGAATCATCTCCTAGATGCATGCATATATCCATTAATGGATTCTTGCCTTTTGTACATTTCCAAAGATTATGTGAATTCATAAAACTCCTTTGTATTACTTATCGTCCTCGCAAAAGTAATCACACAACAAAGAGTTTTTTATATTCATTGTCAGATTTCATATAAATGAAATTAAGTATGACAATTATAATCATTATATATTTAATGTGTCAAGGAAAGAATATTCAATCACAGTTAATCGCTTAAGTGTGATTAATAATCTTGTCACAAGCCATGCATTAAACACATGTACAATTTTGTCCATATGATTTCTACACAAAGAATTTTAAACCGCTAGGGTTTTCCTTCCTTTGAAAAAACTTATCTTTATTAAGATAAACCAAGTTTACAAAGTTGATTATCTCTTTGGACAACATCTTAACATTCATGGTATGAATAATTTACCACAATTCAATATTAGGTAATATATCATTATGATTAACAGGTTTACCATGATCCTGTAATTCATATTTCTCATCATATCAAATATTTGAGAATCCTTGCGGATCTATGAATGAGAATTCCATCATCTTGAGGTCTATCATATTTGACCTTATCATGATATTTACTAGTGTATTTTAGAAGATTATGTGTTTTGTAATTGTATTTTAATCTCTTCAAGATCTAAACAAAACTCCCACTTGCTTTTGTAATTTAAAGACTATCTATAAATACTTCAGCAAGTAGAACACCACCAAATTGTTTTCTTTTGGGATATTACAAAACACATTGACAGTTCGTAAATCTTGTTCGTTAATAACCTACTCCATAAGTAGTTTTAACAAACCAGAACTTCAATATAAGACTCGATGTGATTCATCACATTCCATACAAAAATGGTGTCTTAATAATCTTCTAGGTTTGAGTTTTATTAAGTATATCCAATCAATACTCAATTTCTAACTTTGATAACTTGAGGAAGAAAAGAATATATTGTTATCTTGAATCAATCAATATAACAAATGTTTGATTCTTCTAACTGAACATTCCTTATACATACAATATTTCATTAGAATTAATATTGTAAGACAATCTAACAATATTTAAGATAAACATATTCCTTTTGGCCTACCTATTTACCAACTAAGTCAACTTAATGGTATAATAGAATATCCAAGCCAATTGCATGTTTTATAACATAAGTATTCTTTGACCAAGTCAAAAGACATAACAGTTATAGTATCTTACTTTATATTATAAGTCTTTAAAAGACTTCATGTTTGTGAGTTTATACATAAACACATAACCATGTATAATTTAAAGTTATTATGAACACCACGCCATGGTTTCAATTAATTAATTTTCAAGTTAATATACTACTCTATCTATTTATGTCATTCTAAAAATACATAAATATTTAAGATAGTATTACTTTATTTATTTATGTCTTTCCAAGAAGTGTCCAACTTAAGAAACTGTAAAAACATCCACGCCCGATCCCACGACAAGTGGAGATTTACCTTGAGATTACAATCTAGCCAAGATCTCACTTAAACTAAAATGTAACTTCAAGTGTTTCTATGTTTTGAATGATATAAGACATAAAAGTAGTCTATGTTATAATCTTGACACATGTTCTAAACAAGTCAATCTTATTAGAACGTTAATCTCTTATCTTACGATCAAGAGAATCCATTAATCATATTTGTATGTGTTTGTTCTTTTGCACACAATTAATACTTCTCCCACTTGTGCATAGAACAACACCATAGTAGATAAACACCATGACATTCGCTTGTTTATGTGAGCAATATGATAGTGTCATAGATATATAAGCATTACAAGTAGATGTAGGATCACTTAATTATCAAGGAAACGCTCATGACTATCCTCGAGAATATGAATGTCTACATTTTTGAACGTAATGTATTATTTCAAGAAATCTAGAAATAACTGAGTTATTACCAAGATAATAACTTGTAACTCCCATCGAATTAGACAACGTTACAATAATGTCTTATTCAAGAATACACCATACTCCCACCGGATTTGACAACATCGTAAGTGTTTCATTAACCAAATGAAAATAGCGTACTATTACGTTGTAACTCCTTTCAAAGACTATTCGTAACAATTACTTAGGTACTAAAAGAGTGTATTCTACTGTAGATGATGGATCATCCATCGTGCTATTAACTTGAAAAATTGAGCATGCAATTTCTTCCATAATAGGTCTACTATCCCTAAAATGTGTGTAGCACCTTTAATTGGTCAAAGCAAAACAACTAGATAAAATATACTAGTTTGTCTTTTACCAATTTTATGTAATTAGTCTAGCTTCTAATTTAATAACTCATAAAATGTCAAACATGTTTTCTAGTTGACCAAAATGTCATATAAGAATTCAATCACCAACAGAGGGTAATGAAATCTCTTAAGGAAAACATGGTGTGCAATTTTCTTAACTATTAAAGTTGTTATGAGTTATATATTAGAATTTAGACAATTCTAATATTCCTAACATTCCTTTCTCAATCATGAAAAGGAATAGGATCGAGTCTCACTCTTCTTCCATGGAAAAGAGTTTATGTTTGTGTTTTAGTAAATTTTTCTCGATCAAACATTTGTTTGAAAACAGAACTAGATCAATTTACCAAAGCCCAAACCACGTTTACGGTTTAATATTGCATTAATACAATAAAAAAGAATTAACAAAATTCAATTTTAGTATTTTCGATAATTAAATCTTTCAAGAAAATAAAATATCCTTTGGTCAATATTCATATTAACCATAGTATTTTCCTTGAATTTTGGATCCTCATTATCATAGTTTCACCACATCGGTTGATCTGCTAGTGATGAAAGTATAGAATAGTAATCGTTGAAAACGATAATTGACAAACAAGTTTCCAATTCCAAAAATTATGGGATTTATAATTTTGCCAAAACAATAAATGCAAAATATAAGCATGTTTTATCCCATCTTATGCCTTAAGTCATAGGTCTCACTAACTAACTTAATTAAGTTGTCTAATTTAGAAACCGCAAATCATTGTCGAGGTCTCACACAACAAAATAATTCACCTTGTTATTGTAATCTAGATCAAGGTCTCACATAACTAAATTACAACTTCAAGTGTTTCATATCATTAGATGGCATAAACTTAAATTTTAAAGGGTACAATTTTGATGTGTAATCAAAACTTATGTATAAAGAAGCATGCATACAACTTTATAACACAAAATTTTCAAAAACTTACTCAGATTTTAATTGCTAAGATTAAATTCTACAAAGTTTTAATCGATGCGTTGAGAAACTTACAACTTTGCACTAAGATGCTTCGTACATAGAATGGTTATACTAGGTAGCTCCAATCGAACTCACAGAGGGCGAGGACGTGTAAGCGTTGAAGCATAACCTTAGACATCCTTTCGTGACTGTATGCGCACTTCTTTTAACCCCTTTTAGTTTGTTCTAGTGGGTGAGCCGTTCTAACCATTTAGTACAACAGATCAATCGATTAAAAGTTCAAGAATAATTTTAGATAACAAATCGGTTTTCCATTATTTAGTCTATTTAATTTTCTATTCATAAAAACCCTTTTGCTTACTAACATGTCAAACAATATATTAACAAAAAGCATTTTAATAAAATTAAACACACTCAAATAATATAAACATATAACTAAACAATTTTAACATATGTAAAACAATTAGCCACATGCATAATTATTTCAATAAACTCTAATAAACAATTTAGGCGTAAATAAATGCATACATTAACTAGTGCTTTCATCTCGCGAGAAGATGAGCCACATACATCGACAAGTAGATTGCGTAAGCCAAAGTTAATAATATACCAATTAGCACGAATTAATTTTTATTAGTTATAATTGAGGTCTTCCCAATTCAATAATTATCAAATAAATAGAACATGTGTATCAACTAAACAATTTATTACAACAATACTCCATGGCAAAACATGCATGTTCCACCATGGATTCCGCATAACAATTATCACCCAAGATACGCATATTACATGGCACATAACAATTATTCATTAATTAACCACATAAAATAAACATGCAATCATAGGGTTTCTACAAGTTTTACAAAATTAAAACCTAATTAAATAAAATAAGGGTAATCGACCCTTTAATTAAAAAATTAGGGTTTCGAATTCAAAACCCTAGAAACCATAAAAAGCATGCATATAATCATAAAGATTAAAATTTTATGTGTTTCGGTAATTAATTTTATCATATTAACGGCTCGTGATGCCACTGTTGGGATTTAATACTCATAACAATTATATAAATCAAATAACATCATCAAAGCATATAGCGGAAGTAAATAGGAATAATACATGTAAGTAATTAACCGAATAAGAAAGTGCGTACCTTTTAGCAATTCAAGAATCAAACGATAATTAGAACAAGAACAAAAACCCAAAACCCTAACTTTAGGGTTTATTAAATTCGACTCAACCAAAAGTCGACCACCAAAATTACAAGCTCAAGCGTGCTTGTCCTTCGTTCTTGTACACACGTACTATTAGCGATTTGATGTGAAAAGCTAGTTCCTTGAATCACAAATAAAACCAAACACTTGTTTCTTTAGTTAAGCAAAATCGAAACCCTTATGGTGAGGGTTGTTCGACCGACCACAAAAGAAAGAGGAGAGGAGAAAAGAAATTAGGTTATTGGTGATCCAAGATTAGGAGAATAATGAATACAAGGGATTGTATTTATAGTTCTCAAAACTTGGTGACCAAGAAATCCCACCTCCTGGGTTTGATAGCCCACGACCGCCACACCCTCCCAAGGGGTTTCTAGATCCTTCTTGTCCACTAATTTCATTCTTAGTCCTTGTAGTTTACATTTAACGACCGTTAGCCAAACCTCGTTAAATATTTAACTATCGTTATGTTTTATTTCGTGACTAATAATTAATAATAACATTTTATATATTAATTATTAATATCAACTCTCATACGTAATGTGTGCAATCCCGAAGTCTCGAGTTCGAATCCGGTCATACTAATATTAATAATTATCCATAAACCTTTCAGTAAATGTGAAGTTAAAGAGTGAGCGAAGAAGATGGTATTAAAGCTAGAGAGACAAAGTGCCTAACAAGTTAAAATTGTGTGAGAAAATGTATTTTTGGTATTTATGAATTTGAAGCATCTTTATACAAAGATTACATCTATAAATCACTATTTTAGAGGAATGTGTATTATTGAGCATGCTCGCCACTTTAAAGTTACTTTATTACCTTATTATAGAGATCTTCACGTTAACCCTTCTCCACAAGAGTTAATCATTCCAAGAAAGCATTCTCGTCACCTCTGTCACCGATAAGAAATTAGCATTTTTTATTATACACTTTTCTTAGCATAAGAAAACATTTCTACGTGCCTATTGTTTAAATGTTGTTCTTTGGTCTCGGTGGGGTAATGTCCCTTTTGGTTATCTTCTTTCTTGTCTTAGAAGTAGTAACATATAAATCATAATTTCTAGTGTTTTATATTAATAAAGTAAGCTTTAGAGATCATATATATGCTTTATAAATGGCGTGAAAAAACCTAAAAATTTAGTAGGCAAGTATGTGCTGAGAAGCAAATGTAACACAAATTAAAACAAAAAATAGGAGTTGCATAAGAAAAGAAATAGAGAAATATCAGTAAGGCTCAATGCAAAAAGTACTACTGTAGTTGGTGTATTAGCAAGGCTTGATGCAAAAGAAGTACAATAATGTTGGTCCCAAATTGAGTCGATATGAAATGCAAACAATAATATAACTTGAATAACTAAAGCGTCTAATCTTTGAAATGTTTACATGCACGAGTATATATACTATACGAAAGGCTACGTCCCAAACGTTGCAACGGTTCAGTGATAACCGTTTCTAACGGTTGTAACCGTTTGTAACCAACTAATAACTAACTACCATAACCGCTTGGCGGTTATTTAACTACTTCTAACTGCTATCAACCTCTATTCGGTTGAAATCTTTATAACGAGCAACTTTGGTCCTTCGAGTCTGAAGCAATGTCAAGATTATAGTTTACAATCTCCTCCTTAATCTTGATCGTTGCTTCGTCCTAAGTCTTGAAATCCGAGCATTTGTCGCATAGTCACGAACTTGAGTCTTGGTAATGCTTTTGTTAAGATATCTGCTCTTTGTAGTTCTCCATTTACGTGTTCCACTTTGATATGACCATTCTCACGCATTCACGAATGAAATGATAGCGAATGTCTATGTGCTTGCTCCTTCCATGAAAAACTAGGTTCTTTACGAGTGTTATAGCCGATATGTTGTCAACTCTAAGCTTTATCTTTGTTTCTTCTAGTCCGCTTAATTCACTAAGTAAACGCTTTAATCATAAGGCTTGACATGTCACGCAGAGAGCGCCATGAATTTCGATTCACATGATGAGAGTGCTAATGTCGTTGCTTCCGAGTAGACCAAGTGATAAGTGACTCTCCAAAGTAAAATACTATTCCGTAGTTCCTTTCCTTGATCCGTATTGATTCCATAACCACCGTCAGTATCCTCGTAATCTTGCACCGCCTTCTTTCTTGTATATTATTCCATGTTCCTTTGATGTATCGGATTACTTGTTTCATCGCCTTCGTGTGATGATCCTTGGTCTTGCATAAATCACCGAGTAGTCCGATCGAGTAACTAATATATGGTCTTGTATGTAGTAAATATCCGAGACTTCCAATTAGGCTTCGGTAGTAAGTTGCGTCAACTGGGTTTCCATCTTCCGCCTTGACCAACTTAGTGCCAGGATCCATTGGTGTTTTCGTGTCATTACTGTTCGTCATGTTTGTTTCTTTTAAGATCTTGTTAATGTATCCTGTTTGCTTGATCGTAATCTCTCCTCATGTATGTGTAACTTCTATCCCAAGGTAATATGCTAGCAACCCTAAGTCGCTCATTTCAAATTTATCTTCCATCCGGGATTTGAACAAGTCTACTTCCTTCTTTGGAGTACCAGTGATTATCAAATCATCTACATATACTCCAACGATAAGTGTAGAAGTCTTGCTTCTCTTCATATAAACTGCTTGTTCGAGATTACATTTCTTAAAGTCTAATGACTTCAAGGTTTGGTCAAGCTTCACATTCCAAGCTCTAGGTGCTTGTCTTAAGCCATACAATGCTTTAGTTAGCTTGTAGACTTTTCCTAGGTTTCCTTGTTGAATGAAACCTTCAGGCTGTGTAACATAGACTGCTTCCTTCAATTCTCCATGTAAAATGCTGATTTTACATCTAAGTGGTGTACTTGCCATCCATGATATGCTGCTAGTGCTAATATCAATCGAACTGTCTCTATCCTAGCAACTGGTGCAAACACTTCAACGAAGTCTATTCCTTGTTCTTGTACATAACCTTTTGCTACTAATCTTGCTTTATACTTTATGATCCTTCCTTGTGCATCTCTCTTGGTTTTATAAACCCATTTGAGTCCTATTGCCTTCTGATTTTTGGGCAATGTGGTAAGAGTCCATGTGTTATTTTTGTTGATTGAATCAAATTCAATTTCCATGGCCTCAATCCACTTCTCATCTTTTGATGCTTCCTTGTAATTACGGGGTTCTTCTTCTGTGAAGAATAAGCTTGGTGCTTCTACTTCACGTGCAGTTTCGTAGATTTCCTCAATATTCTTTAAACCTTGTATCGGTCTATGATCTGAGCTTTCTAATGAGCTAATAGTATCTCCTTCTTCATTTTCTTAGTTAGGGTTGTAAGTGTATGATGGTGGTGTGATTGGTGAGGGTGGATCTGGTATAGGTTCTTGTTCATGATACGTGTTATCAGTGTTTTCTTTGTTGACTGGTGTAGGATTATCATAGTCAACTCTGTCTATTACAAAACTAGTCCAAAACGTATCTTCTGTGCTTGTATCCTCTTCATTGTTATTCCAATCCCACGGTTTCGTTTCCATAAACTTTACATCCCTACTAACATGTTTCTTCTTTCCAACTGGATCATATAGCCTACATGCTTTTGATCCTTCTTCAACTCCTAAGTAAATCATTGGAATGCTTCTATCTATCAGCTTCTTTAAGTGAGGTATCGTTATCTTAGCATAAGCTGTGCATCCAAATATTCTTAGGTATTCTAGGTTTGGTTTTCTGTTGTAGAGGGCTTCATATGGTGTTTTATCTTCTAGGGCTTTCGAGGTACCTTGTTGAGTATGTAAATGGCGTGACCGATCGCTCCGCCCAAAAGTTAAGTGGTAACTTCATTGCTTTTATCATACTCCTAGTAGTTGATAACACCGTCCTATTTCTCCTCTCTACTACACCATTCTGCTATGTGAGTATGGTGTCAGAATTGTCTTTCTATTCCATTCTCCTTACAAGATTTGGTGAATTCATGTGATGTAAATTCACCTCCTCTATCGATTCTAGCATCTTTATTTTCAACTTCAACTTTGATTCAATCACTGCCTAAATTCCTTGAATGTGCTGAATGCTTGATCTTTCGAGTTTAGAAAGTAAGACACATAAAACGTGTGCAGTCATCTACTAATAAGAAAATGAGCTTATTTCCAGAGTGTGTTGCTGGACTTATGGGACCACAAAGATCTCCATATACTAAGTCCAATGGGTTCTTTGATATGAATTTAGCTTGATTTGGAAATGGTGTTCTAATGTGTTTTCCTAATAAACATGCATCACAAATTTGTCCTGCATGATTTATTCTCGGTATTCCATCCACTAGACCTTTTCTTGTCATCTTGTCTATCGCGTCAAAGTTTAGGTGACCTAATCTAGCATGCCATAACCATGCTTGGTCATCTATGTTTGCTAAGAGACATATAGGTGCTACTATATGTAATCTAATACTGTAAAGTCGATTCTTAGATCATTCTACTTTCATCAACAACTTCTTGTTCTTATCATACAAAGTCAGTAAGTTTCCATCCATGATGATCTTGCAACCTATTTCTGTAAGTTGTCCTAGACTAAGTATGTTGCTCTTGAGGTTTGGAATGTAGTAAACGTCCGAAATCATCTTCTGTTATAGGTTTCTACATCCTAATAATATTGAACCTCTACCCTTTATCTCCACATACGATCCATCTCCAAAACGAACGCGTCCAGTGATGTTTTCGTTAATATCCTTAAAATGGCCTTTGGTGTCTGTCATATGGTTACTTGCACCATTATCTAAATACCATATGCTAGCATCTGTTGTAGCATATTTTCGGGGTTGTACTTGTTCTTCATTTAAGAGGATTTCTTCAGTTTCGTGTGTTGCCATTAATAATGATGGTGCATCGTCTTCTAAGATATGGTTTGATTGTTCCTGAGTTGTTGGTGGACTTCTACAATTTCTCTTGAAATGTCCGGGTTTCCCGCAATTGAAACATTTCAAGTTCTTTTTATCCCACTCACCTTTATTCTTATTGTGAGTTGAGTTTCCTCCATTCGAGTTGTCTCTATTTCCTTTATTTTACCAATTTCCTCGTGAATAGTTTGATCTACCTCTATATTTGGTAAATCGTTTCTTATTTCTAGAGTGTTCGCCTTGTGCTAATAATAGGTTATCTTGGCTTTCTACTTGTCCTCCCTTTCGGAGTTTTATTCTCTCCTAATGCCTTAAGTCTTCCAAATGATCTCATCTAACGTAATGTCATCGAGATCATTCGTCTGTTCTATGGATGCTACTATTTGAATGAACCTATCTGGTGTGGAGTCTAATAGTTTTCGTACTAAAGGGTGATTCATCCAACGCTTTTCCTAATTCTTTAGCCTTCGTGGCGTAGCCGTTCAGTTTGGTTGTAAATGCATCCACCGTTTCATCTTCTGAAATCCAATCATCAGTGATTGTAACCGTGCTTGTTGCACTTTCTCTTCTCCAACGCATCTCTTTCTTAACGAATCCCATAATTCTTTTGCCATTTCGCAACTTGCTACTTGTAAGATCACATCTTCGGCCAATGCTTGATATAGGAAGGCCGTTGTTGCTTTATCCTTCTTAACATCTACTTGTGTGTTTTCCTTACGTTCTATTGCTTCCCATAAGCCTTGTGCTTCTAGTATCACCTTAATTTGTATAGTCCAAACTGTGTAGTTTGTGGTTTTGAGTTTAGGCCATTGATATTGTGCCATTGGGGTTACGGGTTTTGGTGCAGTGTTACTGCTACTCGCATCGTCACCGGGCATTTTGATGGTGCTTATGATCTTCACTTTCTAAATTCGTATGTGAATTCTAACTAAGTATGGTATTCTTAATACTACGGGAACAAAAATAGTTATCCGGGAATCTAATAGTACGGGATCAATATAAAGTTCTTAGGATTTCCTAATAATATTAAATAACGATCTAGACTATCTAAAGTATAAAAGAAATCCAAAGTTTGAATTTGTGACTTCGTTGTTGTGTTAAACACAGTCGTATTCCCACTTGTGTGTCGGTACTTGAGTTTAATACCAACCACGTTCTTTCTTTCCCACGTACACTAAACCAATTCGCGTACACCTTCTTTGATGTTGTCGAATTGCTTTCAATATACTTTTCTTCCACCACGTTGTCTTTTCTCTTCTTTCTTTTGTTTCGATTTGAAATAAGCATGCCTTAGAACTCTTGGTCTCGGCTTTCTTCTCGGTAAAACAACAAAGATTGTTGTTTGTTGTTTTTGACTCCAATGGTCCAATCGAACACAAGTATCCAAAAAAAAATACCTTTCGCTATTTTTCAAACAAGCCGGAGCCGATTGCTTGTTTTCTTCTTTAACACTACGATGGTAGTATCCTCACAAGGAGAGCGTTGTGCTTAAGTCCTTGTTGTCTTCGTTGCTTGTCCGCGTTCCACAATACCCTTTTCTTTCTTTGTTCACACCGTATATTTCACAACAAAATACCTCTCGGTATTTGTAAGTGGCAATTGATCAGATTGCTTTTTTCTTTTGTTGTTGATCTCGTATTGCTAGCGTCTACTCCAAAAGAATCCTAGATTGTTTTCTAACCGGTATCTTCTTTATTCTCCAAGCAACTTCCTTTTTCTCTTCTTGTATATGTCGTGTATATACAAGGTATCCTTCTTGACGTCTTCTTTTTTCTTCTTGTCACGTTATGTATTGTAACAAGGTAAACCTTCTTCTTCTTTGTTGTTGTGTGTTAAAAAAAACACCAACAAAGTCTTTGTTGTTTCTGTGGTGTATGTGTACTACACCAGAAACAAGGCACCACACTGTTTTGGTGTCCTCCCGTTTGCAATTCCAACACAAGGTAAGTTGTATACTACTTCTCTTGCGTCTCTTAGTTATCCAGGCAACGTATATGAAATATATGTCGCGTCCTTCTTCTTCCTGAAACAAAATTCAGCGTCTTCTTTGGTTTCTGATTCCCTTCTGGTCTTGTTGAAACAAATGGTTTGTGATACCTTTCGTTAACAAGATTTCTGATGTTTGTGATGATGTAACGAACGTGTAATCAAAGGCTCTTGATGCCAAATGTTGGTCCCAAATTCAGTCGATATGAAATGCAAACAATAATATAACTTGAATAACTAAATCGTCTAATCTTTGAAATGTTTACATGCACGAGTATATATACTAAACGAAAGGGTACGTCCCAAACGTTGCAACGGTTCAGTGATAACCGTTTCTAACGGTTGTAACCGTTTGTAACCAACTAATAACTAACTACCATAACCGCTTGGCGGTTATTTAACTACTTCTAACTGCTATCAACCGCTATTCGGTTGAAATCTTTATAACGAGCAACTTTGGTCCTTCGAGTCTGAAGCAATGTCGAGATTATAGTTTACAAATAAATTACTTAATTCATGCAGTAGACTTTATTGAAAGAAAAATATGCAGTAGACAATAGTAATTGAATACATCTAATAAAAAACTAAGAGTTATAAAAACAAAAACAATGATTTTCCATTATTAAGCTAGGAGTTATTAACAAGAAGATGTTCTCACAGTAGCAAGTTGCATGAGGCAATAATAATAAATTGTAACCTTATGACTTAAGCTCAAATGGGTATGGCAGAAAAAAAAATAGGCTTATTGCCATTCCCAAATCTCAATAAGCCGATAAACCCACAAAATAAGCTAATCCAAACGCCCCCTAACTTTATATATAAGCCGAAAAGTGTCAAAATAAGCCACAAAAAGTGAGCTTATGAAATTGATTTTTTAGCAACTAATTTATAATGATTTTGGAATTAGGAGATTGGTAGTTGGGATTTTGACTTTTTCCGGAGGTGTTTATGGAAGTAGCCTCTTTACCCTTGGGTGGGGGTACGACCGTCTACATCTTACTTTTTCAAACCCCCCTCGGTAGGTAGTGGTGTTGTTGTTCGGACTTTGAACATATAAGTTAACCGTTGCTATGTTTTTGGTTGATTAGAAAGATTTGTTTATAGCCAAAGGTCTTTCTGGACAGTTTCTATACCTTTGGGTAGGGGTAAGGCCGTACGGGTGTCGACATCATACTTGCCATGTACCTTGCACATTAGTGGGATTGGGTATTGTTGTTGTAGTAAAAAATTATTTAGCTCTTCAGGAGTTTGTTTTCTGGGGGCTTTTGAGCTTACTCTGCTCGGCATATTTTGAGAAGGCTTATTTTTTAGTTTTACGTTATGTTAAAGTCATAAGTCAGAAAAGACGCCGAAAGCAAAACACTTTACCTACCACGTGGATCTCTGAACTATGTTTGTGTGTTGGTCATGTAATATCGTTTGATTAATATATGTTCCGATTTGTGCTAGTTGGCACCAGTTGATAGAAAGGCGAAAAAAGATAAATGGTCGATATTATAAACCACATGATGAACTTCATGATGTTCATGGTTATGAAACAAACACTGAAAATATCTTGAAGGAACATCTAATGAGATGAAATGAATCCGTAATAATATTGCTATATCGATATTGAATGCACAACGCCGACGTGTTTATCACTTTTTGACTTTTTGTGTTTTACATTTGTTTACAATTATAACTATATAGACCATGAGTTTTAAAGTAACTTAGCATATCTGAGATATGGTTTGAATCTGTAGATATATGTGACAACTCATGCAGCCAGCAAACTGCAATAAATCCAAATTGGTTCAACGCAATTGAATGCAGATTAGATTTTTCCCTTTCAGCCTTTCTTACGACCCAATAATGCGGCCTACGTTCTTTATGTTAAGAGTTGACTCTTTGAAAATGTCCAATACATGAAAATTGTTACTATTAAAATTTATGTCCGGATATAAATACAAGTGATAATTCCATATTTACCCAACTTGAAAATCAAAATACCATATTTCCCCTAAAAATGGAATTATGATGTTAAGTTGGGGAAATATGAAATTGCCCCTAAATACTAATGATACTATGATAGGTTGAATTGTGTACATCACGAAGAATAAGATCTTCGAGTATATTATATATAGTTATGAGATCGATAGGTTCCAAATTAAATGGATCTACCACTTTTGTAGATATCACTTTTTCTAATAATGAAGGATATGAAAGATTTTCGGGAGAAGGTTACGTCTATCTACTGGGCTTTCATCCATCCTCATAGATATCGATTTTTAATCCATGGGAAGAAGTTGAATGCAATGGCAGCAAATTTGGTTGTGTAAAACTGTTTTATCATTGAGAAACTGAATATATTTATAAAAATCTCTAAGAATGTTGAAAATGTTAAAGATTGTGCACTTTTGCAAATTATTACATAAAAATGAATGGTGATCGTCTTTACAAAAGTGTAACTTTACAAAAGTGTTAAATCCCTATCAAATACATAACATACTCCTTAGTAATGAAATATTTCACTATGACTTTTGTGATCTCTGATGCCTTCTTATTAATGTTTTTATTGATCTTTTCTGTGTTATGTGAAGCATGACTGACTACTGGTTGCTATTTATGTCTATAGCTCAAAATGCTATCAACAAAGTATATAAATATACATTGATTTTTTCCTTATATGACATTGACATATCTGTAAAGCTCATCACCTACAAAGTCCACCATTGACTTTTTAAATAATTAGTTATTAGTGACTTCATAATTGCAAGTTGATTATTTCTAGAACATGCTATGAATAGTATGTTTCTAAAGCATTATTGCTCATGCATGTAGCATACTACAATAATTGCAAAGTGGTACAATTATTAAGGGGTGGACACAGGTGCACAATTTGTTTTACTAATATAACGAAAATAAAAATGAATAAAATGTATGATTTAATTAAATCTGGTAAAAAAAATAAGAAGACATGTATTTTTTTTGACACATTAATGGACTAACAAAACACGACATGTATTTATGTGACTCAAAATTAATGGACCAGGTTCATCTTAGAGAAATCGGGATTTTTAATGAATATTTACATTAGACAATAAACATCCATCGGGTTCCCGTGAACCCCCGGATCCCCTAGGTCCGCCCCTGAATTATAAACAATGACCGAAGACTGCGCAAATAAATCTATTATTAGTGTTGAAGGTTAACTCTTAGAAAATGTCCAATATATCGAAAGCACTATTATCCAGTCCTCTGATTGAAATACAGGTTCAGCTATAAATGCTAGGTATGGGCTACTGTCCATCATCATAACAGAACCAACATTCCAATGTCTCTAATTGTCTTTTCTATATGTTGTATTTTTCTTGTTTCAGGCATAACCAAAACACATGCTGCTTGCTTTGATAAGGAGCGTAGAGCACTCCTCCAATTCAAGGATGGGTTTGTGGATGATTTTGGCATATTTTCTTCATGGCGGAGTACTTCACTGGATTGCTGCTTATGGAAAGGAGTAGGCTGCAGCAGAAGTGATCATGTCACAAGGCTCGATCTTCATGGATATTGGTCCGAAGATCTTAACATGAGAGTTCATTTCAGTGGTGAAATTAACTCTTCTCTCCTTGAGTTAGATCACTTGAACCATTTGGACCTTAGTTTTAACAGGTTCACTCAGATTCCAGAATTCATCGATTCATTCAGAAAACTTTACTACCTCAACCTTTCGGGCATTGATTTAGAGGTTTCTAGAGTCCCCCCTCAACTGGGTAATCTTTCATACTTGCAAACTCTTGATCTCTCAGATTCTTCCATCATTATGCAAGACACAGAGTGGCTCTCCAAACTTTCCTCACTCAAATACCTAAGCCTCAGTTACGTTGACCTCAGTATGTCTAATAATCTACTGAAAAATGTGATCACCAGCCTTCCTTACCTTTTTGAACTACATCTCGTCAATTGTCATCTTCCAAAAATTCCTGCTAAAACGTCTCTTCCATTCACTAACTTCTCAAAGTCGCTTTCAGTTCTTGATATCTCCGATAACGCTCTTCCTTCCTCTTCGATATACCCTTGGTTATTCAACTTCACTGGAACCCTTACCAATTTGAACATCTCCCACAACTTGTTGTTGGGTAATTTTCCAGAAGCTTTCTGTGAATTCAGTTTAATTCAGAACATGGATTTGACAAATAATAGCCTTGGAGGGGTTATGCCGGAAGCGTTTGGTAACTTTAGTAACTTACGGTTGCTTCATCTTTCTGGGAATAACCTCAAAGAAGATCTTCCACACTTCTTTCACCTTTTGAAACCCGCTGAAAACTCGATCCGAGTTTTGGAATTAAGTTCAAATAACATAAGCGGTTCCTTGCCCGATTTTACAACATTCACAGAATTAAGAGAACTACATATCAATGAGAATGATATCAAGGGATCCTTCCCTGAAAAATTCAAGAAAATATCAAATCTGATTATTCTTGATTTGGGGGATAACCAGATGACTGGATTGCTCCCGGATCTTTCGGCCCTTTCTTCACTGAGGGAGTTATATATGGAATGCAATCGTTTGGAAGGGATACTCGGTGAAAGGATCATGCCACTTTCCGAGCTGCGATCCTTCGGGGCCTCTTCAAACTTTTTTCACGGTAAAATAACTGAAGTTCACTTATCAAATCTTTCTCATCTAGTTTACCTTGATCTGTCATATAACTCCTTTGTTCTCGAAATCGATATTGACTGGTATCCAACTTTTTCGCTCAATGTCATTGCATTGGCATCTTGCAAGTTGGGTCCTTCTTTTCCTACATGGTTGAAAACTCAGAAGAACATCTCCATACTTGACATTTCTATTGCTAAAATTAACGATTCTGTCCCTGATTGGTTCTGGAAGCAGTTAGCGCCAAGTCTTCGTTACCTAAATCTCTCATCTAATCACATTCATGGCACTGTGCCAAATTTAATGTATGGGGATGGACCTTATATTGATTTTAGTTCTAATAATCTCTCAGGACCAGTACCTTTGTTTCCTTCCAACACCCAAAATTTAGTTCTTAACAATAATATGTTTTCGGGTTCTATCTCCTTCTTGTCGAATCTTACAGACACATTTAACATTGATCTTTCGAACAACCATCTTTCTGGAGAGCTTCCCGATTTTTGGATGAACTTCACGCAACTCATGTATCTTAATATCAAAAACAATAATTTTGATGGGAGAATACCCACATCGATGGGATACTTACCTGTTATTATGTTAAGTATGAGTAGCAACAGCTTGACCGGAGAGCTTCCTTCCTCTTTAAAGAATTGGTCGTCACTGGAATTTCTTGATCTTGGAGAAAATAAACTTTCAGGCCACATACCTTCTTGGATGGGAAAAAGAATGTCCAAGTTGCATTTTCTTAGCTTAGCCAATAATGCATTCAATGGTACCATGCCTACAAGCTTCTGCATGCTTTCCCATTTGCAGATATTAGACATCTCATCCAACAATATCTCTGGAAGCATACCTAGTTGTCTTAGCACCTTGAAAGCCATGACACAGATCAAAACCGTTGCATTTATTGGAACCTACTGTGGTGGGCTGGAAGGGCTACCTAGAAGTTACATTGGTCGCGTTAGACATGTGTTTAAAGCATTGCTGGAATGGAAAGGGAAGAAGCATGAGTATAGTAGTACCTTGGGTTTTGTAACTAGCCTTGATCTTTCTAACAATATGTTCAGCGGGGAAATACCATCCGGAATTAGCAATCTTTTGGGACTTGTGGCCTTAAATCTTTCAAGAAACAACTTAGCCTCAAAATTACCACACGATATCGGAAGATTAATAAGGTTGGATTTCCTTGATGTGTCAAGAAATCTCCTGGTTGGTGGCATCCCGACAAGCCTTTCACAGTTGGCCAATCTGGGGGTCTTGGACCTTTCTAACAACAACTTGTCAGGAAGGATACCGACGAGCACTCAGTTACAGAGCTTTAATGTTTCATCTTACATGGGGAATGCTGCACTCTGTGGACTTCCACTTCCTAATTCATGCCCAGAAGATTCATCACCTCAAAACCCAGTAACTGGAGTAAAAACCGACGAAGCTGATGATCAAGACAAGCTGATAACTCGTGGGTTTTTCATTAGTCTTTTGATTGGATTAGCATTCGGATTTTGGGGATTTTCTGGAATTCTGGTCGTCAGTAATTCATGGAGAGTTGCATATTACAGGCTCTTAGGCCATTTCAACGATTGGATCTACGTAAACCTAGCAGTGAGTTATGCCAAGTTGAAGATGCGAGTGGGGCCTAAATGTTAATTCTATGTATTTTTTCGTAACTCTATAATATCTAAACGTTTAATAAATTAATACATGTCTAGCTTGCTTTGAATCAAATTTTTAATAAAACTTCATGTACACTACCGTTTGATTGAAGATCTCAGTATAATGGTAACTTTGTTGGTTTTTAGATTGTGTACATAGCATTAGCTGTTTAAGCTTGAATAAGCGAATACTACCTCTACTCTACTGACAGGTATGCATAGCATATAGAGGTTAATTCTAATCGAAATCAATATTTCTATAGACTATAGTGAAAAACGCTAACCATGGATTGGGCTATGTCCCTTTTTATGGTCTAACACGCTATATATTGCCAGCTTTGAAATTGATAGTCCATTATCAATTCAGGTCCAGCTTCATACAAAATGACAAATAACAGACGCAAAAGAACTGAATGTAGTTCGACATGTAAAGATAAGAAGGTTTCACATCAAATATCCTAAATGTGATATTTTCCCAAATATTCAGGAAATTTTACTCCACCATCATACACAAAGATTATTTATGGGGTTCTTTCTTTGATTCTTTGAGTATTCATGGTTGTAATTTTTAGGGTCCTGATATCTTTTGTTCGTAGTTTTGGTTTCGAGGGGTGTAGTTTAGCGGATGTTGGAGGGTTAGTGTTTAGTTGTTCGAGGGTTGTAGTTTTGGTGTTGGTTTGTCGTGGTTCAGGAGAGTGTTGTTGGTCACGGTGTTGGAGGGTTGTGGACTCACCTCGTGGTTCAGTGTGTGGTGAATATGGTCACGGTTTTTGTATTCAAGGGTTATGGTTTGTATGTAATCCTATGGTCATTGTACTGTCGTTGGGGTTGAAAAGCTTTGTGTTGTAATTTCTAGCAACTTGCTAGCCTCTTAATATCCATATAATATATATATATATTGTCTTTCAAAAAAGAAAAAAGAAAAAAAAAAAAAAAGCCGGTCAAAATGGGCAAAACTTGAATTATAAAGGTGGCAATACGTGCGGGTTTGGGTAAGTGGTCAAAACGGGCTCGGGTTAAAAAAGGCGAATTTGAAACCGAATCATCAAAAGAGTATTTAAATATCTAGTTTTAGGTTTAATTTGAAACCAACTGATCAATAAATTATTAATTGACTTCTTAAGCATGAATTTATAAAAATCATTTAATTTTATGTGACATCTTCCGTATGGTTTTTCATTATCAATCAAACACTTTCAGAACAGTTGTAATCGAAATTGTGGACCACTACATGAAACCAAAACTTTTAATTCGATTGTGTATAAACTTGAATCCGTGTGTTTGATTGTTTAAAAATTTGACTTTTGTTGTTGTTTGTTTCGGTGAAGTCATTAGGGCACATGGGTTTTTTGTAAGATGATATATGTAGAACAGGTTTAATGTTGGATTTCCAGGATCGATTGAATATGATCAAACAACATCTATGTTATCATCAATAATCAATAAAAAGAAGAAACAAAGAAGATAGGTGATGAACCCATAAATCTGATATTATTGTGAATGGATGGGTTCATCACCTATCTTCTTTGTTTCTTCTTTTTATTGATTATTGATGATAACATGGATGTTATTTGATCATATTCAATCGATCCTGGAAATCCAACATTAAACCTGTTCTATAGTGGCATCAGAGCCAAAGGTATTAAATCTTGGGAGAAGCCGACTCTAAACCATATGCAAAGAAACTATGAAAAGGGTTTTTTGTCAAGGGAGAAGACTACAGACACGTTGCCTATGTACAGTCCAAAGAAACGAATTTCTTTTGACAGTAAGGAGATGTTGAAAAATAGGGTGAAGGAAATTGAAGCGTTTAACGCTTCAAAAATGCGCGGGACAATGAAAGAAGATGGAAGTACCATCGCGAGGAAGTATCGGTACCAGGATGATGATTTCTGGAATCAACGACGAAGGGAAGTAATTCAGAATTTGGATTTCTTAAACTTGTGCAACCCAAAGGATTACAAGGCCACGTTGATGTATATGAGGGTTCCGAGAAAGATGAAGCGATCAAGATGTTATATATGCTTCACTAGAAGGCATGCTTACTGTAATTGCCCAAGTAAGCACAGAAGGAACGAATTCAAGAAAAGAAAACAGATGAAAGTAAAGGAAACCGAAGCGAAAACGGGATTTGAGAAAACCACAGGAAACAAACATGATGAAACGGTTAAGACTTACATAAATTGGGAAGTGATAGGGACGGCATGGGACAACATCTGGTATGTCTTTGATGAATATCCGAGACACATGAACCCAAATTTAGACGTGTTCGAGAAGTTCAAAGCGAAAATAGTGGGAACGAGTGCAACCGGTGAAGCGGGTCTGAATGTTCAAGGGATTGGGGAAGTGTTACTCCCAACAGAAGTGAGAAAATTTGTGATCCCAGGAGTGTTTTATGTCCCTAATGCAAGTTTGAATACACTAAGTTTAAGTCAGTTAATGCAACAAGGTTTTGAAGTGGTTTTCAAGGATAACAAATGCATAGTGAAACGATTGTTTGATGATATGGACAACAAATCAGCAATTGGCATGCCAAGTTATGATCCTGTTTATGAACGAACGATCCACTGTTGGACTTGCAATGATTATCATCTGAGTTATATGTGTCCTTTAAAGAATCAAACTTTTTTTAAAGAAAGGAGTGTAGAAAGTAACAACAATGCAGAAAATGTTGGTTGCCTGGAAGAAAAGCAAAAATTGGACGCGGTCAGGGGGAAGGCTATTGAAGCCATAATGCAGTTTTGTGACTCTCTATACTTTAGAGAGAACACAATTGAAGAAAGTATGAATGGTATACAAGGACCGAGGGTTCCATCGAAAAATGAATTTGAAAGTTTAATTGGGTTCATCGAAATGGTTAGTGAACAGGAAATAGTTGACAAATGCAAGGAATTGGTCAAGGACCAATTTGAACGAATGGTGCATTGGTTCCATAAGGATTACATGGAAGACGAAGAACGACCAATACCCGCAAGAATAAACGGGGGTAAAAGTGAACCTGTTAAACCTTTATCTCATAGTCAAAGGTTTGGGTGGTCATACCCAAGTTATTATGGAGAATAAATGGATAGAGATAGCCTATGCGATGGGGTTCCCGAAGGAATATGCGAGTGAGTTGCAGAAGTGCTATGGGACACACTTGAGTCTCTTAGGAGCCTATTATGAAGTGGCAAGGAGTTATGTACCAAGGGCGAGGGAACGCGAGGGTACAAGTGAAGAGACAAGACAAGGGCATGTTGGAACCGAGGCAAGGCTGGTTGGTGATGAGGAAAGGATGATAGGCAAAGTTGAACTCAATGATGGAAGTGCGATCAACAGGAGAATCAAGATAGAAGATGATGGATATGAAGTGAAGTTCAGAAACTTCTGATTATATCATTAGGGGGAATGTTGGAAATAATAATATAATCAGTAGTTAGTTTATATGTTTAAAGTCTAATTGTATTTTAATACGTTTTATATGTCTGTGTGGAGTTTGATAGACTCCTTGGACCGTTTAGAGCGCTAGGGTTTAACAATAACTATGATAATAACATGTACACACAGCGGAATAAAAACAAATCAACGTTATTGACACAAGGTTTTTCATTATAATCACTCCAAGCCTCAAATATTATTTGATCAGAATAATACGGTTACACTAAATCTGTAACAGGGATCAAAGATCCTTGAGGCTAAACTAAACAAACTCTAACCCTAGACGTTTATAGGAACACGTCTAGGTTACACACACACACCTTTGACTACATTATGGAAGACTTATATATAAAAACCTACACCCCATGTCCTCTTTATATACTGGAGGATTAGGGTTTACAAATCTCTACGAAGGACTAAACAATAAATCTTCTTTTGCAAGTAAGTCCCTCCATCCTTTTGTAGGTTTCATCTTTGTCACTTTAAGTCCCTTTGTTTCATTCTTCTATTTACTTTGTCTCATCAAATCAAGAATCCCAACAATCTTCCCCTATTTGATGATGACAAAAGAAACAAAGTCGTGTATGAACTTCCCTAGATGAAGTAGCAGAAGTTGAGATGTAAACATCTCACCATGAATGAAACATTCTTGTCTTCCTTTGTCTTCCCCTTAATCCATGCCATCGCACTCTAAAATCTCTTCCCTTTGTTATCAACAAATAGAGAATGTAAACAGAGAAACTTCCCTTGAGTGGTGCATGAAAATGATTCTTCAAATCAAGAAGCTCTATGTAATGATCACTTGTGAAGAAAACCAAGTATAACAAATTTGATGAAGAAGTAAAATAACCCAAACTTGTGTCTTATGTCTTGTACTATCCACTTGACTCCAAACTTATACTAACACTATATAAGTAGACCGCAATCTCTTGATAAAATCCTCATCTTCAATGAGACACTGAGCACTACAATGTAACTCCTTTAAGTGATAGTTAACTAGGTCTTCATCCATCCACCCCTTGACCTATGAAAACTAGATTTTGCAAGTCTTCGTCAACATCCTTTAAGCACGAACAAGTTACCTTAAAAGTAGGTATGATACTTTTAAGATATGATAAAACACGTATCTAAATAATTCCACTTCACCTTCAAATAAGTGATAAATAACCTCCTTCGTAATCAATTCTTCAAATAATTTAAAACGAGCTTTTAAAACCTTTAAGAACAAATACCAATCTTCTTGTGTGCGAACCAAAATCCCATGTGTGTCACCAAAATCTCGACAAAAACATGTACAGCTTCCCTCAATTCCAAAACCTCATCGTGAGAAATGAATAACGCAAGAAACACCAGCAGTGAAATTGAGATAACACTAGCAGTGGTTTCGAGAAAACACTAGAAATGGTTTCGAGAAAACACTAGGTGTGGTTTCGTAAAAACACTATCAGTGGTTTCAGAAAACACTATCAGTGGTTTCGAGAATACACTATCAGTGGTTTCAGAAAACACTATCAGTGGTTTCAGAAAACACTAGAAGTGGTTTCAGAAAACACTAGAAGTGGTTTCGTAAAAACACTAGGAAAGCTGCTTCTAACCATGAATCATAAACACCACACAATGTATAAACAACCTCCATCAAGAATTAGAACAAGTAACACAAATTCAAGAAGTTGAATATGCATGAAAACCCAAAAATTCAATTATTAAACCAGTTTTCGCACCAACTTCGACATTGAATAACTTTTGATAGAGAGCTCAGATCGACAATCCTTCGTGAAAAGTTAGATGAATATATAGAGAACGCCCACCGAAAATTTTGTTATGATCCAACGATTAACGAAAACGTTATCGCGCTGTACTGCAGAAAAATACGAGAATTTTCAGATTCGTAGTTTTTCTTCTTTTCGCCATTCTTCGACCAATAAAACCTTGCGAATCCTTAGGTAACGAGCTCCCCAAGCTCTTATACCAATTGTGGAGTTTGATAGACTCCTTGAGATCGTTTTGAGCCTTAGGGTTTGACAATAACATATACAATGCAGCGGAATAATAAGAACATTATATATTATTGACACAAGGTTTTACTTTCACCCAATCTCCTCCAAATATTATTTGATCAGAATAATACGTGTTACCTAATCGTAATGTGGATCTAAGACACCTTAGATCTTGGAGGTAAACAACTAACCTAGACGTTTACAATAAACTACACGTCTAGGTTACACACACACACCTTTAGACTACATTATAGAAGACTTGTATATATAAAACCTACACCCCATGTCCTCTTTATATACTAGAGGATTATGGTTTACAAAATACTACGAAGGACTAAATAATAAATCTTCTTTTGCAAGCAAGTCCTTCCATCTTTTTATAGGTTTCATCTCTTTCACTTTAAGTCCCTTTGTTTCATTCTTCTATTTACTTTGTCTCATCAAATCAAGAATCCCAACAGTCTGTAATTTGTAAAGCTTGTAAAACTTAAGTAGAATATGGGCTGGGTCAAAATGGGCCAATATGGGTCATTAGGTTGTTAGGATTGACAATTATTAGTTAGGGTATCGTTTAACCTTTTGTGAATCGGTATAACTGCCACAAAGGCATCGATTCATCATGTATAAAAGGTCTAGAGTCTGTAAACAATGTAACTTACTTCAATTCATCAATACAATATACGTTGTTTACATATTATTGTTTTACTATTTTGTCAAAGATAATTTACTGTCCCAAACATCCGGTACTATTTCAATCTAAAGCAAAACCACACCATGTCGAATTATAGAAACTTGTTGGAGAAGAATTGGCTTCAATTCGTTATGAACCTGTCAATAATATAGAGGAGAAACAAAAACTTGTTTCGGCTGGATTCGGGATTGTCATTGTTTGAAAAATTAAGCTTTCATTTGGAACAAATTATTATTTCTTATTGTTAATAGGATTGATTTTTACTATTGGTGAATTCACAAATTTGGTTATATTATTATGTAAGAATGTATGTACCTAAAAGTTATTTAAATACAACGACTCAACAACTATTGATCAAATTACTTTTAGCTAAGCGGTATCCATGTGCTTTGAGTTGCTTCTCAGTCATGTGCTTACGGGTTCAATAATTCTTTAGGAATTGTGTGTGGTTTATTTTCAGTATATATATAGTTAGTGTGGTATTACTTTTTTTTAAATACAAGAATTGTAATATTCAATTATTCGGATTTTACTTGGGTGACGATTTAAATAATATTTATTTATAGATTGTGTGTATTGGTAAACAATAATGTTGGTAAATTTATACTAACAACAGGTGAGCTAGAGCGAAACAACGATCACAAAGAATTCCAAGAAGCTTGTTGAAAACCTACACTTAAAACCTATAGCGATCGACATAAAACAAGAACTATGCACAAGATATCACCCTCAATCGAATGTTTATTGAGTAAAAGAAAGAATGATGTATGGTAACCCTCAACCCCTCATATCTATTATTTATAGAGAATGAGGCCGTAAGAAACGGACTCTAATACGAACTATAATCTAATACCGATTGAGACTCAAACGAAAGAAAATAGACTATTTTTGGGACTTAACAACTCCAAACAGACCTCTAATGTTAATCCTAATACTACTCGACTAAGACACAAAGTAAACAAACATTTAGACAAATCATAAGCTAATATTAAGACTAAATATAACAGATTATGTTATTCAAAAGAATGAAACTTTGACTTGGCAAATAGGTTGACAAAAATGTTTGACATACATTTTATCAAATACTCCGTACCTAACTGTATAGTATGTTGACTTTTGTGATGTCATGGCTTCATATTGAGATATGTTCTATGATGCACCAAAACCAACCGGTGGAACTGTGTTTTAAAAATTGTTACGTTAGCTTTCGACTTGGACATCCGAGATATGTTTTTGAATCTATCTTAGGTTGAGTAGAATAGACGATAAATATAAGAAGGGTAAAGGATATCATACAAAATCTGGAAAAAAAATAGGACATGTTCAAACATAACTATAAGAAGGGCTAAGGATGAAAACGAAAAGATATCTAACGACTGAAACACATGTAAATGCGCTGGATCACTTAACCTGATCAACAAGTCAATTGACACTTTGTTGCATTCCGCTAAAGTATTAAAAAGATTTGAGAGATCCTCTTTCTCTCTTGTGACACAAATCGGTCATAGCCCGTCACATTAAAAAATTATTCAATCCTTGTGTTATGAAACCATGATTGGAGGAAAAGTTTGACTTGACATGCATTTAAGCAAATAAAAGACCATATAACAATAACCAAATACCTAATATCCTCTCCAGGAAAATAACTTATAGAATTGACTTTGTCATGTTGTGCCTTTATAATGTATATTTGTGATATATGTCATACGCTGTCGTAGGTACAAGTTGAAATGGTGAAACATGGTACGTATATATTGAAAGTTTCATTCTATAATTTCTTTATGCAGTCACAGCACCTGGTCTGCGGTCTTCTCTGATCCTTCCTTGATATTCTTGACATTGATTAATTCCCTTTCGGATATGTCTTTAGAATGATGTACAAAGTTGGCCAGTTTCTTACTAAAAAGTTACTGTAATACTTCTGATTACGGGTTTTAATCCATCTTTTTGTTTACATCTTAATTGATACCCAAGCATCTGTCATGAATCTAATGTTTAGTTAAAAAAAGAATATATAATATTCATAGGAAATAAGTGCTATTGTTTTAGATGAATGCACATATATTTGTTCTATAAATATACGTATTTGAGCAAGTTACTAAGTTTTTATCTTGTTTTAGTTATCCAATACAAGATCCAAGTATTATTGTTTTTGAATGAACAAGTCATTGTTTTAACTAAAAGTAAAGTAACTCCCAATACCGTCTTCCACGGGTTATGGGTCCCAATACCGTCTTCCACGGTGTATTGGGGAGGTTGAGACGTAGACAGCCTTACCCCTACCTAAGGTAGAAAGGCTGTTTTAACTAAAGTTTTATAATATAGTGTTTGCAGGTGACCGAGTCCATTCCCCCAGTTTTAAATATTATTCTGTCCCTCTCCCATGCCGAAATTTTCTTTCGTTAATGGCTTTAAAAACATATGCCGAGATCGTGACGTTACATAATATTACTAACGTAAGAAATTAAATCTTTGAATATAAATACTAGTAATACCTTTCTCTCCAACTTACTATAGATAGCAAATTCATTTTAGCATTTCATTATGTCTTTACTTGTGCTTTTCATATACTGCATAAGCCTTGTTTCTGGCCTAACTAGAACACACGCTGCAGAAACACGGTGCATTGAAAGATAGCGAAGAGCACTCCTCCAGTTAAAAAGTGGGTTCTTGGATGATGCAGGTATACTTTCTTCCTGGAGTAGTCATAGAAGCTCACTGGATTGCTGCTTATGGAAAGGTGTAGGCTGTAGCTGAAAGGTTTTATGGATATTTAAATATTAGTATGTCCGGGTTCGAACTCGAGACTTCAGGATTGCACACATTACGTATAAGAGTTGATGTTAATAATTAATATATAAAATGTTATTATTAATTATTAGTCATGAAATAAAACATAACGATAGTTAAATATTTAACGAGGTTTGGTTAACGGTCGTTAAATGTAAACTAAAGGGACTAGAGATGAAATCACAAGTCGGGAAAGTTCTAGAACCCCTTGTGGGTGCTTTGGCCGATCGGTTGGGTTCCAAACCCAATCCCACTAAAACTTGGTCATCAAGTTAAGTTACCTATAAATACAAATCCTTGTATTCATTCACAACTTAATCTTGGATCACCAATAACCTAATTTCTCTTCTCCTCTCCTCCCTCTTTTGCTTGGCCGATCGATACAACCCCCCTCCTCAAGGGATCGATTTTTCCAAGCTAAAGAAACAAGTGTTTGGTTTTATTTGTGATTCAAGAACCTAGCTTTTCACATCAAATCGCTATTAGTACGTGTGTACAAGAACGAAGAACAAGTACGCTTGTGCTTGTGAATCTTGGTGGTCGACTTCTTGGTGGGTCGAATTGTATAAACCCTAAAGTTAGGGTTTTGGGTTTTGGTTCTTGTTCTAATTACCATTTGATTCTTGAATTGCTAAAAGGTACGCGTTTTCTTATTCGGTTAATTAATTTACATGTATTATTCCTAATTACTTCCGCTGCATGCTTTGATGATGTTATTTGATTTTATATAAATTTTTATGAGTATTAAATCCCAACAAAGGCATCACGAACGTTAATATGATGTAATTAATTACCGAAACACATAAAATTGTATCTTTATGATTATATGCATGCTTTTATGGTTTCTAGGGTTTTGAATTAAACCCTAATTTTTAATTATAGGTCGATTACCCTTTATTATTTAATTAGGTTTAATTTTGTAAAACTTGTAGAAACCCTTGGTTGCATGCTAATTTTATGTGGTTAATTAATGAATAATTGTTATGTGCCATGTAATATGCGTATCTTGGGTGATAATTGTTATGCGGAATCCATGGTGGAACATGCATGTTTTGCCATGGAGTATTGTTTGTAATAAATTGTTTAGTGATACACACATGTTCTATTTATTTGATAATTATTGAATTGGGGAAGACCTCAATTATAACTAATAAAAATTCGTTACGTGTTAATTGGTATATTATTAACTTTGGCTTACGCAATCGACTTGTCGATGTATGTGGCTCATCTACCTTGTAGTTGAAAGCCCTAGTTAATGTATGCATTTATTTACGCCTAGAATTGTTTATTAGTGTTTATCGAAATAATTATGCATGTGGCTAATTATTTTTACATATGTTAAATTGTTTAGTTATATGTTTATATTATTTGAGTGTGTTTAATTTTTATTAAAATGCTTTTTGTTTATATATTGTTTGGCATGTTACTAAGCAAAAGGGTTTTTATGAATGTAAAATTAAATGGACTAAATAATGGCGAAACCGATTTGTTATCTAAGAATTATTCTTGAACTTTAATCGATTGATGCGATTGTACTAAATGGTTAGAACGGCTCACCCACTAGAACAAACTATAAAGGGGTTAATTAAAAGTGCGCACATTCGCACCGAATGGATGTCTAAGGTTATGCTTTTGCGCTTACCGGTCCTCTCCTCCGTGAGTTCGATTGGAGCTACCTAGTATAACCATTCAATGTACGAAGCATCTTAGTGCAAAGTTGTAAGTTTCTCAACGATCGATTAAAACTTTGTAGAATTCAATCTTAGCAATTAAAATCTTATGTAAGTTTTTCGAAAATATTATGATATAAAGTTGTATGCATGCTTCTTTATACATAAGTTTTGATTACACGTCAAAAAAAATTGTACCCTTTAAATTTAAGTTTATGCCATCTAATGATATGAAACACTTGAAGTTGTAATTTAGTTATGTGAGACCTTGATCTAGATTACAATAACAAGGTGAATTATTTTGTTGTGTGAGACCTCAGCTTAATGACTTGCAGTTTCTAAATTAGACAACTTAATTAAGTTAGTTAGTGAGACCTATGACTTAAGGCATAAGATGAGATAAAACATGCTTACGTTTTGCATTAATTGTTTTGTCAAAATTGTAAATCCCATAACTTTTGGAATTGAAAACTTGTTTGTCAATTATTGTTTCTCAACAATTACCTATTCTATACTTTCACCACTAGCAGATCAACTGATGTGGTGAAACTATAATAATGAGGATCCAAAATTCAAGGAAAATACTATGGTTAATATGAATATTGACCAAAGGGTATTTTATTTTCTTGAATGTTTACTTATCGAAAGTACTAACTTTTGAACTTTTATTTTCTGTAGAAATGGCTCAAGCCGAATCTCATCGCACTAGCCTCGCTGCTCAAATCTATGTTTGATCTAGAGAAATTGACCGGTAGCGCTAATTTCAATGATTGGTATCGGCAACTCACAATTGTCTTGAGGGTTGCCAAAATACTAGATTATTTGACTACACCTTGTCCTCTCGAACTCGCAATGATGCATATCAAGCACGAGCCGCATGGCAACTGAGTATGACAAGTATAATGAGGTCGTCGCATTATGCTCGAGTATGAACTCAAACTTGCAAAAGCAGCTGAGAATTACTTCCTAATCTCATTCATGAAGAATTGCAAAGGTTGTTTGAAAAGCCCGTGACGGTGGAGTCAGATGATCCGATAGATGCTCTTCATAGTTGCAAGCAAGGAGAAGGAAACCTGTGGCGCCAACGCTTGGAAATGATGAGTTACATGGACCACCGGGGCGACTCAACTATATCTACCCCAATGACATACAAATTGGCCTTATCAATGATCCCTTAACAAGGAGTTTGATGGTTTCGTGAATTACAATATGCATTGCACGGGAAGACAACAATGAGGTACATGCAATGCTCATTGATTACGAGAAAGGTTTGCCCAAGAAAGCCCCTACACCGCGGTTCGACCATCCGTAAGGGTAAGATTTCTAAGCCTAATAAGCCGCTAGCGAACAAGAAAGGGAAAGGTAAGGGTAAAGTTGATAAGGGAAAACAAGTTATGACTTATCGCAAGAACCCAAGTACCCTCCCAAAAGCGTGAGAATCAAGAAGGATATGGCTTGTCATCACCGCACCGAGGTAGGACATCGAAGAGGAACCGCCCACTCTACCTTGATGAGTTGCACAATAAGAGGTATAAAAATATCGCACCGTGCCGATTTGTGTACTTTTGATGATAGAATTATTTGCTTTTCCTCATAAAATAAATTCTCGGTATATGATACTGGATGTGGTATTCACATTTGTAATACACTGCAGGGACTTAGAGGAGCAAGGAAGCTTGCCTATGGATAGCAATACCTGCACGTGTGTAACACCCCCAAATTTTGATTAGCGGAAGCATACGTGTTATCTGGGAGCGTTACGTAATTGGTGAATCATAACTCAAGTAATACAGAACGGAATACATACTCAGTTTAATTTCATAAAATCTTTTGGAGCAATATCTTACAACATTGTTTAAATGAATGGGTACACCCCATAATTTTTGTGGTCCCAATATAAAAACATCGTTTTTGTATAAGACACTTCTTTAGAAATTTCTACGACCATTTATCCGCCTCTTGCCTTGCATCCATGATCACAACTAAGTACCTGAGAAAATATGCTAAAAAGGTCAGCTATAAGCTGGTGAGTTCATAGGTTTATATTAAAATAGTAAGTTCGGACCATAAGCAAAGACATATAATCATTATCAAGAATATAATGATATGTGGATGAAAGTCTATTACGTTAGCTCTAAGTTCATGCAACCGATACTACGCCGTTCTTGTATGCACAAAGAAGTCATACAATATAGGGGCCCATAGCAAGTGTTTTGTCCCAACACTTGATTCCGACATGGTATCACGTTTACTTGGCCTAAGCATGGCCAACCGAACGGAGGAGTCACCCTCAATAGATCTATTTATAACATTCGCTTCCCCATGGGAATTGACGGTTCATGAAAAGGGCATTCTCTAGGGACATAAGGGCTTAGGCTAAACCACGTAATAGTCATCATGTAATAGTTTTGGTCCATAAAATTTTTTGCATATTTCTCACACCAAAATGTATAAAACAATTTATCAAGCAAAAGTGGGGCTATGAAACTCACCTTTGCAATGTGCAATCCAAAAGTGGGATTAGTGATTGTTGTGAAGTGGCACCGACACGTGACCTAGATAAGGATGGCAATGTTTTAGTTTATTGTCTTAAGTATTACTTTCTTAAAGTAGTCCAATTGTTTTTATATTTGTAATAAAACTAAGCTTTAGTTTGTAAAAATGATTAAATGGTTTTACTAGTAAGTGTACGAAAGTATATATATACTTTTCATGTTGACACTATAATAGTATTAAAATCCAAAACTTGGTTTGTAAAATACTTTCCATATTCTATTTGTAAGTATATAAATGTATATACACTTATTTAAGTTGACAAATAATAGTATTGCCACAATCAAATGTAGTTTATTTATTTTCTAATGTCTCTCGTTTTAGGGTAGGGTATACTCATTTTAAATTTGAAGACCTTCAAATTTATTTTATGTTAAAATGTCACGGTTTGACAATATTAGTTTGGCAAGAATTGGTTTTTAACATTAGAATTTCATGTCCAAAGCCTTACTTAGCATGAGTGCGACTAACCAAATACATTGTTGCTTTATATTTTGATATGAGACTTGTTTAATAGATCAAGCTTTTAGTCTCTAGTTCCGCATTTGAGTTTACTTGTTTTAAAAATCTTTGCACTAGTTTACTCGACGGCACATATGTATGGAAGTGGGAGGTTATGAATTTCGCGGACGACGAGTTTGGTTTGACTTGGCTCTCGACTATACAACTCGGGTTTTTATTTGCTGGTTTTGCTTAGTACCTCGTGGATTCTCATTGACCACGTGGGTTGTGTGGCCCAAAGACACAGATAACAGGATTGGAAAACTTGTTGCTATGATGTTGGGAGAATGATTTGAAACACAAGGATTTGTAGTTTGCTTTTAGGCGTATGAATCATAATTCAAGCGCTACACATGTTACTTAACTTGACACCAACATAATTTCAGTCGTGACTTCATTAACTATCCAACAATCGACGAAACTTTCATACGACTCGACTTCAAGATGGTGTGCAAATAACCACGCTGATTTTATCTCCCTGCGCCAAGGATATACTCGGGTGAAGAGGAGTTTGAGCAAAGTACCATTAATTCGGGTCGAACTCAAACTAAAGATGCCACGGTGATGTGCTCAAGCACATCTCGACTACTCGATCAAGGCTTAGTTTAGCCAAGTCTCATGACACGGAGTAATGACACAAAAGAGTTGATTGTACCACCTGTGAGACACCATTAGTCAAAATATGATAAATGAATTTGTTTTGATTGTAGACTTGACAAACGCTTCGGGCTTCCTAGCATGAGTTCAATACAAGCAAATGGATACATGATAGATACTCAAGACCACCCTTGTGATCTCGTGTAAATCAACAGGTAGTAAACACCCTTTGTGGGTGTTTTTCCTTACGACTCGTAGTAGAACTTATACATACTACTAGCACTCACAAGATCCTTTTTATCGAGCTTGGTAGCCACGTATGGTTTGAAGAAAACCAACTATGGTTTATTACAGTTGGGGTCTTGACTAGTCTAAGATTTACAAGTTAGTACCTCTTGTCGAGTCACTGTGGTACAACCATAGCGAGATCTTTGACTTCTAATGAGGATTAAACACGACTTACATGAGGCGACTTAATTTTAGACACAAACGTTGTGGTTGTAAAATCTACCCTCATGTTAATAATTTATTATAACGAAGAAAAAATGGTTTCTTTAACACAAGACTTATATTAACAAAATATGAACATCATGAGTGTCGATGGTAAGTCCCACAGTAGCAATGTGGGTTCACAGTCGAGCCGAACAATTTAGCAATAAGGATAACGACAAGTACACGACCGATTGCCACAAGGTAACTTGTTACAAGATTATCGACTTAACACTACTTACGCAAGTTTGTTGAAGAATAAACCAAGTGTTACGTCCAACATCAGATTTCCATATTCAATACAATGTTTACTAGTAGAATTTACAAATACTTAACTTTCAAAACCTTTGGTTCATACTTTTCGACAGAACAATTTCAAACCAAGACAACCTTCCTTTCATACAACATCGACAACTCTTGATTAAACAAGTCATGAATTTTTACAAGGTAGAGTTAAGACAAGGGCTTACAATTAGAGTATGATGACGATGAAGTCGAGGCCAACCCGAGAACCTATCTCCACCAAAATCCCAGTCGGTCTTAATCAAAACTCCAGCAAGGTCCTTCAATATTCTTAAACTTCTATCGTGGTGAGATTGGAGGTGTAATACCTCTTGGGGTTGTCTCGACAGGAATAAAAGAGAAGAACCCAAGTAATTTTCGACTCACTCTCTCCTCTTGGGTATTTGGATTGAAGCCAAATTGAGTTAACTTCCAAATCCTAGCATATCTTGGACCTAGGCTCAAGGTAGATACAATGGAAGATATGTTTTTCTTGGAGGATTTTATCTTGATTCTCCTTGGCTTATTCGAATCATGATCCGACGCATCAAGGAGGAGATTTTAAGGACAAAACTTACTTGGTTTTGGGTAAGATAGAGAAAGATATGATGGATAACATGTTGGGTTTTCTCTATTTGGAAGATTTGATCTAGGTGAGCGCAGGTCTAGAGATAGAGGGAGGTTGAAGATGAGATCTTCAAATCTTATTCTTCTCTGCTTTTGCTTGTTCTTGTCGTGAGTGGGGAGAGAAAGACAAAGGGTGACATCTCATGTTTTATAAAGTTTTATCTTTTAAAAGTAATATATGTAAAAGAAAAATAATGTAAGTAAAAGTATATGTATATGTAATGTATACTTAGGATTTATTTGTTTGCGTGTACTTGTGCTACACTTATATTTTAATTGTGTTTGAGTATTATAGAAGTTTAATTTAAGTGATAGTGTGTTAAATATTTTGTGTCCCGCGATATTAAATTGTGACCGAAGTATCATTGTTTGATAACTTTTATAACGTAGTATCTTATTGTTACGTTTCTGAAATATTTTTAATTTGTGTAATATTCCATCTCACGGACTTTTGTCGCTTGTTTTATCAAGTCCTTACCATAGTGTCGGTGATGCAAAGGTCGGTTACTAGGGTAAACGAGATAACCTCTCGCCTTACAATTTAATCATAAGACAAATGGAATGAAATATTCATAAAATGATATGAATGCAAAGGCGGTGAAATTATCTCTTTGTATGAGTTATCTACTCAAATGATCAGGCAAAGCTTATGCATGCTTAATGACTTATGCTTAGCAATAATAAATTACTAATTATCAGTTAAATTTTGGTGAAAATTTACCGTGTGTCACATCCTCCCCGCCTTAGAAGGGAAAACCGTCCTCGGTTTTCAGTTAGAATTACTTGATGAAGTAGAGAAAATGTGCGGGTATCTATGCTTGAATTGGTCTTCGCGTGTTCACGCGTATTTCTGGACCTCCTTGAGAGTTCCAACAGATCTTAACGATAGGAGTGCGGCCTTATATAAGCCGTCTGATTTCTCGACTCAATATTTCGATTGGGTTCCTTGACAAAATTTAGATCTTTTGTCGGTTTGAATTCCTTTCGTTGAAACGGCGAGAGTTTCATTGTAAAGCAATTCTTTGAGTTTCACATGTGGAACATGTTATGCAAAGAGTTGAGTTTTTGTGGAAATTTCGGGTTGGTGGGTTACCGGTCCTATTTTGCGGAAATTTTGAAAGGTCCAATGTAATGAAGATTCAACTTTCCACCTTTTTCCAAGACGGACTTTGCCTTTCCGTGGCAAAAATCTTATCATGACTCTATCTCCTACTTGAAACTCAAGTGGCTTTCGTCTTCTGTCCGTGTATCTCTTTTAACGATTACATGTTGTTTGCAGACTATTCTAGGTTAGCACAATTTTCTTAGTAGTTTCTTGGATTAGTTCTGGGCCAGTGAGTTGGCTTTCTCGAAGTTGTGCGTACTAGAATGTGTGGGCATAACGTATAGTCCTAATGGTAATCCGAGTTGGTAACTACCAGCTTGGTCTTGGAGAGAATCCGATAAATCCTTCGACACCAGGTATTGTCCTTTGCGTTCGGTTAAAATGGTTTATGCTCTTCTGAGTAGACACCTCAATCTTTTTCATCGACTCGAACCTCAAGTGTCATTTAGTCCTATTTTTATTGACTTTGACGATCAGAGTTGCTTGTACTCACCCTCTGATACGCATACTATTATCAATGGTTCTTGATAGAAGCTTGGAGCCATTGGACTGGTTCCTTGCTAGTCTCTGTCCTGAACACGATTGATTTGCGGTCTTGACCCTACGGTGTCTTATGAGATGGTCTTTTGTTGCAAAGGGATTCGGTTAAGGCAATTAGCCTGCTCCATTCCTTTCTCAGACAAGTTCCTCATGTTCGAAGTATAGTTTCTATAGATTGAATGGCACTTTCATTCTGACTAGCAGTCGAAAAGACGGTAGATGGTACTTGTTTCGAGATAACTTCTCCAAAAACTTTTGGAGTGGTCTTCGAAAGTTTGATGTGACTGGTTGTCTCTATTTGGGGATGAAGAGAATTGAAATGCTATGACTTGTAGCGCTTTGCTTTGAGCAATCCTTGCAAGTTTGTTCGTGTTGTCGTTCGCTTTGTTCGGTAGGAATAGGTGAATTTGAGGAGATGAGCAATTAGTACTCACGTAGGGTCAAAATAAATAAGGATCCTTGGTGACATGGTACTAGAGTTTATTGTTATGCAATCCCATTTCTATCTGAAATTTTTGGTGTGTGCTAGTTGGTTTTTCGGTTCCTGGTTGTTTTTGAATTCTTTCTTTCGAACAAGTTAAGTATGGTTTGACATTGTTCAATTACTAACCTTCATGTTCGATACTCATAATAGCCTTCTGGATCAAGGTACATCCTTGCTGGACCCTATATGAGTATAACTCCTGGTCTTAATAGGGTTCCCACATAATGAGATTACAAATCCCTTCTTGGTGCAGGTCTCAACGTTGGTTCCTGGGGATAAGATTCCCTTCGGTACCTTACGAATTCCATTTCACCTTCGGTTCTGTCGTAAGAGTTTTATCTTGTCGGTTCGTCCGTTGCGTGATACTACTTGAAATGATCTGGCTTTTACAAGGTTTTGTTTTCTAGGTGTTGCTTGAAGTATATGTGGTTACGATGGTCTTGCCTTGCGCGAGTACGAACGTTGTAATTGAACTCACGTTGCGACTACAATTGTTGGTGTCGTCACATGGTCAACTTCCCTTTTCGTTCCCGTACACTTCGTAAGACATCGTGGTCGGTGTACACTGTACTCCCTTGTGTAGTGGAGATAATATTTCTAGGTCTTCTTGGTGTGGTCATGTTAGATTTTGATTCTAATTTGTACACTGCGTTGTGCTCATCATGGATCCTTGGGGTGTCGAGTATTCTGTACCATTATTTTCCTCTTTGAATCAGGATAGCTTTCAGCTCTGGTGTAAAGCGTCTCCTATAAATGGTAGGGTCTCTTTCATACTCTGTATGTCTAAACAGTGCACCGCACGATTCCCTAAGTGGTTTGAGTAGGTGCTTGTTGGGTTGACCTAGTGTGTATGATGATCTATTCCTTTCTTGGTTCAGTGTAGGTGGTAAAATACTAAGTATGAATCGGTATATCCGAGGCGTCATTCTCAGCGTCCAGTGTTCTATGGGATGCTAATTCATTGTTAGAGGTTCAAACGTTTCATATTTGTTTCCTTAATAGAAGATTTCTTCTCTCGGGTGGTACGGTTTATTCCATTCCCGTATAATATGATATGTATGGCATTTTAAGGTGGGGTGTCGGTGTGAGATGTAAACACGAACTTTTCTATTTCGCGAAAGTGAGTTAAGCACTTCCTCTATCATGACTGGGTATGAATTTCAAGGATTTAGCCATGTCCGTGCACGTTACCCCTCCCGAATTATACATAGGTGATCAGGCTATGTATAATTGGGGACCGGTGACGTGTTGTTTGGTATAATCTAGATCTTGATGTACTTATTCTTTGGTCAGCAGAGATGTTGTAGAGTTCAAGTGCGAAGTTTTGATGCGATGGTTTATAAGATTTGTTAGGCCGACCAACTCTGTCGGTATGGTCTCTAGTTCGTTTGACCAAGATGTGTGAAATAATGACAACTTGGTGAGAAATGAAATGTTGGATTCGTGATTGCGAGGTAGTAGTTTGAGTTGGTCTTATCGGTATTGGTAATAGTGCCTTCGCAATTGATGGAATGTGGATTTTTCTGAATCAACCCATTGTGTGATACTAATCTGTTAGAGAGACTAGTCGAATACCACAGATGACTTTCTCTTGTCTTCAGAGAAATCCTTTCATCGTGACAAGATAGTTGAAATCCTTAATGATATGATGAAAACGGTCATGAAGAGAACATACATCAAGATAACAAGATGAGAACAATAGATACATTATTTAGGGAAAGGTTCAGTACATTAAGGTTACGTAGAGAAGTACCTAAAGTAGATTCTTAAGACTACGACTTGGAAGTTTGAACTAAGCTTTGTTACAACAACATCTCTAGCTAACTTAGTTTGCTTCCTTGGTGTCCGTTGGGAGCTTAAATAATTCTTCACACTTTCTTCAGAAATTGTTTCGACGATTCATCGCTTTCACGCCACCTCCCTATTCGGCACATGCTTTGATGTGGTCTTTCTCCACATCCATGACATGTCATTGTTTCCTATAGAGTTGCTTACAATCTTCTATCTCATGCCCAACTCTTTTACAAATCCCACAAGGTATAGGGCATTTTCCATAGTGGTAATGTGGGCATATATTACACTTGGGTTTTGTCCCGGCGTACCTTACTTCCCGCTTGTTTTTAGTAGTCTTAACCTCAACCGTCCATTGATGTTTGCTTGATTGTTACATTTGATCCTTCTCGCCATCATATTCCCAGTTCCTTTTGCTACCACAGTACCTCATTGCCTTGCCTTGAGGCAGTGACTTTGTCAATCCGGGTGTCGCACTAGTAGCTTCTTGAGTGACAGTGGGTGCGAATGTAACAACGTTCTTCCGAGTTTCGGGAGGACATCCCCAAGAGTATGCTTCGAGTCTCTTTTCCTCAGGTCCTATTATGTTAGGACATAGTGGGGCTAGTTCGCGAAAGCGATTGGTGTACCCCACGAGGTCATTCCCTATCATAGTTAGTCCACCGAGTTCTTTTTCCATCATCCGCAGTTCATTTCTTGAGCAGTACACTGCAACCATCATTTTCTTCGTAGCGCCCCACCGGGTGAGTAAGCGCGCCTATTCCTACTAATCGGACATAAATGTCCCACCATGTGAGGGCTTGGTGTCGAAAGGTGCAAGTAGCATACTTGACCTTACAATTGTCCGCAACTCGTTTCGTGGAAAATTGTCTCTATCCTTTCTAGCCATTTTGCCAAACTTCTAGCTCCTTGGTCCCTCAAATGCTGGTGGGTTACGACACGAACTCTTGGTAAGATAAATTTCGTGATGTGAGCGTCTTACCAAACTCTTCTTTCCTATTCTCCTGGGTGAGGTTGTTGATGTTGTGATTGATTTGGTGGTTAGCAATTCTTGCAGCAACTCGTTTGCTAACAGATTTCTCAGTGATGGTTGCGTTCATGTTCTGCTTTACTGGAAACATTTTCCTTCAACCACAAGAAATGACAACAATGAGTTTTCTATGAGTGTGAGGACCGTGGTGAAGAATCATAAAGTTACAACGTATATTACTTCTCAATCACGTATTTTCCAGGTTGTATTGACTGAATATCACGTAGTCTTAGTCTATTAAGATAACGTTAAGAAAGCTGTGACTGGTTGAAGCGAGTTTGACAGAAGGTTATAATCCACAATTCGTTGTTTATTATGCATAGTTGTTTGTCATAATAAACTTGATTACATTCTAAGGAGGTTCATGGCTCATAGGGCCGATACATAACATGCGTTCATTGACTCGCTCTAGCTTGTCATACAACAAAACTACTACAAGCGTTTTTATTGAAACCACTCATCACAACGTCTGAAACAATTGCAAAGTGAAATTTAAGAATTTCCCGATGTTGTCCCGAGTTAACTTTGTTGAGTTGCCTTCCATTCTTCTAGCTCCCTGAGTTGGGCCTCCATTCTAGCAAATTTGTTGTTGACCTCATTTGCCCTACTCTCCATAGTACGTCTTTGCGATTCAACGACACCCTCTAGATATCCTGTTCCAGTTAATGCTATTGTAGCAACGGTCTCCAACCGTGTTAGCCTATTTTCAATCTCTGTGAGACGTCCCTGGGTGTCTCCTGAAGTTTGCAGAGCACACCTTTCGATGTGGTCTTCGAGACGAGCAATTACTTGCTTAACTTCTCACGTTCCCCTATTGCCGCCCCACATCGTTGTAGCATTCCTTGAGTGTTTCGCCAAGTGCTTGTAATCCTTCCACCACTTCTTCGATCCTCCAATCCTTTCTTGGTAGTATCCCCGGATGATCCGACATCTCTTCTATTTGTTCTTCGTGGCGTGTTATGCGCGCCATAACCTGTGTCGAGTTGGTGGTCTAGCGTTGATCGCTCCTCAAGTTTTCCCAATTTCGAACGAACTAGGAGGTGATGTATCGAAGATGATGGTGATGATGCAGAGACAAATTCTCTTGCTAGCGTGCATCTCCCAACCGGGAGTGGATCTCTTTGGTGTCTTGGTGAGGTGTAGGAGTAGTAGAACGGTAGGTATAGTCTGACGGTAGTGATGATTTGGAAGTGAGCAGTGGAGTGTGGGTGGTGCCTCCTGGTGAACTTGATACACTACCTGCACGGGTTTCCAAAGGTCGAGTGAGTTGAGAAGGGGTGGGATGCGTTCACAGTGACAAACCTTTTGTTGTGCCATCGCATCCGACTTCAGAGTGAGGGAAGGCATGGTGCGTGACAAGGCGGTGCATATGTTTAAGTATATGTAAAAATATCCTTATAATAGATATGGAGCGGTGAATCAATAGGCGAGCAATGCGGTCATGTAGTAGGCAATATGTTATGCGATCATGTTTAAATTGACTCTAAGTAATATGGCAAGTAAGGCAAGCGGTGGCTGGCGGTCGAGAGTGATGTTTTTGTAAAAAGTAGTTATAGTTTAGGGTTTATATGTACCTAGTTCTCTATAACTTAGGCTCGATGCCAATCATAACACCCCAAATTTTGATTAGCGGAAGCATACATGTTATCTGGGAGCGTTACGTAATTGGTGAATCATAACTCAAGTAATACAGAACGGAATACATACTCAGTTTAATTTCATAAAATCTTTTGGAACAATATCTTACAACATTGTTTAAATGAATGGGTACACCCATAATTTTTGTGGTCCCAATATAAAACATCGTTTTGTATAAGACACTTCTTTAGAAATTTCTACGACCATTTATCCGCCTCTTGCCTTGCATCCATGATCACAACTAAGTACCTGAGAAAATATGCTAAAAAGGTCAGCTATAAGCTGGTGAGTTCATAGGTTTATATTAAAATAGTAAGTTCGGACCATAAGCAAAGACATATAATCATTATCAAGAATATAATGATATGTGGATGAAAGTCTATTACGTTAGCTCTAAGTTCATGCAACCGATACTACGTCAGTTCTTGTATGCACAAAGAAGTCATACAATATAGGGGCCCATAGCAAGTGTTTTGTCCCGCAACACTTGATTCCGACATGGTATACGTTTCGCCTTGGCCTAAGCATGGCCAACCGAACGGAGGAGTCACCCTCAATAGATCTATTTATAACATTCGCGTTTCCCCATGGGGAATTGACGGTTCATGAAAAGGGCATTCTCTAGGGACATAAGGGCTTAGGCTAAACCACGTAATAGTCATCATGTAATAGTTTTGGTCCATAAAATGTTTTGCATATTTCTCACCCCAAAATGTATAAAACAATTTATCAAGCAAAAGTGGGGCAATGAAACTCACCTTTGCAATGTGCAATCCAAAAGTGGGATTAGTGATTGTTGTGAAGCGGCACCGACACGCGACCTAGATAAGGATGGCAATGTTTTAGTTTATTGTCTTAAGTATTACTTTCTTAAAGTAGTCCAATTGTTTTTATATTTGTAATAAAACTAAGCTTTAGTTTGTAAAAATGATTAAATGGTTTTACTAGTAAGTGTACGAAAGTATATATATACTTTTCATGTTGACGCTATAATAGTATTAAAATCCAAAACTTGGTTTGTAAAATACTTTCCATATTCTATTTGTAAGTATATAAATGTATATACACTTATTTAAGTTGACAAATAATAGTATTGCCACAATCAAATGTAGTTTATTTATTTTCTAACGTCTCTCATTTTAGGGTATACTCATTTTAAATTTAAAGACCTTCAAATTTATTTTATGTTAAAATGTCACGGTTTGACAATATTAGTTTGGCAAGAATTGGTTTTTAACATTAGAATTTCATGTCCAAAGCCTTACTTAGCATGAGTGCGACTAACCAAATACATTGTTGCTTTATATTTTGATATGAGACTTGTTTAATAGATCAAGCTTTTAGTCTCTAGTTCCGCATTTGAGTTTACTTGTTTTAAAAATCTTTGCACTAGTTTACTCGACGGCACATATGTATGGAAGTGGGAGGTTATGAATTTCGCTGACGACGAGTTTGGTTTGACTTGGCTCTCGACTATACAACTCGGGTTTTTATTTGCTGGTTTTGCTTAGTACCTCGTGGATTCTCATTGACCACGTGGGTTGTGTGGCCCAAAGACACAGATAACAGGATTGGAAAACTTGTTGCTATGATGTTGGGAGAATGATTTGAAACACAAGGATTTGTAGTTTGCTTTTAGGCGTATGAATCATAATTCAAGCGCTACACATGTTACTTAACTTGAAACCAACATAATTTCAGTCGTGACTTCACAACTATCCAACAGTCGACGCGAAACTTTCATACGACTCGACTTCAAGATGGTGTGCAAATAACCACGCTGATTTTATCTCCTTGCTGCCAAGGATATACTCGGGGTGAAGAGGAGTTTCAGGAAAAGTACCATTAATTCGGGGTCGAACTCAAACTAAAGATGCCACGACTGATGTGGTCGAAGCACATCTCAACTACTCAGATCAAGGCTTAGTTTAGCCAAGTCTCATGACACGGAGTAATAACACAAAAGAGTTGATTGTACCACTTTGTGAGACACCATTAGTCAAAATATGATAAATGAATTTGTTTTGATTTGTAGACTCTTGACAGCCACTCGGGCTTCCTAGCATGAGTTCAATACAAGCAAAATGGATACATGATAGATACTCAAGACCACCCTTGTGATCTTTTGTAAATCAACAGGTAGTAAACACCCTTTGTGGGTGTTTTTCCTTACGACTCGTAGTAGAACTTATACATACTACTAGCACTCACAAGATCCTTTTTATCGAGCTTGGTAGCCACGTATGGTTTGAAGAAAAACCAACTATGGTTTATTATAGTTGGGGTCTTGACTAGTCTAAGATTTACAAGTTAGTACCTCTTGTCGAGTCACTGTGGTACAACCATAGCGAGATCTTTGACTTCTAATGAGGATTAAACACGACTTACATGAGGGCGACTAAATTTTTAGACACAAAACGTTGTGGTTACGAAAATCTACCCCTCATGTTAATAATTTATTATAACGAAAGAAAAAAAATGGTTTCTTTAACACAAGACTTATATTAACAAAATATGAGCATCATGAGTGTCGACTGGTAAGTCCCACGAGTAGCAATGTGGGTTCACAGTCGAGCCGAACAATTTAGCAATAAGGATAACGACAAGTACACGACCGATTGCCACAAGGTAACTTGTTACAAGATACTCGATTTAACACTACTTACGCAAGTTTGTTGAAGAATAAACCAAGTGTTACGTCCAACATCAGATTTCCAGATTCAATACAATGTTTACTAGTAGAATTTACAAATACTTAACTTTCAAAACCTTTGGTTCATACTTTTCGACAGAACAATTTCAAACCAAGACAACCTTACTTTCATACAACATCGACAACTCTTGATTAAACAAGTCATGAATTTTTACAAGGTAGAGTTAAGACAAGGGCTTACAATTAGAGTATGATGACGATGAAGTCGAGGCCAACCCGAGAACCTATCTCCACCAAAATCCCAGTCGGTCTTAATCAAAACTCCAGCAAGGTCCTTCAATATTCTTAAACTTCTATCGTGGTGAGATTGGAGGTGTGATACCTCTTGGGGTTGTCTCGACAGGAATAAAAGAGAAGAACCCAAGTAATTTTTGACTCACTCTCTCCTCTTGGGTATTTGGATTGAAGCCAAATTGAGTTAACTTCCAAATCCTAGCATATCTTGGACCTAGGCTCAAGGTAGATACAATGGAAGATATGTTTTTCTTGGAGGATTTTATCTTGATTCTCCTTGGCTTATTCGAATCATGATCCGACGCATCAAGGAGAAGATTTTAAGGACAAAACTTACTTGGTTTTGGGTAAGATAGAGAAAGATATGATGGATAACATGTTGGGTTTTCTCTATTTGGAAGATTTGATCTAGGTGAGCGCAGGTCTAGAGATAGAGGGAGGTTGAAGATGAGATCTTCAAATCTTATTCTTCTCTGCTTTTGCTTGTTCTTGTCGTGAGTGGGGAGAGAAAGACAAAGGGTGATATCTCATGTTTTATAAAGTTTTATCTTTTAAAAGTAATACATGTAAAAGAAAAATAATGTAAGTAAAAGTATATGTATATGTAATGTATACTTAGGATTTATTTGTTTGCATGTACTTGTGCTACACTTATATTTTAATTGTGTTTGAGTATTATAGAAGTTTAATTTAAGTGATAGTGTGTTAAATATTTTGTGTCCCGATATTAAATTGTGACCAAGTATCATTGTTTGATAACTTTTATAACGTAGTATCTTATTGTTATGTGTCCGAAATATTTTGATTTGTGTAATATTCCATCTCACGGACTTTTGTCGCTTGTTTTATCAAGTCCTTATCATAGTGTCGGTACGCGTGCAGTGTCGGTTACTAGGGTAAACGAGATAACCTCTCGTCTTACAATTTAATCATAAGACAAAATGGAATGAAATATTCATAAAATGATATGAATGCAAAGGCGGTGAAATTATCTACTGTATGCGAGTTATCTACTCAAATGATCAGGCAAAGCTTATGCATACTTAATGACTTATGCTTAGCAATAATAAATTACTAATTATCAGTTAAATTTTGGTGAAAATTTACCGTGTGTCACAACGTGGGTAATGGAGCACATGCAGTCGTTGAAGCTATAGGCACGCTTTATGTAGTTTTACCTTCGGGTTTAGTACTGTCATTGAACGATTGTCATTACGCACCTTCCATCGTTAGGGGTGTCATTTATGTTTCCTTGTTAAAAGATATTTGTTTCATTCATGCATTTACTGATTATGGAATTTCGGTTCCTTTAAATGGTGTTTTTTACTTTAATGTTATTCCAGTAAATGGTGCGTTTGAAATTGATTTGCATGATAATATGATTGATAAAAATAATTCTGTCTTTAGCATCAATAATAAAAGAATCAAAGGTGATTTGGATTCTTCATTTCTTTGGCATTGTAGACTTGCTCATATAGGCAAGAAACGCATGCAACAGCTGCAACATGATAGGCTTTTGCAAGACATCAATGATGAATCATTTGATAAATGCGAATCTTCCATATCTGGGAAGATGACCAAGAAACCTTTTACAAATAGTTTAGAAAGGACTTTTGATCTTCTTTGTGTGATACATACTGACGATGTGGACCACTAAGACATGTGTCAAGGAAGGGTGCTAGCTACTTTAACCTTTATCGATGATTTCGATTCGTAATGGTTATGTTTATTTACTAAACATAAACATGAAGTCTTTGAAACATTTAAGGTTTTTAAGAGTGAAGTAGAACTGCAACTGGAAAGAAGATTAAAGCTCTTCGATCCGATAGAGTTGGTGAATATTTAAGCCAAGAGTTTAAAGATTATCTAGGCGAGTGTGGTATCGTCCAAAGAACTCACATCTCCATATACTCCACAACAAAATGGTGTGTCTCGAGAGAAGAAATCAAACATTGTTAGACATGGTGCGATCAATTTTAATCTTACAACTCTTCCCTTATCCTTTGGGATTATGTTTAGAAACCGTTGTTCGCATATTGAATATGGTTCCAACTAAGAAGGTTGATAAGACTCCTTATGAAGTGTGGTATGGGAAAGCTCCCAACTTGTCTTACTTAAAGGTCCAGGGTTGTGAGGCGTTTGTTAAACGCGACTCTGGCGATAAGTCGCAACAAAGATCTGTTAAGTGTATCTTCGTAGGATACCCAAAGGAAACTATGGGTTACTACTTTTACTTTCCACCGAAACAAAGTAATTGTTGCTAGGTATGGAGACTTTCTTGAAAAGGATCTCATATCTCATGAATTCATGGGAGAGTTTATGATCCGAATATGATCAAGAAGATACAACACCTTCTCGAAAACACTAGCCAACCTCAAGTAGAACTCGAAAGTCCAGGCGTTCCGCTGAAGTTGAAGTGGTTCCCATTCAGAGATCCGCAAGGGCCACGCTGCACCGAAAGCGCCTATGTCTCAACGTAGAAGGCGAGGAAAATATGTTGGGGATCTTGGTGAACCCGCTAACTATAAAGTGCCATGATGAGTCCCGAAAAGGAAAAATGGCGAGTTACAATGAATGGGAAAATGCAATCCATGAAAGATAATGAAGTTTGATAGAGGTTGACTTACCTCCAAATGCTAAGGTAGTTGGAAGTAAGTGGCTCTATAAGATAAAAACCGATATGGATGGCAATGCACACACCTATAAAGCTCGCCTTGTAGCTCAAGGGTATACTCAAACCTTTGGGATAGACTACGAGGAGACATTTTCTCCCGTGTGAGATATTAGAGCTATTAGGATTCTTATAGCCATAGCTGCGTACTATGACTATGAGATATGGCAAATGGATGTCAAAACGCTTTCTTAAATGGTCGCCTAGATGAGGACATCTATATGGCGCACTCAAGGGTTTGTGAATCCAAAGTTTCGGCGTGTATGCACACTTCAAAGATCCATTTATGGGTTGAAGCAAGCATCAAGACAATGGAACAAGAAGTTTGATGAAGAAATCAAGAAATTTGGTTTCACTCAAAATCTTGATGAGCCATGTGTGTATCACAAAGCTAGTGGGAGTAATGTTATTTTCCTTATCTTATATGTCGATGACATATTGATCATGGGAAAAGACATTCCAAGTTTGCAAGATGTAAAGTCTTATCTTGGAAAGTACTTTTCTATGAAGGATTTAGGGGAAGTAACATTTATTCTGGGAATCAAGATCTACCGAGATAGATCAAGGCGGTTAATTGGACTAAGCCAAAGTGCTTACATTGATAAAATATTGAAGAGATTCAATATGCAAGATTCCAAGAAGGGATATTTGCCGATGCAAGTTGAACATGACTTAAGTAATAAACTATGCGGCGTCAACACTGAAGAGTGGCACATGAAGAAAGTTCCTTATGCTTTGGTCGTAGGATCTATCATGTATGCTTTGAGATGTACAAGGCCCGATGTGGCTTTTGCACGTAATATCACCGGTCGGTATCAATGTAACCGGTGTGAAACATCGGCAGGTGTTAAGAACATTCTTAAGTATCTAAGGCTACTAAAGAAATGTTTCTAGTGTATGGAGGAAATCCAGATGCGTAACTTGATGTTATAGGTTTTTCCGATGCGTCATTCCAAACTAATAAAGATGACACGAAGTCTCGAGACGGGTTATGGCTTTGTCATTAATGGAGGAGCAGATTGACTAGAAGAGCAAGAAGCAAACAACGGTTGCGATGTCTATTACGTGTTGAGTACATAGCCGCTTGTGTCTGCGATGGAAGTCGTTTGGATTAGGAAATTCATTTCGGGACTCGAGTAATGCCCTCAATCAAATTACCTTTAAATGTGTATTGTGACAACTCTCGCAATAACATTTGCCAATGAGCCCTGAGTCATGAAGGCGCCAGACATTTTCCTCGTCGATATCACTATGTTCGAGAACAAGTCGAAATAGTGAAATCAATCTACTCAAAGTTCATACGATGATAATCTAGTGATCCCTTTACGAAGCCTTTGCCAAAAGAAAACTTCATCGACCATGCCGATGGGATAGGACTTCGCTTAGCTAGTAGTTTCATGCAGATCCGTGATTAATATTTGGATAAAGGATGTTATGAACAAATATTACTTTAATGAAATAAAATAGTTGTTTATGTTTATTTTTCATTTTCTTAATATTATATCCTATATTTGCATGTTTAATCCGTGAATAACTTATGTTATTCTAAATAGTCCGTTGTCGATCAATGATGTGGGAATGTCATTGAATTAAGACAAATCTGAATTTTGGGAGAATATACTTTTAAAGTATATTGATGCGTGGACATACCAGATTCACATGATATTCAATGAATTGAATATATGACTCATCCTAACTTTACATGATGATACTTTATGGATCTTTGTCATTAAGTATATCATGAAGTGTTTATCCTCGACTTGAGATACCGGATAACCGATATGAATGTAGTGCATTGTGTAAGATAGTCTAACGCTATCAATAACTGTAGTTATAAGGGCTATTTTCGTAGTGTTACAAAGTTCATGAGTTATGTTTTTAGTCAAGAGAATTTGTTCCTTTGAATTTCTTTCAAAGCATAATACTATATTTGGCCCCTCGTAGGGTTGACAAGATGTTTGTATGGCCATACCCAAGATCTATCGGAATACGCTTAGATGATTTGGTAATCTTGTTCAATCAAATACAACGAGAAATGTAATATTAACTTATGAAATGACTTGATCCATATTCATAGTTAATGTAGTATTAGTAACAAAAGGATAAGTAAAATGATGAATCATTAAATAGTTTTTTTCCAGGAGACCATACTCGATTTGATCTGGGGGCATTGGCGTGTTAAAGCTAGACTAACCAATGTCATTACTATATTTAGTAATATCCAAGTGTGAGCTGAAAGGTTTATGGATATTTAAATATTAGTATGTCCGGGTTCGAACTAGAGACTTTGGGATTGCACACATTACGTATGAGAGTTGATGTTAATAATTAATATATAAAATGTTATTATTAATTATTAGTCATGAAATAAAACATAACGATAGTTAAATATTTAACGAGGTTTGGTTGACGGTCGTTAAATGTAAACTAAAGGGACTAGAGATGAAATTACAAGTCCGGAAAGTTCTAGAACCCCTTGTGGGTGCTTTGGCCGATCGGTTGGGTTCCAAACCCAATCCCACTCAAACTTGGTCATCAACTTAAGTTACCTATAAATACAAATCCTTGTATTCATTCACAACTTAATCTTGGATCACCAATAACCTAATTTCTCTTCTCCTCTCCTCCCTTTTTTTCTTGGCCGATTGGTACAACCCCCCTCCTCAAGGGTTCGATTTTTCCAAGCTAAAGAAATAAGTGTTTGGTTTTATTTGTGATTCAAGAACCTAGATTTTCACATCAAATCGCTATTAGTATGTGTGTACAAGAACGAAGAACAAGTACGCTTGTGCTTGTGAATCTTGGTGGTCGACTTCTTGGTGGGTCGAATTGTATAAACCCTAAAGTTAGGGTTTTGGGTTTGGTTCTGTTCTAATTACCATTTGATTCTTGAATTGCTAAAAGGTACGATTTTCTTATTCGTTAATTAATTTACATGTATTATTCCTAATTACTCACGCATGCTTTGATGATGTTATTTGATTTTATATAAATTGTTATGAGTATTAAATCCCAACAGTAGCAACAGAAGTAATCATGTTATAAGTCTTGATCTTCATGGATATTGGTCAAACAATAGAGATAAAGTTGGGTTAAGAGGTCAAATAAACTCTTCGTTGATTGAGTTAGGCCATTTAAACCACTTGGACCTCAGTATTAATACTTTCACCTGAATTCCAGAGTTCATTGGTTCCCTTAGAAAACTTCGTTATCTGAACCTTTCAATGATCGTTTTTGAGGTATGTAAAGTCCCCCCTCAATTAGGGAATCTTTCATACTTACAAACTCTTGATCTCTCACATTCTTCTATTACTTTGAAAAATACAGTGTGCTTCTCTAAACTTTTCACGCTTGAATACCTAAGTTTGAGTGGTGTAGACCTCAGTGAGTCTAATAATTTGGTGAATAATGTGATCACCCGTCTTCCATCCCTGTTTGAACTACATCTAGATAGTTGTCTACTGCCGAAAGTTCGTGCTAATACGATACCTCCATTGACCAATTTTTCAAAATCTTTCTTTTTTAGATATCTCCGCTAACTATCTTCCCTTCTCTTCGATATATCCTTGGTTATTCAACTTCAGTAGCAGCCTTACCAATGTCGACATCTCTAGAAACGACTTGCATGGTACCATTCCGTAAGCTTTGGTTTCCAAAACTTTGGACAAAATATTAATAGACTTAGATGTGTTAGGATCGAACAAAATATTAATAGATATGTGTTAGGATCGAGACCATGGGATTTCACACTTTGTGTATGAGAATTAAAGTTAATAATTAAATATAAAATGTTATATTTATTTATTATTTACACGAAATATATAACGGACGTTAAGTTCATTAAGTGTAATGGACTAACGAGCGTTAAATATTAAATGGAAGGACTAATACAAAATAGAGATTGGGAAGGTTCCGGAAACCCTTGTTGATGCCTCAACCGATCGGCCAAGGGGTTCTCCAAGCCCAACCCATGTTTAACTTGGTAACCAAGTTATCTTGTGTATAAATACAAGGCCTAGGGTCTTTGTATTCCATCTCTTGTACTCCTAAACTAAAACCTAAAATTGTTTGTGTATGTTTTAGTGCTAATCGATCGATCAAACCCCAAGGTGTCGATCCATATTGTTTTTCCAAAACAAATATTTTCGTGTTCTTAAAACTAGCATTACTTTAATTTGATTTAGTACGTGTGTACAAGAACGTGGTACTAACATACTTTTGTTAGTATCTTGGATTGAATTACAAAATCGGTAAGGGTAATTCATATAATCCTATAAACCCTAATTAGGGTTCATCACTTGCTAGTTTAAAGGAATTGATTCTTGTTGGGCTAGAATCAAAAGGTACACATACTATTTATGTTTTAGTTAATTAATTATTCATTATATGTTCTTTACGCTTCCGCATAAGTACTTGATGTTTATTGTTTATATTTATGATTAGTCATGTTATATAATTCCAACAGTGGTATCACGAGCTTGGTTTAATGAGTAATTAATTTCTAAACACGTAAAACACGGATATTATATGGTGTTTGACATGATTAATTCTAGGGTTTGGTTATTATTATGTAAACCCTAATTTTAGGGTTAGGGCTTTTGCACTAATTGGTTTTTAAATTTTTTTTATGTCGACCTAAAATTCTTTTTTAGTCGATTTTATCAATTTTTTTTAGGGTTTATAAAATTGTTTTGTTAATCGATATCTACACCTAGAATTGTATATATGTTACGTGAATTAATTCGTGAATAATTGTTATGTGACATGGAATTGTATGCGATCTTGTGACAATGTGAATATAGTTATGTTAAATCAATGAAAACGTGCATGTTTGGCATGGATTATTGTCGATATGTATTTAATTGTTAAGATTGGTTATGCGAAAATTAATTGTTAAGTTTTATACACATGTTTATTGTTTTGATAAATCTTGAATTGGGGAATACCTCAATAATATTAATGAATCAATTATGTGCAATTTGGTATATGTTTGACTATGGCTTACGCAATCGATTCATCGATGTATGTGGCTCACTTCTATTGTGCAAGTGAAAGCCCTAGTTAATATATACGTTAATTAACCTAGATATTGATTATTAATAGGTTTTATCAAATAAGTTGCATGTGGCTACTTGTTTACGCATATTAATTGTTAGTTATGTGCGCATTGTTTTAGTTGTTTATTTTTTATTTTGTTACTTGTTTGTTTATTATGTTTGACAAGTTTTAAGCAAAGGGTAATTTCATGAATAGAAAAATAAATTAGACTAAACAATGGTGAAATTTGAATTTTTTTTTTGAAGAGTTAAAATTTTCATAAGTTTAATTGAGTGATAAGTTTTGGCACAAATAGTGAGAACGGCGCATTCAATTTTGACAAACTATAAGAGGGTATAAGAGAGGAGCGCATTAAATTGTGACCCGAAAGAAGGAGGTTAATTGCTTCACGCTGACCAAATTCTCCGCTTCTTTGTGCGTCAAATTGGAGTTACCAAGTAGGCTATTTTATGTACAAAATCATCTTAAGGGCGAATTAGCTTTAATTCCATGCGCCACTTTGTGGTAATTATCCGAAACACTAAGTCTTTGGACTTATGCAAAAGTACGATATAATGGACGATAATTAAAGGTAAATTCCTTGATTGGCGAAACCAATACCTCAATCAAAACTTTGATAATTTAATCTTTGTGAATTGGTTAATAAAAGTTTTTTATTAAAAACTATTGATACGAAGTTGTATGCATGCTTCTTCGTACATATTTGATTTGACACCATAAATCAAAACTAGTACCCTTTTAAAATTAAGTTAGTGCCATCTAGTTAAAGGAACACTGAAGTTGCAATTTACGTCATGTGGGAACTTGGCGAGATTGTGATGGAAAGGTAAATCTTCATGTGAAGTCAGACCTTGCATGGACACATTTGCAGTTCTTTAAGTTAGACGACTTAAATTGAGTAGTAAGTGAGAACTGGACTCAAGGCACAAGATGGGATAAAACATGTTTACATTTGCAATAGCGTTGGAAAATGTAAATCCCATAATGATCTAGGAATTGGAAAAGGTTTGCCAATTATTGTTCGACAGATTACCTTATTATGTGCTTTCATTACTAGCAGATCAACTGATGTAATGGAACTATGATAATTTGGATCCTAGTTTTCGAGAAAATTCTATGGTTATATGAATATTACCTTGGGTATTTTATTTTCTTGAAAAGTTTAATTATCGAAAATACTAAAACTGAATTTTGCTAATTCTTTAAATGTATTAATGCAACATTAAACCGTAAACGTAGGTTATTCTTGTATTGGTAAATTGATCTACACCTGTAAGGGTTTTTGGTAGAGTCAACTTTACTAAAAGAATAAACCTAGTCCTTTTTTCATAAAAAAGAGTGAGATTCAATCCTATTCCTTTTCATGAATGAGAAAGGTATGATAGGACAATTAGAATTGTCTAAATTCTAAATACATAACTCGTAAGCAAATTTTAATAGTTAAGAAAATTGCATATTTTATGAGTTATTAAATTAGAAGCTAGACTAATTTACTTACAAAATTGGTAAAAGACAAACTAGTATATTTTATCTAGTTGTTCTGTTTTGACCATTTAAAGGTACTACTTACAATTGTTGGAATGGTAGAACTATTAAGAAAGAAATTGCATGCCCAATTTTTCAAGTTAATAGCATTGATGGATAAATTCATCATCTACATAGTAGAATATTCTTTTAAGTACATAAGTAATTGTTATGTATGGACTTTCTCAAAGGTGTAGGGAAGTAAATAGAATACTAATTTCTTTCACTAGTTAACAAAACACTTACAATGTTATCAAATCTAGTGGAAGTATTGTGTTCTTATTACTGAATAAGGAATTAATGTAATGATCTCTAATTCAGTAGGAGTTACAAGCTTTGTCATCTTGGTAGTAACCCAGATTATCTCTAGAATGTCTTAAGATAATTACTTTCAACTTGTAGAAACTTATGTTTTCAAGGATAGTCATGTACGTTTCCTTACTAGACAATGAAGTGGTTCTACATCTACTAGTTATGCTAATATCAATGACACAATCATATTGGTCACATAAACAAACATATGTCGTGTTGTTTATCTGCTACATGATGTTGTTCCATGCACAAGTGGGAGAAATCTATATTGTGTGCAAGGTACAACATATAGGTATATGATTTAACGGATTCTCTTGATTGCAAGGTAAGAGACTAACGTTCTAATATGACTTGTACATATCTAATTCAAGAAACACTTGGTGTTGCAATTTACGTCATGTGAGAACTTGGCGAGATTGCAACAACAAAGTAAATCTCCATGTTACGTGGGATCGTATCTGGAATAAATTTATAGTTTCTAAATTAGACAAGTATTTAGAACATGTGTCAAAATGATATATAAGACTACTTCAAACTAAATATTTATGTATTATCAGAATGACATAAATAAATGAAGTAATCTAATACTACTTCAATTTGTTTATTTATGTATTTTGGAATGACATAAATGAAAAATAATGTAGTCCTACATTATTGTGAAGTAAATAAATTAACTTGAAATTACTATTGAAACCAAGAGTTGTGTTCATAATTACTTTAGTTAAACATGTTTATGATTCATTGTAAAGACATAAATATAAAGTCTTTTAAGACTTATAATAAAGTAAGACGTTAACTTGTTATGTTTTTTAATTAAGACATATACAAGAAGTCATTGAGTTGATCAATGATTTATAACGTATAATGGGATTATAACAGTTTGTGTTTTCTTGATGAGACATGGATATGAAGTGACTTGGTTAAAAGTACTTGTGTTATAAAGCATGCAATTGGCTTGGAAAGTCTATTATACCATTAAGTTGACTTAGTTGGTAAATAGGTAAGCCAAAAGGAATATGTTTATCTTATATATTGTTAGATTGTCTTACAATATTAATTCTAATGAAATACCACAAGTTGATGGTATGTTCAGTTAGGAGAATCAAACTCTATTTGATTTGTTTGATTCAAGATAACCATAACTTCTTTCTTAAAAGTAACAAGGTTAGAAAATTGAGTATGGATTAAATATACTCAATATGACTCCAACCTAGAAGATTGATAAAACACCATTTCATTATGGAATGTGATGAATCACATTAAGTTTTAAAATTGAAGATTCGAATTTGTTAAACTACTTATGAGTAGGTTATTAACAAACTAAAGTTAGGAATTAATCAATGTGTATTTGTAATGTCCAAAAAGAGAACAATGTAGTTTTGCTCTAATTGCTAAGTATATATAGATAGTATATATATTACAAAAGGCAAGTGAGAGTTTTTTTATCTTGAAAGATAAAATTACAAGATACATAATCTTCAAAATACACTAGTAAATATCATGATGAGGCTAGATATGAAATGTTAACCTCAAGATGATGGAATTTTCATTCATAGATATGCAAGGATATCTCGGATATTTGATTTATATCTTTGAGAAGAACATGAGTTCTGTGATTATAGTAAACCGATAATCATTATGATGGATTACCAAATATTGAATTAGGTAAATTACTCATACTATGAATGTTAAAGATGCGGTCCATAAAGATAATCATTTTTTTTTTTGAAACTTGGTTTATCTTAATAGTTAGACTAGAGAATGGAAATGAGTTTCTTCAAAGAGATGGAAAACCCTAGTGGTTTGAATTCCTATATATATAGAAATCATATGGACAATATTGTACACAAGTTTAATGCTTGTCTTATGAAAAGATTATTTATCATACTTAAGCAATTAAATATGATTGAATATTCTTTCCTAGACACATTAAGTATATAAAGATGCTAATTGTCATACTTGTTTTCATTAATAAAAACTCTTTCTTGAGAAATTACTAGAGCGAGGACGGTAAGTAATCGAAAGGTTTTTTAAATTCATATAATCTTTGGAAGTGTACGAAGTACAATAATCCATGAATGGACAAATGCATGCATCTATGAAATTATTCTTATGTTTAATTATTAAATCCTAGTTTTGATTTATAATTGAAATAAAATAAATTTTAAGTATTCCTGAAAGCTAGGGGGAGTATTATGTTATGTTTTTTAAAATCTTATATGTTGTATAACATATAGGAAGTAACATTCCTCGTAAGCTACATATTAAATCTTAGATTGGAATAAAACTTCACTTGTAAGATTTAAGAATTAAAACATACAACCTTGGAATATATGTTTATTATTAATAAACATGTGCAGTAAAATAAATGATTCTAATAAAACATGATATATCATTTGGGAAATGGATACATATCTTTTGACAAGATAGAACATAAATGAAATCTAAGTTTGACCTGTAGATTCATCATGTACATCATGTAGTGTATTCAAATTGTTGTATCATTCTTGAATGATAGATGATTTGACAACATTGATATCTAACTAAAAGTTATTAGATAACTCGTGTAATGAATATTCTAATAGAATTACATCCTCAATCTAGAATTGCTCCAAGATTCTATGGATGAACAATATGTCAATTGTTGTGAAAATTGTCATCGGCTACAAACTTGAAAGTTTGGAAAGCATAAACCATTACACAACAGATATTAAAGTTTACGGAGTTTTAATGAGCATATTGTTGTTTGTATACAATGATGCTGGTTTAATTGAGATGACACTCAATACTAGTCATGGTAGGATTTCATCCTTGTTAATGGCCATGTGAACTAGTTGTGCTACTAAGAGCGCTTGATTGCATTATACATTAAAAGAATAAGAATACTTTAAACTTTAAAATGTTTGAAAGTTTAAATTGTCATAAAATTGGTGATAGAGAATGTCACACACTTTATGAATTATTATGTGGATTGGTGAATGCACACATACAAGAACTTCACTAATTGAATTCTTGAAATAAGTATTCTCAAAATTACGATAGATCAAGTTGGTTGATTTATGCCTTGTCAACAAGTATGATTGTCATTACTTGAGGCATAATTCATTAATTGGAATTTTCATGCATTGATCTATTTAGTATATGGATAAAGGGATGTTAAATAATTGTTATAATAAATAAAATACTTGGTATGTTTGATTTAATAATATATTGTATCCTATATTTGCATGTTTAATCCGTGAATAAATTTATTTATTCTAAATCGTCCGTTGTCAATTAATGATATGGGAGTATCGTTAAATTAAGACAAATCTGAGTGATTTGGTAGAATATACTTAAAAGTATATTGATGAGAAAGCATATCAATTTCAGATGATATTCAATGAATTGAATATAGGACTTATCCCAACTACATGATTTTACTTTATGGATATTGTTATTAAGTAAATCATGAATAGTTATCCTTAGACTTGAGATACCAGATAAGTGTCATGAATGTAGTGCACTTCTGTGGAACAACTTAACGCTATACGTAACTGGTAGTCATAAGGGTTGTTTTCAGAAGTGTTACAAAGTTTGTGAGTTATTCTTGTAGTCAAGATAGAATTTGTTCCTTCAAATTTATTTTGGAGTTTAATATTGTTGGGCCCCTCGTAGGGTTGACAAGATGTTTGCATGGCCATGCCCAAGATCTCCCCTGAATATGTTCAGAAGATTTGGTAATCTTGCTCAATCACTAATAACGAGAAACATAATGGTTGAATAAAGAATGACTTAAATCCATATCTTTATTTAACATGGTATTAGAAACAAAGGATAATAATAATGAGAAATCATTAAAAGGTTTTCGAGGAGACCTTACTCGAGTTGTACTAGAGGCATCAAGTGTTGCTAGACGCTAACCGATGTGATCACACTATTAAGATATGTCCAAGTGGGAGTTGTTGGTTTAATGGACAAAATATTAATAGATGTGTGTTAGGATCGAACTCGAGACCATGGGATTGCACACTTTGCATATGAGAATTAAAGTTAATAATTAAATATAAAATGTTATATTTATTTATTATTTACACGAAATATATAACGGACGTTAAGTTAATTAAGTGTAATGGACTAACGATCGTTAAATGTTAAATGGAAGGACTAAAATAAAATAGAGATTGGGAAGGTTCCGGAAACCATTGGTGATGCCTCAACCGATCGGCCAAGGGGTTCTCCAAGCCCAACCCATGCTTAACTTGGTAACCAAGTTATCTTGTGTATAAATACAAGGCCTAGGGTCTTTGTATTCCATCTCTTGTACTCCTAATCTAAAACCTAAAATTGTTTGTGTGTGTTTTAGTGCTAATAGATCGTCCAACCCTTTTGTGTAGTCGATCCATATTGTTTTCAAAACAAATATTTTCGTGTTCTTAAAACTAGCATTACTTTAATTTGATTTAGTGCGTGTGTATAAGAACGTGGTACTAACATACTTTTGTTAGTATCTTGGATTGAATTACAAAATCGGTGAGGGTAATTCATATAATCCTATAAACCCTAATTAGGGTTCATCACTTGCTAGTTTAAAGGAATTGATTCTTGTTGGGCTAGAATCAAAAGGTATGCATACTATTTATGTTTTAGTTAATTAATTATTCATTATATGTTCTTTACGCTTCCGCATTAGTGTTATATAATTCCAACATTGACACCAAAGAGAGAAGTCTGTTAATACAAATAAGCCTTTAAAACGTTTATTTATATTTCACGATGATTTTGAAACAAATAAAATACATAATTAGTTTGAGCCAATAGTTTTCTAACACACTTATTTATATGTTTATATATATATGTACAACAACTAGTGTGTCATGTTATATAATTCCAACACCTACAAATGAGGTTCTCTTGTTGATAGTTCTTTCTTCCTCCGTAGATGTGTTGTGTTGAAGGCATTAGTGAATGATGCCGAAAGAGTCAAGACGAAAGCATTAGTGAAAGATGCTTAACGTCCGTGTCAAAAGCATTAGTGAAGAATGCTAAAGGTGTCATGACGAAGGCATTAGTGAAAGGTGCCAAGCGTTGTGTCAAAATCATTGATGAAGAATGCCTAATAATCAAATCAAGTGGTATTAGTAAAGAATGCCAAGGTCGTATAATCGACGAGGTGCATCGTTATACATATAGTATTAGTTTGTTTCCAAGGATGGTGATATCCTTGATGGTGTTGTAATAAGGAGTGGGTCTCCTTGGGATTAGGTGTTGTGTTATGTTGGGTAGTAGTTCCTCCATTGTAATGGAACTAGGTACTTAGTCTAGTACCTGATAAAGGGTAGGCGACGTTGTGATAGGTGTGGTTCACCTTGGTGTGAAAGAACCGGGTGGTTAGCCTAGTACCAGAAAAAGAGTAGGCGACGTTGTGAAGGCTTCTCCGCCATAAGGAGATTGGTGTCGTGTAGTGATTACAAACTCGAGTAGGTGACTCGGGGGTGGAGTAGGCAAGGAAGGTGTCCTTGTAGCCGAACCACTATAAATACTCGTGTCGTGGTTATGTGCTTCTTACTCTTTATCTTTCATTACACTTTATATATCTATCTATCAACGCCCAACATACACATCTAAATAGATTGACATAAGTCGATCTAAATATTAAAAAAGAAAGTTTTAAATTGGTAAAACTATTCAACCCCCCTTCTAGTTTTCCACAATTGGCATAGAGCTTCATTACCAAGTTTCTTAGAGTATGTTGTACTTTAAAAACTTGATACGATCCATGTATGTTTGAAAACTACAAAGAATGATTTTTCAAGTCATGATTTTAAAAAATCATTATAGTGTTTGTTGTTGGACAATGATAGAATGCTCTAACACTCTCCTTGTTAAGTATTCTCCATACTTGGATTTGGGCATATCAAGAAGATCATGAAGAAGCTATCTAAATATTTCTTTTCGTGAAAAGAATGTTTAGCATTGTTCTTCACACATGAATCTGGAGATTCCAAGAAGATCACTACATCTCCTCTAAATACTTCTTCCTTAAGAAGAATATTTAGCAAAGGTATGCTCGTTAAATAATTTACATTTGTTTTTATTATTGTTAAAATCTTAGTTGCTTAATTAATCTCTATTAGTAATTACTTAAGTAGTTATTTATATTAAAGCCATCATCAATAATAGTATTCTTCGATTGATTTATATAGACTACACTAATAACTTGTAATAATGATATATGGGTTATTCGATAGCCTCAATCATTATTTTTCACAAAGGAATTATTGACACTTCATCTATGTCAATGAATTTCCATGTAAAACTTCTTATATTATGATAAAATGGGATTTTATCATAATCTTCGATAAACCTCCCAAGAATTGTGACTAATTCTTTAAAAGGGGACCACGTCAAATAGGATTAGTATTAAAACCGTACAAACCTCAAATCACAAGTTATAGAGCTTAAACATCAAACTCTAGGTGTTTTAGAACTCCTAAACCAAAGTTATCAAGGAATGCTTAAACTGATTTTTTTTGTCAAGCCGGATCCCCGAGTTTAAACTAGCGGATCCTTAAATGAGAGGATCCGCGGGATCCGTGCAACATAAGACGAGATAAGTTAGTAATGATCACTTTGGATGTTCCACAATTATTTTCCTTCAAAGACTCACGAACAAGAACACAACTCTTGCTCAAAGGAGCAATTTGATCATTTCTCTCAAGCATAACAATCACTTGTGTAAGTATAATCTTCACTACATTGTTAATTTGATTCCTTGATTACTAGGATTACAATTTCTTCATTTTATAAGTTGGGTTGAAATGGGTTTATGATAATTTGTTACCACATTGTTTTCTAAGATAATCCAAATCAAAGAATCAACATTGTTAATAAAAATTAAACTCATTTCATGAATTCAATAAAAATGATTTGAGCAAAATTGTAATCAAACCCTCTAGGTTACTATTCACAATTAACACCACATTGTGGTTGTGTTGTTTAGGAATAATCATGCCAAGAAACCGACAACAAGACTACCAAGATACCGCTCATTACATACCAATGTACCATAGAAAAGATGGACTTAGTCCCGAAGATAGGAAAGCTTTTAAAATGCTCAAAAAGAGACTCTTTCACGAAGGTCGAGTAGTAGAACCATCATTTCTTGCCAATACCGACATAAGAGAAGTTTTTGGAGCTATTGGGTTTGATTGTTTATTGGACATAAATGAACAAATTTGCCCGGTTTTTGTACTCGAGTTCTACAAGACAATGGGGATTGTTAGAAATGAGCATGAGTACACCCTTTCGCTTGTAGAGTTTGGAAGAATAATAGGGGTTCCATATCAAGGTGTTTGCATGTATTCTAATGAGTGGTCTTTGGAAGAGTTACACACTATGGTTGATCATCCTGAAATCTACCACATGTTAATCCCTAAGCAACCATGGTGAGGACACGTGTTCATGCCAAGAGCATCCCATCATGGGTCATTAGTAATTGAAAGTGATCTATAGGGATCCTTTCCAAATGGAGCTCTCCGAGATGTACGCATTGTATAGGAAATGGGAAAATGTGGTGAGGAGAATGTTGTGCCTAGTAGGAAACAAGGATCACCCCAACGCATGTCTAAGTTTCATGATCTATTGCCTAGTGACCGAGACTCGCTTTAACCTTGCCTACTACATGATTAAGAGAATGACAAGTGTAAGAAGCATGGACAAATGGTGCTCCGCACGCAATGCTCCTAACCCGTCTTGCTAAATTCATCTTTGCATTAGATCCTTCTCCGCAATCCTATGATCATAGCTATTGCAACAAAGTTATGGTACCACTAACCGAGGTAGAACTACAAGGTTTATGGTGGAAGGCAAAAGGCCTCACCCACCCACGGATTCCTCGGATAAAGGAGAGGCAAAGAGAGGTGAAGGTAGTAGCAACCCACTCGAAATATCGATCTCGACCCTTGGACTACATCAACCAATTGCGGATGTTCCTAGTGCATCACCCGAATGGCAACAAACCAAGGAATCTTCAAGTGCTTCGCCAACTTCTTGAAGAAAAAGAAGTAGAGATGGTGTGATAAAGAGTGGAGGATGGGTGAAGACGGGAGAAGCAAGGTAAAGTCATAAGGATCTAAAGTTTGTGAAAAACAATTTCAAACAATGGATTGTAACACTTAAACAATACTTATGTAGAATAGGATGTAGCATGTAGGTCTTGCCATAACTTGGCACTAAACAATCCTAACTTTGGAACATGTAGAATGAGATTTTACGACTCCTTGAAAACATTCAAGTAATCGTCGTCACTCATTTTTAGGAACTTTTAGTTGTCCCACATTTGCTATGCGTTATACTTGATATGTTTCTGCTTTTAGTCCTTATAGAAATAACTAAGAGAAGCACTTGCTTAAGAATGCAAAACGGCACATTTGCTGAAAGCCTTTTGATCTGCAGAGGCGGATCCCATAATTATAACTAGCCGGATCCTCCTGAGAAGGAACCGTGGGATCCGTGACTTGGAAGAGCAATCTGAGACTTGCTTACATCAAAATAGCTCACTAGATCACCTCACACTAGTCAAACATAAGACATTAGAGCCAACTAAGTCTTCCTCAAACATTTGAAAGCCTCACACTCACCCATAGCTTACCTAGGATATATTTTAAAGTGTTTTTGATTTATCAACTCATCAAAACTCACCATATTTCCGCTCCAATGCTCACACATTATTTATCACATCTCATAACACTTAGTTTGATATATCCATCAATTTTAGCAAATTGGTTTTAATCACTTTTGATTCAAAATTAGGCTCAAAACTAGTTTTTCATTTTTTCTTTATTTTTTAAGATTTTAGTAAATTTTTCTTAAGGCTTCATCTGACTTCTAGGACTAAATTCCACCATCTTTTCATCTCAATTCAAATGATATCTTTCTCAAGCACTTAGTTAGACTACCTAAAGTGAACTTTCCTACCCAAAATCATCATTAAGCACCATCACCCCTTATGGTTGAGCATTTAAGACATCCACCACTCAAGACTTCCAAATTAAGTCAAAACCTCGAGATACATAAGTACTAGACCTTTCAAAAAGCATAATTATTTCACCTAGAATCATCGTGAGACGGATCCACAGTTTATAACCACCCGGATCCTGGTGAGAGGATCCAGCGGGATCCGTGGCTCTGTAAAGCTTAAATCGCCTTCCTCTTCAATTTTAAGCCACCTTTTGGTTATCTAACCACTTTTAGCTTACATTTATTATCTCCCTAGAGTGATCAATATCCTAAGTGCATGCTTAATCCTCTTAGTGGCCAAGAATTTAATTCACTAATTCAAAATCATCCTTTATAAACCAAACACACCTAAGGTTAAATCATCACTCTCACCTAGCTATCAAAAATCAGTGATTAGAAGCTTATATTGCATCTTTACCATCACCATGACCCAAGCACTTAGCAACATGAAAAGGTTTTAAAATGTACCTTTTTGAGGGGTTGTTTAAGCCCTTATTTGATCACTTTTGTATCCGTTATAACTTAATATCGTTCCTTTTCACTTTTTAGGTATCTTGAAGGCAAATTTCTGGAATGACACTTATTCGGATGAAAAGGCGTGAATATACAAAGAAAATGGCCAAAGTCAAGAATCGAGACACTCAGTCTTTGGGCCCGAAGGGGCGGCCAGTTCTATTAGAGACGCCGTCGGACAAATTTTGTGATGATTCAGTAGCCAAATTGCTCATTTACAAGTGGCGGCTTTAGGTTTTAAAAGAGTAGACGTCGCAGCTCGAGACGGCCTAGATTTGATCCGACGGCGTCGAGAGAGAAGAGGGACGTCACAAGCATAAGGTGACGCCGCCGCAATACTAACGTGGCCAAGACGAAACCCTAATAATGGCGACCGACGGCGTCACAAATTAAAGGTGACGCCGTCGCATGTGTAATCTTATATATAGAATCCGAATTTTTTCAGTTTTCAGTGTGTAGTCTTTTGGAGTAAACACCTAAACCGAACCTACACTGTCTTGTACAGTATTTTAGGGTTCCATACCCTATCTTACATCAAGATAAGTGTTTTACTTCATTAATTCAATTATGTCTTCCTTTGATTGTGTGCATGCTTGCATGTTCCCCATGTCCGGCTAATTTACTTGTGTTTTTGCTTAGGTAATATGAAACTTAGTTATTGAATATTGATTGGTTGTCTCTTATCTTAATTGTGATTGACCTAGTATTGTGATAGGTCGTTCGTTGTGCTAATAATGCTTGATTAATCTTTGTTGAACCTTAGTTTATAATCACCTAGAGTAATTGTAGGCTATACATCCAAAGAATACCTTAGAGTTAAAGTTTATAAATCCTAGAGATTTTGTAGTCATTAACCTTTGGTAGCTTCAAAGAGTTAGGGATAAACGCATACCCTACGACCTTAGAAATACAACGCAATTAAGAATAAGGACGTGACAATTCAACCACCAATAGGAGATAACTAGGGAGTAATAAAGCCTAAGCAAATACATTTCTAATCATCATACGAGCACACAACAATAGACATAGACTACCCTCACCTTAGTTTAGATAATTAGATAAGTAGAAGTAATCGGTAGAAATACCAACCCCCCACCCCCTCCCCCAATTCAAACCCCGAGATTCGTACCTTTCAATTTCCTAAAAAACATAAAAAGATAAAAAATAATCTTCCTCAACCCCAACCTTAGCGTAGTAACTTCTCACTAGCATTCCTATTCCCTGATAACGATATCAATTCTCGTGGCTTATCCTAATACTACACTACAATGATTAGGTTCTTTGCCTAGGGTGTTGAAAACTTTCTCGATGAAAAGGAAGTTCCTTTGACCCCGAGCAGCGCGTGTAAGCGTTATCAAGTTTTTAGCGCCACGGGGGAATAGAATAGCTAGTTAGATTTCTATCTCGCTTAGGATTCCTTACTTGATTCCTATAAAGTAACTTTTTCTCATTTTAGTTTCCTTGTAGTCTATCCCCTTCTTTGTGTTTGTGTTCAGAAACCCTTTTCATTTGTCGCTATGGCAAGTGAAGTTGCATTTGAATCATTAACAAATGAGGAACAATCAATTTCAAGATTGGATTGCTTTTAATTGTTCTAATGAATTTATGAGTGATCTTAGAGATATCCAAAAGGAGACGGGTGTAAGGTTGGATGGAATTGATAAATTTTGTGCTTGTGTGGCTTCTATTCAACGATCATTGTTAGAATCAACTTCTTTTAGTGAGACCCTCTGGAAAATTTTTGAGAAAAGCCTCCTAAGCATAAACCATCAGTTGTCACAACTTGAGGAAATGGAGAAGGAGGATTTATCAAACCTTAGGCATCATGATCAAAAAGACCTAGTTTTTAAGAACATGGAACCTAAACCCGAACAAGATTGTAAGATGGTTATAGTTGAATTGCCTAGTTGCATGCGTGGGATAGATTTCACCAAAACATATGACACGCGTGAGGAATCCTTTAGGCAAATAGAACATAGTGATCAAATTTTTGAGAATGATTCTTATGAATCAGACCAAGAATTTGAAATGGCTAAAGAAGGATTTGAGATACTTAGGAGTGTATTTGGGTTAGATCATACTAAAACACATGATGAAATTTTAGGAGATCTAGATATAATGGAGAATGAGGTGGAAACTCCAAGCCCACAAGCCTTACCATCACTTGAGGAACACACATTGCCTATAACTTACCCGGAAGAAGTAGAAGAGACTATAGGAACCCCGATTGATATAGAACCTTTGGACCAAACGCCACTAGAGAATGTAGGTTTAGATGCTTGTTATCATGACCTCTCTCTTAGTCCTAGGGAAGTTTTTAATAAACCGGAGCCTCAACCAAAAACCTTACCTAATTTTCCGTCTTTAGATGTGGATCTTGGAATTGAATTAGGCCCCAATCCACCCATCAAAATAAATAGTCCGGGTAGTTGCTTGATAAAGGTGGTAGACTCTAGGCCATGTAGAGTGGAAGCTAATATAGGAGTAACCCATGACCTTACACACTTATATCACCCATTCTTGGTTGATAACAAGAAACATTATGGGTTTAAACCGGGTTTATTAGGTCAAGATGGATCCTTAACTAAGAATCTTTTGAAGTTGATAGAAGATGATCCATTTTAGGAGAGATTTGATTCACCGCTACACCCATAAAATTAGGTAAGGTTAGAATGAATGGAGCACACCTTTGAGCATATAAATCACCCATCACCCTCTCCTCACGTAGCAAATGTCCACCTTAAGGGTGTGTATCGCTACTATCGCCCGCACTTAAGTAAGTGTAGAAAAAACTTCCCCTTTATCCGTTAAATAAGGGTAGAGTCAAGCTCGTGACTCGAACAAAAACAAGCGCTTCTTGGGAGGCAACCCATGTGTATTTGTTTTTCATTTTTATTTTTGTGTCATATATCTTTTCATTATTGTATGTTCTCATGTTTGAATTTGTGAAAAGGCTTTATTTTGTCTTTAATCTCGTCTTAATTACATATAAAGGTATTTTACAAAAGGGATAAGTGTAGGGAAGATTACACACGTTTTTAAAAAAATGTGAACATGAGAATTACGATTATTGAAAAGATAAATATGTGTGATTCAAATGCTTGTATCGAGTCATAATGGATGTTTTGCAGGAAATTTTTTTCCAGATTTTAAAGATAAAAATTTTCCATAATTTTTTCCAGAAAATCGCAGACCAGTTTCTGTCAGGATAACCTGACGGCGTCAGGATCGCAACCTGATGGCGTCAGGAGGAGCAGAAAAAACTTATCTTACTTTCTCTCATTTTCTGTGCTACTTATAAATATTTAGAATTTTCCAGGTCTTAATTTTTCAGAAAATCTGCAAACATCCATTTCACAAGCATTATATCTTATTTAAGTATGGAATTACATCTTGTTGTGATTTTTCTTTGTTTGTTTTGATGCTTTGGGTTGTTTGTTTTCTTAAAGTGTGCAGGTTTTATTTATTAAGAAGAAGATACATAAGATTGGAAGGAGCTTTTAACGCAAACACTCTTCTTGAAGAAAGATTTAGCCACCACTTCACACGGATCCTACCGAGCTAATCTGGGGAGTATTAGTTTCTTTCGTCTTTAATTACCTTCCATTATCATAACTTTGATACTTTCGGGGAACATTGGGGACAATGTTCAGTTTAAGTGTAGGGAGGGAAAATAAAACAGGAACTTTGTAATAAACCATGAGAGATATCGGTTAGGGTAATTTTGGCACCAAATTTAAATTTTTTCATGACATATAGGAGTGGGCCATTAATCTAAATAAAGTGTCTCATGGATAGGAAATTATATGACTAGCACAAAAACTCTTTACCACTTAAATTCCACCCAAAATGTGAGGATCGCCCTTAGATTTATAGGAATTAAAGCATTCATCTTTAATGCTTAGAGTGTGAACCGGTAGTATAATAGATTCTAGAACTTGTTTTGTGATGCATCCCGAGATCGCTAGTAAGACTACACTTGTGTAGTTAGGAATAACTAAATGATAAGAGGCATTAGGATAACCCCTGTTTGATACACCGTAATATAATTACTCCTTCCACATCGGTTGAGTAATTCCCCCACCTTTGCGTTGTACTCATCTTTAGTACACGATACCCTAGTTAACCCCTCGAGCCTATCCTTTTCGCGGTTCTCGTGATGTTTCGGTTTTCGAATATCAATGAAAACATTGTTTACAATCCACCCCAAATGTACACCCAAATCACCTTAGCCTACCTTGTATGCACTCACTTTTAGTGCATTATTATTATCATAATAAACCCTTAGTTCAATTATCTAGTTGCTTACATAAGTTGCTAAGTCGAGTCATATCCTTTGTACAGAGTTTTGGGACGATTGGGACTCATAGGAAAAGTTAAACTTTATGAAATGACGGGAAGGGAACGTTAAATTCAAATTCAATTTATTTGCATAATAATGTACTCCAAGTGTTTTGATCTTTTCAATTCGGGTCAAATTAGTGTTAGAGTAATAAAAACTCAAGTGTAGGGATGTGCCTATAAATCACTGTCATTTTGATGTTATCGTAGAGGATGGTAGAGTAAAAGTGTATGGAAAAATAAAATTAAAAAAGAAGAAGAAAATATATATATATATATATATATATATATATATAGTGTGAAAAAAAAAAAAAAAAAAAAAAAAAACATACGGGCTACCTCCTACATCTATCTTTTAATTTATGTTTGTTTGTTTCAGTTATCTAGAGTTTAGAGTATCGAGTCTTGGCTTAGCAATGCCATTCTTCGCATGCTTGTAACATAAAGATTTTTGACTTGCCACCACTAAATAGCCTGTCCCACCAAACCCTTTGTTTCCCTACCGTAAGCCTATCATTACAACCCTTTAAAAGACCTCTTGGATAGTCTTTCCTAGGTGCTTACGCCAAAGCGATGGAGGTTTGATCTAGTCTCAAGCCTATGGTAATCTATGTACTAGTACCGGTTAAAGAGTGTTTATCTTCCATTTCCAACTTGTTATATTTCATATACACCCGAGATATGTGAGTATCTAAACACCCCATGTGAGGTGCTAGTTTGTAATTTCCGTGCTTGTTATGACTTTTGCGGGGCTTATATGTGTTGTGGATCATTCTAAACTAATGCTTCATGCCTCTAACTTATAAATTGATTGGCTAAAAGCACATTTGCTTGAGGACAAGCAAATACCAAGTGTATGGATATTTGATAAGGTTTTAAAATGTACCTTTTTTAGGGGTCGTTTAAGCCCTTATTTGATCACTTGTGTATCCGTTATTACTTAATATCGTTCCTTTTCACTTTTAGGTATCTTGAAGGCAAATTGCTGGAATGACACTTATTCGGACGAAAAGCGCGAATATCTGAAGAAAATGGCCAAAGTCAAGAATCGAGACACTCAGTGCTTTGGGCCAAGGGACGGCGTCGAGTTCTATTAGAGGCGCCGTCGGACAAATTTTGTGACGACTCGAGCTAAATTGCTCATTTACAAGTGACGGCTTTAGGTTTTCAAAGAGTAGGACGTCGCGGCTGACGGCCTAGATTTGATCGAGACGACGTCGAGAGCGAGAAGAGGACGGCCACAAGCGTGAGGTGATGCCGTCGCAATACTAACGTGGCCAAGACGAAACCCTAATAACGGCGACCAGCGTCACAAATTAAAGGTGACGCCGTCGCATGTGTAATCTTATATATATAATCCGAATTTTTTGGTTTTCGGTGTGTAGTCTTTTGGGTAAAACCTAAACCGAACCAAGGTTGTCTTATACAGATTGTAGGTTCCATACCCTATCTTACATTAAGATAAGTGTTTTACTTCATTAATTCAATTATGTCTTCCTTTGATTGTGTGCATGCTTGCATGTTCTCCATGTCCGGCTAATTTACTTGTGTGTTTGCTTAGGTAATATGAAACTTAGTTATTGAATATTGATTGGTTGTCTCTTATCTTAATTGTGATTGACCTAGTATTGCGATAGGTCATTCGTTGAGCTAATAATGCTTGATTAATCTTTGTTGAACCTTAGTTTACAATCACCTAGAGTAATTTTAGGCTATACATCCAAAGAATACCTTAGATTTAAAGTTTATAAATCCTAGAGATTTTGTAGTCATTAACCTTTGGTAGCTTCAAAGAGTTAGGGACAAACGCATACCCTACGACCTTAGAAACACAACACAATTAAGAATAAGGACGTGACAATTCAACCACCAATAGGAGATAACTAGGGAGTAATAAAGCCTAAGAAAATACATTTTTAATCATCATACGAGCACACAACAATAGACATAGACTACCCTCACCTTAGTTTAGATATATAGATAAGTAGAAGTAATCGGTAGAAATACCAAACCCCCAAATTCATACCCCGAGATTCGTACCTTTCAATTTCCTAAAAAATATAAAAAGATAAAAAATAATCTTCCTCAACCCCAACCTTAGCGTAGTAACTTCTCACTAGCATTCCTATTCCCCAGAGAACGATATCAATTCCGTGGCTTACCCTAATACTACACTACAACTATTAGGTTCCTTGCCTAGGGTGTTGAAAAACTTGCTCGACGAAAAGGAAGTTCCTTTGACCCCGAACGACGCGTGTAGCGTTATCACAACAATTCTTCAACCAAAGGCAAATCCAAAAGAAAGGGTCACATGATTCATGAGATTTCATCCACCGAATCATCTCCCGTAAGAGATAACAATGCTAGAATCCCACCTCAACAAACTCATTCAACAATTGCTAGGAGAACCGCAAGGATTAGTATCAAACCTTTTGGGCTATGAAAAGGGTCATCTAGTTCAAAACCAAACATAGCTAGTTCTAGCAAGCCATCTAAGCCCTCATTCTTTGAGCATGGACCACACTCATTTAACGAACCTATTCCTCACCCAAATCTCTATTCATTAGAGCATTCACCACCAAGAACCTCCCACTCACCAACTTTCTCGTTAAATAGGGAACCACCCACAACACCGACTAGTCCATAATGGGAAACAAGGAACAACCATGGACTTGATCATATGGAGGAAGTTCCATTACCACCACCTCATTTTTAGTAGAACCTCATCCCACATCTCAAAATGAAACCCCGCAATCATTCGTAGAGCCTTCTCAAAACATCCATTTTCTTTCGGTTCCTAATCAAGACAATAATTGTTCAAATTGTCTAAAAACTCAAGGACTTGTTCAAGAAGTACGAAATGAGTTGCATTTCATGTTCAATCACCTTCTTGAAAGATTGGAACAAACCAACAAGTCTATTCATCCTTAGACTCGGGCACTTTGTTGCATTCTAGGCTTTAGTAACTTATTAGTAGAAAATATATGGCTAAATCATTCTCTTAGTTTTAGAGATTTGTTGATTGTCTCGTTGTTTTATTGAATGATAACATATTTGCCTTACCTTTCTGAGTATATGTTTGTTGGTTTTATACATATCTCGATCTTATATTTAGCATTGCTTGATATATCAGATGAGTGTCTAAATACTCATCATTTTGTAGATCTTCAAAATTTAGAATGCCAAAACATCCGAAACACTCAACAAATGCATCAAAATGATGAAAATATCACAAAAAGTGTTTTATGTGTTTTAAATGCAAAATACCAAAATCGATGAAAAGCGTATCAAGTTTGCATAATTGGCATCGTTTGATTTAATTTAGTCCCCAAGTTTAAAAAGTTGTCAAAATGCATCAAAATGATGTCCACGGTATATCAAAATAAAGAAAAATATCATTTTAAGTCCTTAGTTGGATTCATAAAGTTGTCAAAACAAGTCCTTGAAATTTAAAATTGCAAAATTACAAATTTAGTCCTTTAAGTTTGAAAATGGCAAAATGGTCCTTGGACATTTAAAATGGAAAATAATCATCATTGGTCCTTGTACTATTCATATATGGCAGGTTTGGTCCTTATGATAACTTTGAAATATTGTCAAGATCAGTCCTTAAGTTTGGCGATTACACAAATGGTCCTTGTCATTAAACAAACCAAATGACCCTTTCTTTGCATTTAGAACCCACCATAACCAAAAGACTAAACCAATACACCTTGACCCCCATTTTGGACCCCGTCTATAATATCCCAAAGTCGAAAATAGTCAAAGGCGCCAAATACCACTTCCATTGTTCATCGTCTTCACACAACTCGTAATACCAAAACCGGATGGTTTTACCTCTTTTCAACACTCCACTGTCTTCCATTTGTATACCAACCCTTAAAACCTCCACATCCATCCAAGACCCATTAATTAGTAAAACACCTTCAAAAGAAAATGGCGCCAAAATTGCCATTTGGCAATTATGATGATCTGGATTAAATCAATGGTTGGATTGAGATGGGATTTGTTCGAGGTGTCGACGAGTCAAATGAGATCAATAAATACAAGTGGGAAGCAATGTAAAGACTTATCTAGAGTAATTTTAATTTCTTAATGTCGTTTTAGTTCAATTTTAAATTTCGATGTATGTTTAAGCTTTCAAGCTATGTAATTCAAGTTTTTAATGTATAATTAAGCTTTTGCGAACATCAATTTCAAGTTTTACTTACCATTTCGGTTTATGCAAAAATTCTTATTTCAAAAATCTCATGAATGATTACAATGTTGTTGTTAGTTGTTGTTTTGACCTGATTAAGCCCACATAAGCTCCTAGAAAGCTTATTCAAGCTTTTAGAAACACTAAAAATCAGTTTAGTACCAAAAACCAAAAATCACCAAAAATACCAAATAAATAGTAAAAAAATAAAAAAAAAAAGCAATAAAGATGGTGTTCAAAGCTGGAGCAGGGTAGATTTTGGATTGCCCTTTGGTTTAGAGCTTATTGGGAAGCTATAGGGTGTGTTTGTATACCTCAGTTCTCAGTTTTCATTTGGAATCAAACTTGTAAGCTTAATTCTCCATTTTGGCAATTCACTATAGAACTGCTTATTATAGCTTATCCCTGTGTTCTTTGTGCTTATTTGGTGTGAATTAGTGATATTCTAGCTTAATATTACATACTTGCTCTTTTTAATTTAAAGTCACTAAAATTTTATTTTAACAATCAAAAGATCATAGTTGTCATACCTCGGTTTTATGATGTTAAAGTTGTTGTTTAATGTCTATTTAGTCCTAGTAATTGATATTATAAGGTATGTTATCTATGGCATGGTTTCAATCTTTGATTTGCTTTGAAAATTTCAAAAAGTTTAGTTAAGGGTGTTTGGTTTACTTTGTTTAAGCGTGATAAAGTTTGTTATGTTCGGTGTTATTGATTGTTGTTTGTCAATCTAGGTCTTATTAGTTCATAGAAACATAGAAAACCGGTGGTCTTTTGTGAAAAAGTCAAAATCACCTTGATTACTCCTTGATCATTATAGCTGTTGAATTTTCATGATTCATGATCATGATTCCATGTTCATAAGTTGTTACCATTGATCAAATCGGTCTTCTTTCACCTTAAAACATCATATTCAGTTGGCAAACCAAGATCAAAGTTCATTTAAGTCAAACTTGGCAAAATTGTTAAAAGTCAAATTTGAAAAGTCCGTTTTCACTAAATGGGAAGATTTTAATTGATTCATTTCGGTTCAATTTAAGTGAAAATCTGGTTTTATAACTTCAACTGGTCTAGTTTCTTTATATCATTTTATAGATTTTTGCAAATTTTTTATAAGCCCTAAAATGGCTTGTCAAAATGGCTACAAATCCCCTGTACACACTCAGTGTATACTGAGTGTGCACAGGTCAATTGCAGGGCTTATCACAAGCTCATTTTAGTTTATATTGGTCTCATCTTTGGTTTATAGGTAGCTAGCCAGGTCTAGTGTAGGATCCAACTTTTGGTTTTGAAGCTCAGCTTATTGAGTAGCTTATTCTTGGTCTTAAACCTAGTACACAAAACCTTTTTTGGCTTGAGTGAAATCATCATATCTGTAATCAGTACTTAAAGGGTTTAGGATAGTTGTATTTAGTTTCTTTTGAGTATTTATAGCTTATTATAGGTTTTGTGATAGTTTGGTGCTCATTTGTGGCTTTTGGCTTATTTGGAGTGCTTATTTATAAGCAGTTGCCTTCTGATTTCATATTCTCACACATAAGCATATGTTTTATATTTTTATAGACTTAGAATATTATTTGAGACTTTTCCTGAATTTTTCATATTTTTCTAGTTCATTTTGCTATTTTTCTTCATTTTAAATAGTTTTTAAGTCTTTTAAATAGCTTTTAATACAAATAAATCGAAAAAGCTTAAAAAATTATGTTTTCAATTTTCATAGATTAAGATAAATATAAAAGTCAAAAAGTAATTTTCCAGAATTTTCTTAGCTTAAATAGTATTTTCTAGCATTTTAATTAGTTTTAAATAGTATTAAATTCATAATAAATACATAAAAGTCTAAAAATATATTTTCAGTTTTAAAACAATTTTATCATATTTTAGATTTTTATAAGTTATAATTTCATTTTCTTGGTTAATTCTATATTTTCTTATATTTTAGTGCATTTTAAATACTTAATAAATAGTTTTTAATTAATAATAATTAAATAAATAGTTTTAAAAATAATTTTCTTTTTCTAATAATTTTATATTATTATTAGGATTTTAAAAATATAATTTTCATATTTGTAGACCTTTTATTTCTTAAAACTCACGTTTTATTTTGTACGTTTACGTAATTTTATTTAAACGTACGTTTTAGGTTGTAAACGTTCATCATTTTAAAAATAGTGATAGCGTTTATTTAATATATTTTAACTTTTTAATTTCCTTTAATTTGCATTTAAGTCGCTGTAATTTATAGATCTTTTCTTTAGGTATAATTATCCATCAAAATCCTTACTGATCACTATCCTTAGTGATTATTCGACATCTGTCTGTGTGAAACACCAATTCATCCTCCGTGGGACTTAACGACCGAGGAATCCACTATATTCCTCGATCTTTAATTGCATTTTGTGTTTGCCTTTGTTTTAAGTTTCTTACGGTTAGCCATTCATGAGTGGCTAGCTTGTGTGAGATAACTTGCGGTTTGGGAGCGAATCAAATTTTAGGCGCATTGCCGGGAGGTCAGTAAGCGTGTTTTTAACAGTTTTCAGACCCGTACTTGTACATATACCATCGTTTGTAAACAGTTTTTTGTAAAGTTAATCATAAATCAAAAAGTTCATTAACACTTTTCCTAAAGTGTTAAAAACACCAAAAACAATATAAAACAACAAAACAATCATAACGTTTTCTAGCTTGTGTTTCTTTTAAGGTGATTCTTAAAGAAATACGATTTGGTTAAAACGAGACGATACCAAAAATATTGTCCAAAATTTTTTAAACCATCAAGACAAATCATTACCTACGTCTTTTCGGTGGTACTTAATTTATACATAAAATCAACCACCGCAAATCAAGGCGATACACCTACTAACTGGGGTGTGACCATAATAAGTTCCCGAACCACGATTTAAAACTTGCCTTTGTGTCCTTGTGATTTGGTGTACCTTTTCAAAAAGCCATTTCATTTGTGATTATTGGTTAAGTTCACTTGTCGTTTTGCCTCGCATTTGTTTTGGCGATTTTTATACTTAGTGCATGCGCACTCGTTCTTCCAGTTCTACAAGTCCACTTTACGAGCTTGCAAACATTCCTCGTGAGCGTGAGGGCGTTCGCTCCTTCACCGTGGATCGAGGCGTCTACCACCACCACCTCCGTCGAAATGGCGGAAGACAAGCCGATGAATGAGCTTCTCCAAGCACCCATCGAGGTTACGGAGATGCCATTATTGTCCCGACCATTGTGGGCGATACTTTGAGCTCAAAACCGGGTTGCTTAATCGGTAACCCAAAGCCAATTCTATGGTTTTGAGCGGGATGATCCTCATGCACACATTCGATGGTTTAACAAGATTGCATCTACCATCAAATACAAGAATGTCCACATGAAGCCATTAAGCTTCTTCGTTCCCATTCTATCTAGAGGACAAGCCGAAATTGGCGAGAAACAACCCCTCGTTCCATTGAGACATGGGAAGATCTAGTCACTAAGTTCGTTAACGAATTCTATCCTCCATCCCGAACTACAAGTCTTAAGAATGAGATAATGAAATTTTCTCGAGATTTGATGAATTATTCGGGAGGCATGGGATCGTTACAAAGAATTGCTCATAAGTGTCCACATCATGGTTTTACCGAGTTAATGCAAATGGATACTTTCTATAATGGTGCGAGACAAGTGACCAAGACTCTTTGAATGCCTCCATGGAGGTAATTTCCTTAGCAAAACCACAAAAGAAGCCTTACAAATCATTGAAAACAAGTCCCGGTCCGCCTTTCCGCACAAAGACATATCGGACTCGGTCTAATCTTGGACCTTCTACTTCATCTCCGTGAGTACATCTAGCACCGATGCCAAGATTGATAAACTCACGGATATTGTTCGAGCTTTGGTTCTTGCTAACCAAAAGAAAGTCACTTTCACTCAAACACCATCACATGGTGAAGTGAAGAAAGTTGAAGTTTGTGTTACTTGTGGTGGTCCTCATGCATACTACAATCGTATCGCCACCGATGGTAGTCCGTTTGAAGCCAATGCTATAGCCGGTACTTCAAATCAAGGAGGTAATCAATACCGTCCTCAAAATGAACCAAGCTACCGTGCTAACACTTATCGAGCACCACCGGTTTAACGAGAATCCTAACATACGAATCGAATCGAATCAACCTAGAATGAACCAAGGTTATCAAAACCAAGGTAATTTCTATCTGGACCCAATCAAGGTTTCCAACATCAAGGAAACCTTAATCAAAACAATTTTAATCGAGGAATCAATTTCATGGGAATGTGAATTCTAATCAAGGAATTTTCAACAACAAGGTCCAAATCAAAACATCCGACCTCAAAATTTCCTCCACATCCTCCAGTACCATCATCGATGAGTTATTGAAGCAATTCATGAAATCCCAAGATGAAATGAGCAGTTGTTGGTCACCAGATCGGCGATCTCAAGAAGTCTTTAAATGATCAACCCTCGGGCTCGGGAAAACTTCCGAGCAACACGATCGCTAACCCGAGGGGCGATGCTAAAGCGATCACAACCGAAGTGGTGTTTCATACAATGGACCCGCTATTCCTACTACCTCTTCTTCTTCTCTCCCGAAGGTATTGGAAAGTGAACACGAGGCAAAAAGGACAAGGAACTTCCTAATAATAACGGAGGAACCAATGATGTCCATCCTCAAGTTGTCCGAAACCCAAATCCGATCCAGAGTTGTTTTAAACCACTGTAGTTCCGTTGAAAATACCAAATCCAAATCTTCTATTCCTTACCCATCACGTTTGAATGAGCAAAAGCTCGTGAAAAAGCCGGTCATCAAATGGACAAATTTTTCAAATTTTCCAAGAACTACATTTTGACATAAGCTTTGCGGATGCTATCATGCCGATGCCCAAGTTTGTATCAACTCTCAAACACATGTTAAGCAACAAGGAAAAGTTGTTTGAAATGGCTAAAACTCCTCTAAACAAGAAGCGCTCTGCGGTTATCACGAAGAAGCTTCGAAAAGCTTGGAGATCCGGAAAATTTCTCTTACCTTGTGTATTTCTAGGAATGGTTGAATGCTTTGCCTTAGCAGATCTTGGTGCAAGCATCAATCGATGCCTTATTCAATATGGAAGAAACTTTCTCTTCCGGAACTTACTCTACATGCATGACTCTTGAGCTTGCGGATCGTACAATATCCCGTCCTCTTGGCATTGCCGAGGGCGTATTTGAAAGTAGGAAAGTTCCATTTTCCGGTGACTTCGTGGTTGTTGATTTTGATGCGATCATCGGGTTCCTCTCATTGTTGGTCGAGGATTCACGAGAATGGGCCGTGCTCTCATTGATGTATTTGAGCAAGAAATCACATTACGTGTTGGTAATGAAGCTGTCACCTTTAACCTTGATCGGACTTGAGGTACTCCGCAAATTATGATTACGAGTCGGTTAACCGAATAGATATCATTGATGTTGCTTCGAAGAGTACTCTCAAGAAGTTCTTGGTTATTTTCATAATTCTTGAGTGGGATCTCACTACATCTTCTCAACCTATCATAGCCAATTCTCCTCCTCTCACTCCGTTTGAGGAAGCAACTTCATCTTGGAAGAGATTGAAGCATACTTGGCTAGTGATTTTGTTCCATGGGAAATTGATCACGCTCCAATTGACATTGAGGGGGACATACTTCTCATTGAGAAGTTGCTTAATGATGATCCATCATCGACCCCTCACACTAGTGATTCAATTCGATGAGATTAATCAAAATGAGATTAATACGGAGGAGATATTCTTCTTGAGAAGTTGTTAAATCATGACATTTCGCCTCCACTCCCTCCGTCGAGAGCTTCATAACAAGGAAGTCAAGTCGGTTGAGAAAAGCGAAGAATTTCACGAGGTTGAGCTTAAGGACTTACCACCTCATCTCGAGTATGCATTTCTTGAAGGTGATGATAAATTACGGTCATTATTGCTCGAGATTTGAGTAAAGATGAAAAAGCTACTCTCATAAAGATCTTGAAGTCACACAAGCAAGCAATTGCTTGGAAACTCTCCGACATTAAGGTATCAACCACGAATTTTGTACTCACAAAATCTTGATGGAGGATGACTTCAAACCAAGATTCAACATCGAGAAGAGTAAATCCAAAATCCATGATGTTATCAAGCAGAGGTCATCAAACTTCTTGATGCAGGATTGATTTACCCAATCTCAGATAGTCCTTGGGTTAGCCCAATTCATTGTGTTCCTAAAAAGGGTGGCATAACTGTTGTCACGAATGAAGATAACGAGTTAATTCCAACTCGATTGGTTACGGGATGGCGTGTTTGCATTGACTATCGTAAGTTGAATGACGCTACCCGTAAAGACCATTTTCCTCTACCCTTTATGGACCAAATGCTTGAGAGATTAGCATGGAACGAATACTATTGTTTCCTTGATGGTTTCTCAGGGTACTTTCAGATCCCCATTGATCCAAAGGATCAAGATAAAACTACATTCACCTGCCCATACGGAACTTTTGCCTACAGACGTATGCCTTTTGGCTTATGTAATGCTCCTGGCACGTTCCAACGATGTATGATGGCCATTTTCCACGACATGATCGGGGAAACAATGGAGGTATTTATGGATGATTTCTCGGTCATTGGGGACTCGTTTTAAACATGTCTCTCCCATTTAGAAAAAATGCTTCAAAGGTGTGAAGACACAAATCTTTGTCTAAATTGGGAGAAAAGCCACTTTATGGTCAAAGAAGGCATAGTCCTTGGCCATAAGATTTCAAAAAATGGGATTGAGGTCGATAGAGCAAAAGTCGATGTTATTGCTAAGCGCCTCATCCTACTACCGTCAAAGGTATTAGGAGTTTTTAGGTCATGCCGGTTTCTATCGCAGATTCATACAATATTTTTCTAAAATCGCCTGACCTATGACTCATCTTCTTGAAAAGATGCTCCTTTTATCTTCTCACCGAGTGCATCAAAGCTTTTGAAACATTAAAGAAAAAGCTTCTGAAGCACCCATTCTCGTTGCTCCATTGGGACTTGCCTTTTGAGCTCATGTGCGATGCAAGTGATTTTGCTATCGGTGCGGTCTTAGGGCAACGTAGAGCTAAGCATTTTCACCTATCCACTACGCAAGTAAGACTATGGTCAAGCTCAACTCATTACACCACCACGGAAAAGAATTACTAGCCGTGGTGTATGCATTTGAGAAATTTCGGCCGTACTTAATCTTGACCAAATGTGTAGCGTATACGGATCACTCGGCTCTCAAATATCTCTTTGCAAAACAAGATGCAAAGCCGAGATTGCTCGTTGGGTTCTCCTCCTCCAAGAATTTGATATCATCATACGTGATAAAAAGGAGCCGAGAACACTGGTGGCGATCATCTGTCGATTAGAGAACCCTCACCAAGATGTTTTCGAGAAAAAGGAAATAAATGAAACATTTCCTCTCGAGGCACTCAATGCGGTTTCTTTTCGTGGAAATTCTACTACCCCATGGTTTCTTGACTTCGCAAATTACCATGCGGGTAACTTCATAGTGAAAGGGATGTCGACCCAGCAGAAGAACAAATTCTTCAAAGATGTTAAACATTACTCGGGACGACCCTTCTTATTCAAAATCATGCGGATCAAGTCATCCGAGCGGTGTGTTTATGGACAAGAAGCTCTTGACATTCTCAAAGCTTGCCATCTTTGGACCCATGGGGCCATCATAGTCCAAACTACACCGCCAAAAAGGTGTTTGATTCCGGGTTTTATTGGCCCACTATCTATAAGGATGCCCACGATTTTGTCAAAGCTTGTGACGCTTGTCAACGTCACGGAAATATCTCTCAAAGAAATGAAATGCCACAAAATGCCATTCAAGTTTGTGAGATCTTTGACATCTGGGGTATTGATTTTATGGGGCCATTTCCATCTTCTCGAGGTAACAAATACATACTCGTGGCTGTTGACTATTTGTCAAAATGGGTTGAAGCAAAAGCTTTACCTACCAATGATGCCCGAGTTGTTGTGAAATTTTTGAAATCTCTTTTGCCGGTTTGGAACTCACGAGCGATAATCGGTGATCGTGGTACACATTTCGCAATGACCAATTTGATCGTGTCATGCAAAAGTATGGTGTTACCCACCGTCTCTCGCATACCACCCCAAACAAGTGGGCGGTGGAAGTTTCCAACCGTGGTATTAAAAGAATTCTTGAAAGGACGATGGCGAAAATCGTGCATCCCGGTCGGATAAACCGGATGACGCTCTGGGCCTTCCGTCTGACTTACAAAACACCCATCGGGTGTACTCCATACAAGCTAGTGTACGGAAGGCATGTCATCTTCCGATTGAGCTAGAGCACAAGGCATCTTGGGCCTGAAGCATGCCAATTTCGATATTCAGACGGTGGTGATCACGAAAAGTTCAAATGAATGAATTAAATGAACTCCGTGATCAAGCATACGAGAACTCTTTGATCTACAAACAAAAGACAAAGAAGATTCATGACTCTAAAATCAAGAACCGCGTTTTCAACGTTGGTGATCGAGTCCTTCTTTTCAATTCTAGATTGAAGATTTTCTCGGAAAGCTCAAGTCCGTTGGTGCGGTCCATTTACAATCACTAAGGTTTATCCTTATGGCACCATTGAGTTATCTCACCGATGGTCCAAATTTTAAAGTGAATGGTCATCGATTAAAGCATTATTTTGGAGAGGACATTCCACCGTGATTGTCCGGATCTACAAACTTTCCCATGAACCAATAAATGCGGGATTGAGTCAAGCTAGTGACTCGGGAATAAAAACAAGAGCACACACCATATGGGTTTTCACCCATGTTTCATCTTCTTACCTTTTCTACCACCCTAGTGTGGGGAGTTGCCCATTGTTGTTTATAAATCTCTAAAAAAAAAAAAAAAAAAAAAGTGTATATATCAAAACAAAATAATGGCATAATATTTCCCTTTTATGTTCTATGTTTCGGCATAACCGCGGTACTTTGAATATTGAGGGCAATATTCATTTCTAAGTGTGGGGAATTCTCACGAATTTTATCATGTAATTATTCCACCCAATTCCCGTTTTGGCCAAATTTTTTTTTTTTGGAGTAAGGGTTTTCACTTACTTAGCAAATGGTAATCATCCGCCATGTCTAACCCACATAAGGATTGGCTAATCCAGAGCAAACGGCTCTTAGTAAAGATATCTCAAATCCGTTTATGGCTTGCAATTTGCCCAAAATTGTATGGTGTTCAACTCACCATATCTTTAAACTAGTGAAAAGTTGGCTAGCCCGCAAGTTTATGGCTTGTGGTAAAGGCGATTGAAATCCATAATTGGTAATCACTCACCAAAGATAATATTGATAATTTATCTAAGAGTTGGCTAGTCCGAAGCAAGCGGCACGGTAAAGACAAATCAAAACCGTTGATGACTTATGATTTGCTCAAAATCATTTGGTTATCATTGTACCAAGGTTCTTACTTGAACTGAAACAATTGGCTACTCGAAGTAATGGCTTTTGGTAAAGAGATTCAAATCCATTAATTTTTCTCAAAACATTGCTAGGGACTAGCAATAGCTTAGTATGGGGATTGATGAGTGTCTAAATACTCATCATTTTATCTTATTTAGAATGCCAAAACATCCGAAACACTCGAAATGCATCAAAATGATGAAAATATCACAAATAAGTGTTTTATGTGTTTTAAATGCAAAATACCAAAATCGGTGAAAACGTATCAAGTTTGCATAATTGGCGCTTTAGTCCCCAAGTTTAAAAGTTGTCAAAAGCAGTCCCGGGTATATCAAAATAAAGAAAAATATCATTTTAAGTCCTTGGGATTCATAAAGTTGTCAAAACAAGTCCTTGAAATTTAAAATTGCAAAATTACAAATTTAGTCCCTTAAAGTTTGAAAATGGAAAAATGGTCCTTGGACATTTAAAATGGAAAATAATCATCATTGGTCCTTGTACTATTCATATATGGCAGGTTTGGTAATTATGATAACTTTGAAATATTGGCAAGATCAGTCCTCAAGTTTGGCGATTACACAAATGGTCCTTGTCATTAACAAAAGCCAAATGACCCTTTCTTTGCATTTAGAATAAACCATAACCAAAAGAACCACCAATACACCTTGACCCCCATTTTGGACCCCTTTCTATAATATCCCAAAGTCGAAAATAGTCAAAAAATAAATACCACTTCCATTGTTCATCGTCTTCACACAACTGAATACCAAAACCGGTGGTTTTTACCTCTTTTTCAACACTCCACCTGTCTTCCCAGCTGTATACCAACCCCTTAAAACCTCCACATCCATCCAAGACCCATTAATTAGTAAAACCTGCTCAAAAGAAAAATGGCGCCAAAATTGCCATTTGGCAATTATGATGATCTGGATTAAATCAATGGCTGGATTGAGATGGGATTTGTTCAGAGGTGTCGACAGAGTCAAATGAGATCAATAAATACAAGTGGGAAGCAATGTAAAGACTTATCTAGAGTAATTTTAATTTCTTAATGTCGTTTTAGTTCAATTTTAAATTTCAGTGTATGTTTAAGCTTTCAAGCTATGTAATTCAAGTTTTTAACGTATAATTAAGCTTTTCTGAACATCAATTTCAAGTTTTACTTACCATTTCAGTTTATGCAAAAATTCTTATTTCAAAAATCTCATGAATGATTACAATGTTGTTGTTAGTTGTTGTTTTGGGTGATTAAGCCCATAAGCTCCTAGAAAGCTTATTCAAGCTTTTAGAAACACTAAAAATCGGTTTAGTACCAAAACCAAAATCACCAAAATACCAAATAAATAGTAAAAAAAAAAGCAATAAAGATGGTGTTCAAAGGTTGAAGAAGGGTAGATTTTGGATTGCCCTTTGGTTTAGAGCTTATTGGGAAGCTATAGGGTGTGTTTGTATACCTCGGTTCTCGGTTTCATTTGGAATCAAACTTGTAAGCTTAATTCTCCATTTTGGCAATTCACTATAAAGTCCTTATTATAGCTTATCCTGTGTTCTTTGTGCTTATTTGGTGTGAATTAGTGATATTCTAGCTTAATATTACATACTTGCTCTTTTTAATTTAAAGTCACTAAAATTTTTATTTTAACGATCAAAAGATCATAGTTGTCATACCTCGGTTTTATGATGTTAAAATTGTTGTTTAGTATCTATTTAGTCCTAGTAATTGATATTATAAGTATGTTATCTATGGCATGGTTTCAATCTTTGATTTGCTTTGAAAATTTCCAAATCATTTTAGTTAAGGTGTGTTTGGTTTACTTTGTTTAAGCGTGATAAAGTTTGCTTATGTTATTGTTATTGATTGTTGTTTGTCAATCTAGGTCTTATTAGTTCATAGAAACATAGAAAACCGGTGGTCTTTTGTGAAAAAGTCAAAATCACTTTTGATTACTCCTTGATCATAAGCTGTTGAATTTTCATGATTCATGATCATGATTCCATGTTCATAAGTTGTTACCATTGATCAAATCGTCTTCTTTCACCTTAAAACATCATATTCAGTTGGCAAACCAAGATCAAAGTTCATTTAAGTCAAACTTGGCAAAGCTTTAAAAGTCAAAATTTGAAAAGTCCGGTTTCAATAAACGGGAAGATTTTAATTGATTCATTTCGGTTCAATTTAAGTGAAAATCTGGGATTTTATAACTTCAACTGGTCTAGTTTCTTTATATCATTTTTATAGATTTTGCAAATTTTTATAAGCCCTAAAATGGCTTGTCAAAATGTATACAAATGCACACACTCGAGTATCTTGAGTGTGCAGAGCAATTTAGAGCTTATCACAAGCTCATTTTAGTTTATATTGGTCTCATCTTTGGTTTATAGGTAGCTAGCCAGGTCTAGTGTAGGATCCAACTTTTGGTTTTGAAGCTCAGCTTATTGAGTAGCTTATTCTTGGTCTTAAACCTAGTAGCTGGAAACTGTTTTTGTACTTGAGCTCAAATCATCATATCTGTGTAATCAGTACTTAAAAGGTTTAGGATAGTTGTATTTAGTTGCTTTTGAGTATTTATAGCTTATTACAGGTTCTGTGATAGTTTGGTGCTTATCTGTGGCTTTTGGCTTATTTGGAGTGCTTATTTATAAGCAGTTCACTTGATTTCATATTCTCACACATAAGCATATGTTTTTATATTTTTATAGACTTAGAATATTATTTGAGACTTTTCACGAAATTTTCATATTTTTTAGTTCGGTTGCTATTTTTCTTCATTTTAAATAGTTTTAAAGTCTTTTAAATAGCTTTTAATACAAATAAATCGGAAAAAGCTTCAAAAATTATGTTTTCAATTTTCATAGATTAAGATAAATATAAAAGTCATAAAAGTATTTTCCGAATTTTCTTAGCTTAAATAGTATTTTCTAGCATTTTAATTAGTTTTAAATAGTATTAAATTCATAATAAATACATAAAAGTCTAAAAATATATTTTCAGTTTTAAAATAAGTTTTATCATATTTTAGATTTTCTAAGTTATAATTTCATTTTTCTATGTTAATTTTATATTTCTTATATTTTAGTGCATTTTAAATACTTAATAAATAGTTTTAATTAATAATAATTAATAAATAGTTTTAAAATAATTTTTTTTTCTAATAATTTTCTTTTATTATTATGATTGTAAAAATATAATTTTCATATTTTTAGACCTTTTATTTCTTAAAACTCACGTTTTATTTTGTGCGTTTACGTAATTTTATTTAAACGTCGTTTTAGGTTGTAAACGTTCATCAATTTAAAAATAGTGATAGCGTTTATTTAATATATTTTAACTTTTAATTTCCTTTAATTTGCATTTAAGTCATTGTAATTTATAGATCTTTTCTTTAGGTATAATTATCCATCAAAATCCTTCTTGATCACTATCCTTAGTGATTATTCGACATCTGTCTGTGTGAAACACCAATTCATCCTCCGTGGGACTTAACGACCGAGAATCCACTATATTCCTCGATCTTTAATTGCATTTTGTGTTTGCGAAATTGTTTTAAGTTTCTTACGGTTAGCCATTCACAAGTTGTCGACTGAGTGATTAAACTTGACTGTTTGGGGCGAACCGGTCCCAAATGAAAATCAACTGTGCGGAAATAAATTTGTTACAATTCAAACGATGTTTTAAAGTATATGAAACCCAAGTGAAACGCGTCGTCACCACGACTCTATGATATGTCCACATGCATGCCATGAAGTGAATGCCTTAGATACGAGATAAAACATGCTAAAAGTGTCAACACAAAGGTTGAGTGAGTTCATAGAGTTTGTGTTGAAATGTAAAGCCTTTCAAAATCGTTTATGCAAGAAAGGCATTGTAAATCCACTCGGTTCAAGTTCCGCCCATACAAAACTTGCAACCTGTGTGTTCACAACCCAATCGCCGAAATGTGTATAGTTTATGATCAAGCGCATGATGTCAAATGAATTTACAAAATAGTACATAACTTAATGTATCCATAGTTACTTAATATAACACATAATTCGTACGGTTTCAAATTGTTCCATGACCATTAGTTCAGGATGGTACCAAGACCATTAGACCATGATTGTACCAAGTCCGTTAGTACATGACTATACCAAGTCCGTTAGTTCATGACTATACCAAGTCCGTTAGTTCAACATTATCCAAGTCCGTTAGATCGTGATCATACCAAGTCGATTAGCTCAATGATTCATGATATAGAAATTCTAAGTATGGCGATCTTGTTGCCGTATGACTAACATTCGATTCGAGATAAATATATAGTTTGCAAATAATCATGTTTGCCATAAAAGTTATTGAGCATGTATCTCCCCAAAGAGTTTAATAAAAGTATTAAAACAAGAAAAGTGGGGCTATGACTCACTTGGACAATGATGCGATGGCAAAGTGAGTACAATCGAAATGTAGCGTGAATCTCGGCCGACCTATTATGAATGATATGATATGTAATAAGTCATGATGTAATGTTATGCATGCAATTCGGATGATATTTATACCACTTATGTATTTTTGAAAATAATGCTTTTCGTCGAAAATAATTCTTATAACGTCTTGACAATTTAATAATTACTTTTCAAGCATTTATGTTGAAATGATATCATAAGATAATCATTTAATGATTCATTATGAAATTATAACTTTTCGTCGTAAAATAATGTCATTTGAAGAATTCATAAAAGTGACTAAACAACCTCGAAAAGCTAGTCGTAAAATGGTGTCGTCGAGTGTTTGAAACGAACTCAACGGTTTCTGAAGCTCGTATGATTATCTCAAAGTTTTAGTGTTTAAGTTTTCATCCTAGAGGTCTCGATCACAAAGGAAAATATAAGTTAAGTGTGGTACTTATGTCCCAAAATATAGTTTAAGGATGGTTTTCGACAAAGTTTAAGCGACCGTAATTAATTCATTACAACTCCGCTAAACAAACAGTCGGACATTTTGGAAAATATACTTGGCGAACTCACTTTTATTAAAAGACATCACTTTATAAAAATTTCTACATCATTGTTAAAAACAACCTTTAACTTGGTCTCTAGTTTTGCCGTAAAACTTGCCTATTAGAAATAATATAGTTTTTCTTATATAATAAAGTTACGGCAACTTTTGTAAACGTGCATAATTTAATCGTTACAAATCCGTCTTCTACGTTTTAAAGGTCCTTAGCTTTGTATCGAAGTATACTAACATATTTTTGACAAGTCGAAATAATTTACAACGCCCAAGCTTCATTTTTTACTCGTACAAAATAAGCAATGCATGCTGAAATTTCCAGAAAATTATAGTTTTCGTCGCCAACTTGAAAATTTCATAACTTCTTCGTTATAGCTCCGTTTTAATCCGTTCAAGCGGCCACGTTTTCGTTTTAAAGTATATTTTCTAAATATCTAGGCCAAAAATTTTTACCTACTGTCGGATTTTCCATATTTTGAAAATAAGGACAGACCCTTTTGCAAACTTGTCGAAATGAGTTTTTCTCGCGCCAAACCTATTCTAACCCATTCAAAACAACTCCGAAGCTATTCTAATCCTACCATACACCTTCTTAGGGTGTCATGGGTTCCTAGACATCACCATAACTAATATATAACAAGGAGTAATTATAGGATGACTTATATATACATAACTCTTAAAATCAATGAAAAAGTGGTATAAACCTCATGAGACTTGCATGTTTTCTCAAATAAAAATGAAATGACCATAACAATGAATATGAAATATTATGATGAATATGAATGCTTACTAGTAACTTGATGAGGTTTATGAGAACAAAGTATTTTTCCTAATCACCCAAGGTTTATATTGCAAAACCTTAAACAAAGAGTGACACTAGTGTGTTAAAACCTTGTCTTGAAAATTTTTTGTGATGATCCTCCTTGGTCTTTGGTTGGCCGGTTTTGAGAGAGAAGAGAGGAAGCAAAAAGAGTTTTGATCTTACTTGAGAAAAAAATGAGGTGAAATGAGTTTAGATACTTAGTATAATAAAGTAAACTTGAAAGATATTTGCAAGACTTCATGACTCACCCTCCTTGTCGACAAGGAGGTGTTAATCATAGCAATTTTTTTTTTTAATATGTTTAAGTGTAATGTTTAGTAAAGTTAATTGAAGTTAAATGAGAACTTGTAGACACATTTGAGTATATAGGGTAGCGTTAACTAAAAATAAATTTTCACGGGTCAAGATAAAATATATTGAGGTCATAAAAATTATAAAAATACATTTCTTGCAAAATTTGAGTGAAATAATAATTATCGTGTAATATTTAAGAAAACCGTCGTAATTATATAAATATAACAATTTATATACAAAATAAATTTAAAACACTGGGTAAACTCATAATATTATTTTTATAACTTAATATGAGTATAAAAATATATCGGGATAATTTTTGGAAGTATCGGATCAATTGTTCAAAATAATAATTTACGCGATAACGTTTATTTAATAAGAAAAATAAACGTTTAATGGAAAATGCAAACCCATGCATAATATTGATATGAAATGATGTTATTGATGATATGTAGACTAAATCTAGTCTATATGAAATGTCCTCGATAAAATGTTCATGAATTCGCAGCTAAATTAATGTTACGCGAATTTGATACTCGTAAACGTAATTTACGATAAATGATGAAATAGTGAAACTTTTAAAGTTTGTAAAATGACCTGAAATTACGAGTTGTCACAGTTTATATTTACTTGACGCCCTCACAAAGGGATGAATTCGTCAAGGGGGAGTTAAGACGAGAACCATTCCCGTCACTTGCTCACTTTACATTTTTTCTTTTTACATGTTTTTTCTTAAAACTTTGTGTTAGTTTCTTTTCGATGCTCTTTCTGTTTCGACAAAAGGGAGAAGAGAGTAAAACTCAATTCGAACTTTTACTAATTTTAGTTTTCCTTAAAATAATTTTATGTTTTGTCATCAACAAAAGGGAGATTGTTAATACAAATAAGCCGTAAAAATGTTTATTTATATTTTACGATCTTCTAATGTTTTGTCGATAACAAATGTAAAATCATTTTAACGAAACAAATAAAATACGTAATTAGTTTAAGCCAATAGTTTTCTAACACACTTACGTTTTCACATAAAACACTAAAACATGTATAAGTGATTTTATGATTAAGTAATATATATGTACAACAACTAGTGTTTACATATTGGGTAAAATATATACACAACTTGTATATATTATATAAATGGGTAAAAACTACAACCCATTGAAAAATTCACAACCCATGGTATTGACCCATACCCATTTGACTAGGTACATTGCACTCATGAGATACATTAGATCTAGTAAAAGACCCATGGATCAACCCATAACCCATGACCCATGACCCATAACCAAAATACCCATAGGCAAAGAGGAGCGTCCCACGGATCCCTAGCTTTACGCTAGACGGATCCCTTATGGGAGGGATCCGTGGGATCCGGGGAACAGTACGCATTCCTCCTCTATAAATAGTGAGCCATTTCTTCCTTTTGTGTTGCCTCTCTTACACATACTTTCCCCAAGTATTGTAACTCTCTAACCACTGATCCTAAGGGATTTTTCTATGTAGTTTGTCTTTTGTTTTTGTGTGATTCTCTAGGTTCCTCTTAAAGGCGAGATCACCACTTCTTGAAGTCGAGCAAGCTCAAGTCCATGAGTTGCCATGCTTCGTTATCATCAAGAAAAATGAGGTTCTCTTGTTGATAGTTCTTTCTTCCTCCGTAGATGTGTTGTGTTGAAGGCATTAGTGAAGGATGCCGAAAGAGTCAAGACGAAAGCATTAGTGAAAGATGCTTAACGTCCGTGTCAAAAGAATTAGTGAAGAATGCTAAAGGTGTCAAGACGAAGACATTAGTGAAAGGTGCCAAGCGTTGTGTCAAAGTCATTGATGAAGAATGCTTAATAATCAAATCAAGTGGTATTAGTAAAGAATGCCAAGGTCGTATAATCGACGAGGTGCATCGTTATACATATAGTATTAGTTTGTTTCCAAGGATGGTGATATCCTTGATGGTGTTGTAATAAGGAGTGGGTCTCTTTGGGATTAGGTGTTGTGTTGTGTTGGGTAGTAGTTCCTCCATTGTAATGGAACTAGGTACTTAGTCTAGTACCTGATAAAGGGTAGGCGACGTTGTGATAGGTGTGGTTCACCTTGGTGTGAAAGAACCCGGTGGTTAGCCTAGTACCAGAAAAACAGTAGGCGACATTGTAAAGGCTTCTTCGCCATAAGGAGATTGGTGTCGTGTAGTGATTACGAACTCTCGAGTAGGTGACTCGGGGAGTGGAGTAGGGCAAGGAAGGTGTCCTTGTAGCCGAACCACTATAAATACTCGTGTCGTGGTTATGTGCCTCTTACTCTTTATCTTTCATTACACTTTTATATATCTATCTATCAACGTCCAACATACACATCTAAATAGATTGACATAAGTCGATCTAAATATTAAAAAAATGAAGTTTTAAATTGGTAAAACTATTCAACCCCCCTTCTAGTTTTCCACAAAGTCTGTCCAGCTTTTGGAATTAAGTTCAAACAAGTTAAGTGGTTCCTTGCCTGATTTTACCAAGTTCACAACTTTAAAAGAACTATATCTCAACAAGAACGAGTTGAATGGATCTTTCAAAAAATTTTGAGCAAAACTCAAATATTTTGATCCTCGATTAATGATAACAAGATCACCGGATTAGTCCGGATCTTTCGCACTTTCACAACGCAACGGTTATATTTTGAGAGAAACCGTTTGAAAGGGAGAATAGGAGAAAGGATAATGAAACTTTCGAGCTACAAAGTTTGGGGTCTCTTCAAATTTCTTGCATGGTAAAATCTCATAAACTCATCTCAAAAATCTGTCTCGCTTAGTTTACCTTGATCTGTCAAATAACACCCTGGATCTTGAAATTAATTCCGGTTGGTCTCCATCTTTTCCCTCGATGTCATTTCTTTATCTTCTTGTAAGTTGGGTCCTGCATTCCCGACCTGGCTACAAACGCAGAAGAATTTGTCCACAATTGACATCTCTAACGCTCATATCAACAACTCTGTCCCGGCTTGGTTCTGGAACCACTTAACACCGAATCTCCGTTACATGAATCTATCATCTAATTATATTCATGACAGTATGCTAGATATAACTTATGGAGACCAGCCTATCATTGATTTAAGCTCCAATAACTTTAGTGGCTCAATGCCATTGTTTCCTCGGAACACACAAAAACTAGTTCTGTATAATAATATGTTTTCTGGATCAGTTTCCTTCTTGTTTCATTTCACCACCATAGGCCAACTTGATCTTTCGAAAAACCAACTTTCAGGAGACCTTCTGGATTGCTGGATGAACTTAACACGACTATTTTATCTTAATCTTGAAAGCAATAAGTTCCTGGGAGAATCCCAACAACAATTGGATCTTTATCAAATACGTCAATGTTAAGTATGCGTGACAACAGTCTGACTGGAGAGTTACCATCATCCTTACAGAATTGTACCTTGCTAATACTTCTTGATGTTGGAGAAAATAATATCTCAGGTAGAATACCTGCTTGGATTGGGGAAACCCTATCAAATTTGCATGTTTTAAGCTTGACATCAAATTGTTTCCATGGTACCATGCCTACAAGCTTTTGCAGGCTTTCAAAGATGCAGATCTTGGACATCTCGGTCAACAATATTTCTGGAACCATCCCAAGGTGCCTAAGCTACGTGAAAGGCATGACCGACAGTAAAACTATACGTTTGTTGGATATATGAGATGTTAATCTCACAAAGCATTTGTTCACAAAAAATCATTGTGACAAAGTATAAAATAACTCTTGGTTATTCGAAAGAAATAATGCACTCAAAAAATTCTTTATTGAAAACTTGAAATGTATTTCTTTTGTAGGAGCTGGTACTGGTACATTTGTTCACTACAATTCAACTAGCTTATATAGGAAAACATTGAAGTACTATTACAATAAGAAATGAAATACCAGCAAACATTAGCATAGTATACTACTATAGTGTATAGTAGTCAACTTTATTAGGTAGCCTTCTTCTTGCCGTAAATCAATCTTTCATGTTTACAACATGCTTATTGACTAGATGTGTAGAAAGAAAAGTTTCCTTTATCCTACTAAATGAAGCATGTTTGTAAATCACTGAAACTATTCATTTGTCAACCTACTATTATCAATAGTAGAGCTTGTCCCCAAAGTTATTTTCCTTTTCTTTTTGTGGTCGGCAAGACACATTAGTTTACATTCTCCTCGTAATGTGTTTTGGTTGAACTCCCAACTTTCGTCTGAGCTCCTGAAACTTTTCTCGTGGAAGTGCTTTTGTGAAAATGTCTGCTAGTTGATCATTCGTTCCATAAAATTCGAGTTGCACCTCTCCGTTTTCAATTGCTTCTCTAATAAAATGATGTTTCAAAGCGATATGCTTTGTGCGGCTATGATGAACCGGGTTCTTTGAAATTGCTATTCGACATGCTATCGCAGAAAATTGTTGTAGGCTTCGATTGCTTTTCTCCAATGTCTTTAAAATTCTTATTAGCCAAATTGCTTGTGATGTGGCTAGAGCTGCTGCTACGTACTCGCCTCCTACCGATGATTGTGCGATCGCTTGCTGCTTGGAGCACCAACTAAACACACCAACCAAGTGAAAAATATATCCTGATGTACTTTTCATGTCATCTCATACATCCTCCCAATCACTATCACAAAAACCATGCAAATTTATATCTGCATTTTTCTTGAACTTGATTCCAAAATCTTTCGTGCCGTGCAAATATGTTAAAATTCTTTTACCAACTCCCATGTGGATCTGACTAGGATTGTGCATGAACCTTGAGAGTAAACTTGCGGCAAACATGATGTCGGGCCTTGTTGTTGTGAGGTATAACAATTTCCCCACCAAAGTTTGGTAAAGTGTACTGTTTACTTTACTTGAACTGTCTTCCTTCATGAGCTTTTCATTGACAACCAAAGGAGTGTCCTTCGGTTTGTAATCTGACATATCAAAAATCTTTAAAATCTTCTCGACATACTTTTCTTGACAAATAAATACGCCACCATTGTCTTGATATATCTCCATTCCGAGAAAATGATTTAGAAGACCTAAATCACTCATATCGTATTTTTGCATCATCTCATTCTTGAAATCTTCAATCATTTTCTTGTTATTCCTTGTGAACATATGATCATCGACATAGAGCGCTACAATTAAAATGTCATTTTTACCATGATTTTTAGCATACAAAGTTGGCTCGCTCTTTCTTTGATTACAACCATTTTCTTTAAAATAACCATTGATCTGGCTATACCACGCTCGCGGTGCTTGCTTGAGTCCATAAAGCACTTTCTTCAACTTGTAAACTTTTTCTTCTTTTCCTTCAACCTCGAAGCCTTGAGGTTGATTCACATAAAATTCTTCCTTGAGTTCTCCATTCAGAAATGCTGACTTGACGTCGAGTTGGTATATTAGCCAAACTTTCTGGCCTGCTAGTGAGACGATTGCTTGGATTGTGTCCAATCAAGCAATTGGAGCAAATGTCTCATCGTAGTCAATTCCAGGTTGTTTTGAGTAACATTTTACGACTAGTCTTGCCTTGTTCCTTTGAAAAGAACCATCTGCATTGCACTTGACTTTGTACACCCATTTGACACCAATAACGTCTTTGTCTAATGGTTTGTCTGTGAGCTCCCACGTGTTATTCTTTTGAATAACTTGAATTTCGTCCTCCATCGCTTTTTTCCATGATTCTTCTCTAATCGCTTCTTCAAAACTTTCTGGTTCTACTTGACAAAAATTAGCATTGTATATTTCTGTCAACGAACGAAATTTTCTAGGTGGCGGACTTTGAGATTCTTCATCAAGTTCTTCGGTAGGTACTTCATCATGTGATGCTTGATTTTCATCAGTTTCCACATGTGCTTCATCCTGCATTTTGTTAGTGGGAAACCTTGGTCCTTCCTTTTTTTCTTCTTCCCAATTCCAGGAAGAATTTTCATCAAAAATTACATCTCGACTAATTATTAAAATTTTTGTTTTTAGGCTATACAATCTATAAGCTTTTGACTTGATACTATAGCCTACAAAAATGCACTTTTCACTTGTCTCGTCTAATTTATATCTTTTTTGCTTTGGTATTTGAGAATAACAAACACACCCAAAAACTTTAAGATGTCTTACCGAAGGTTTTCATCCGTTCAACGCATCAAGTGGAGTCTTGTTATCGAGGGTGATAACATCAAATAGTCCTAAATATTAAGTGTCAATTTCCCCCGTTAATGCTCGTTATTTATATCATTTATATGGATTTACGCTTGTTTTCCATTGTTTTACACTTTCAGGTAAATAGGTAAATTACGAGCATTGGAGCTAAAGAGACGCGGAAATGGAAACGTTACTAAAGATTTATCACAGTATGCTTATTTTGAAGAAGTTACGGCGTAACTCATCTCTCACATTACGCCGTAACTATTGCGTGACCCAAAAGTCCAACTTATCAAGAGGTTATGGCGTAACTCCTCCCAAAGGTTACTGAAGTAACTCCATTAGGTCAAAAGAGGTTCCACGCCGTCGATACTTACGCCAACTCATCGCATCACTTACGACGAACGTGTTTATTGAAGACTACGCATAACCACTTATAAGGTTACGCCATAACCAGCGATCTAGTGCATTTACGGAGAAATAGAAGGTTACGCGTAACTCATCTTTTAGTTACGCCAGAACCCGCACCGCCTATAAATACCCTACCTAATTCCAAAGATTTCAAAGTATCCCATTCCACACACAACATTCCGAGAACGTGGTAAAAGCTCAAGGAGGTCTAGGGAAGCATACGGAGGCGGTTTCAAGGGAGAAGTCACACCATTACGATAAGCTTTAGCGTTTATTATTTCTTTTACTTTCAATTCATGTATTTCGTACTTTGAATATTGAATTGATGTGCATGATTAATATGAGCTGCTAAGCACCCTTTGGTGCTAGCCTAGTTATGATTCCTTAATTGTTTTGTTTATGTTTACCTTTACTCCGCATAATTATTTCTAAGTGTATGCATGCATAGTTCTTTGGTAGTCACCCCCGGTTCGGTAGTTTGAATGGCGATAGAGGCCAATTTCCTAGAGATATGACCAACTGACCCTAGGTGAGCGGATCGAGACGGGAAGGGTAAGATATGACCAACTCGACGACCCTTTCTACTTGTGCGATTTGACCAATCGATCACCTATCGCTTGGATGAACTTAAGAATTGGGGGTGTAGTGTCTAAGTTCCTAACGATCGGGCACTCACTATTTAGAATCTAGTATGTAGCGGTACTTAATGACTCGGCTTAGGGACCGTGAACAACAGGACTTATGACGGTGCTTTGATTTCTCCCCGTGGTGGCATCTTTGTCGATAGGTTAGGCGGATTGACCAAATGTTGTCCTCTCAAATTTGACCCCACCAAGTAATTGGAAGTAGGTGAGCGTAGACATAACTAGTTAGGAGGATTAACTAGGTTAGCACCACTATTCCTCTATTGATTTCCTTCTACCATTTATTTGCTTTTATATTCGCATTAGTAGTTTAATTAATTAAACCCTTTCAAACCATTAATATTCGTGACAATTAGACTTAGTAATTATGCGACACACATAGCTCTTGGGACGACCTCGGCTTTACCATTTACTACACTACACACGACCGGGTACACCGCCTGTTAGTGCATTGGGGTAACCATAGGTATAGCGAGACACTATAAATATTAAGACCGGTCAAGAAACCGCATCGAGGGCTTTTGTTGGACTTCTATTCAACAAATATATCGCTGTAAACCGCTCGCCTAAAAACCTTTTGGTAAACCTTTGTCGTGCATCATTGACTTCACCATTTCTCACCATTTTGTTGAGGTGTGTCTCGAGTTTTGAGTTGTCTGTGCATGCCTTCATCCTTACAAAACTTGTCAAACTCTTTTGAGTTGTATTCTTTTCCTTGATCACTTCTCAAAATTTTGATAAAACTCCCTGTTTGTTTTTCGAAAAAATTTTTAAACTTTTTGAAAATTCCAAAAACTTGAGATTTTTTTTTTCATGAAATAAACCCATGTCATTCTACTAAAATCATCAATAAATAGAATAGAATGAAATAGAGATTATTACCATGAGATGGATTCCTCATCGGACCACAAAGATCGGCGTGTACTAGCTCAAGAATTTCCTTGGCTCTCCAAGCGACTCCTTCTGAAATGGTTTCCGATGTTGCTTTCCGAGCGCACACCCTTTACAAAATCCTTCAAACTCGTGAATTTGTGGCAAACCTCCAATCATATTTTTCTGGTGGAGTAAAGTTAGACTTTGTAAATTTAGATTTCCAAGCCTCCTGTGCCATAACAAAGCTTCGTCTGTTGTTGTGGCCTTCAACGCAGAATGTTCTTCATATCTGGATGTCATTGGAAAACTTTTGTTTTGCCCCATTGTTATACTCTGCATCAACTCTCTATTTCTACCTTTGTTATAAATACTACATCCTTTTCCTTCAAAGACAACAATGTATCCATGCTCTACAAGTTGTCCGACACTAAGCAAATTTTGCGTAAGATCGGGAACAAGTAAAACATCATTAATATACTTGATACTTGTTTTTGTCTTGACTGGAATCTTGCCTTTTCACTTCACTTGTACTCTCGCTCCATTTCCTAATTTTACTTGTGAATTTCTTGCAGTGTTAATATCAACCAAAATACTTTCATCATTGGTCATATGATTACTACAACCGCTGTCAAGAAACCATGTGTCACTTCTTTCAATGTTAGCTGAGTGACAAAAGAAAACATTTTCATTTTCTTGTTTTTCTTCTAAAAAATTTGCTTGTTGTTGGTTTTGTAGAATAATGTGAATCGTATGTATTGAATAATCAATATGTTCGGTACATCAAACATTATATAAGATACATAATGGGCCGAATACACAATGGGCCAAATACTAATAGACTAACACTCCCTCGTAGTTTGAGCGGGAGGAGACCAAACACTCAAGCTATCACGAAACTAAGTAAACAAGGCAGATGGTAACCACTTGGTAAAAATATTAGCATACTGAAACCGAGAAGGAACATGCATAACTCGAACTTGACCAGTAGCAACCAAATCACGAACAAAATGAATATCAATATCAATGTGCTTTGTGCGTTGATGTTGAACACATTATAAAATAAACAATAGTAGCAGAGGACAACGATGTATGAAGCTCATGTAGTAAATTCCGAAGCCAACATGTCTCAGATACATCATTGGCAACACCACAATACTCAGCCTCAGCACTGGAATGAGAAATCGTTGGCTGACGTTTAGAGGACCAAGAAAGTAAGTTATTTCCAAGAAAAACACAATAACCCAATGTAGACCGGGATTGGGCAACTAGCCCAATCAAGATCCGAATAAGCAACCAAGGACTCGTGAGTAGAAGAAAATAAATGTAAACCATAAGTCAAAGTCCCCGAACATACCGTAAAATATGCTTGAGAGCAGTAAAATGAGGCTCATGAGATCATGCATATATAGACAAACCCGATGCACAAAGATAAGTAATATCCGGTCTAGTGAAAGTGAGATATCAAGAGAACCCGCAAGACTCGATATAACTTAGGATCGAAACGGATCACCATCATCACCAACTTAGACTCGCCTCAAAAGGAGTCCGAGAAGGGTTACAACCAACCATATGTGCACGCTCCAAATTCTCCATAGCATACTTACGTTGTGACAAAACATCCCTAAGAGTCACGCAGAATCGATACACCCAAAAATAATTAAGAGCACCCAAATCGGTCATAGAGAACTCCTTATGCAAAGAAGCAATAATCCGCTATAATAAACTATCGAGGAAGCAAGAAGCACAATATCATCCACATATAGTAGCGAAGCAAGATCATCACCGCCGGTAAATAAATGAAGAAGAATCACACCGACTCGGAGTAAACCCAAAAGTAGTAATATAAGCAGCAAACCGCTGAAACCATGCTCGAGGCGCCCGCTTAAGACCATAAAGAGATCGCTATAATAAACAAACATAGTCCGGATGCTCTGGATCCCAAAAACCAGGTGGTTGATGCATATCACCAGTTTCAGCCAAATCACCATGCAAAAACACATTCTTGACATCAAGCTGATGAACAGGCCAATGTCGAGAAATAGCTAAACTAAGAATAGTCCGAACCGGACTAAATGTCTCATCAACATCAACTCCCTCAACCTGGGTGCTACCGTTGGCAACAAGACGTGGCTTGTACCGACTAAAAGTGCCATCAGCCAAATACTTATGGCGAAATAACCACATACACCTAACAATATTGACACCCTCAGGACAAGGTGCACAAGTCTAAGTTTTATTCTTAATAAGCGCATTATATTCATTATAGATAGCATTTCGCCAATTTGGATCATCAAGAGCATCCTTATACGACCTAGGGGAAGGAGAAACAGTGGACACATGACCAACATACTTAGGATTAGGACGAGTAGTCCTGACACGAGAACGTGTGACCATGGGCTGAATTGATACAACAGGTGAAGGTGGCGGTGGTAAATGAGGTGTTGGGGGGTCAAGAAGAGGATCATTAGATTCATTAAATGAAGGTGAAGGTGGTTCAGGGACAGATGTATGACGTGTAGGCATAGGTGGTGCAGGTAAGGCAGGTATAGTGACTGGTGGTATAGGAATCGGGTTTAAAGTAGGACCAATTGGGGTGGTTTTGATAATGGTGGAAATGAGATTGGAAGAATCTTCCAAAAAATCATATGAGGGGGTGGGTTTCGACGGATTTGATTGAAACGGAAAAACCGTTTCATCAAAAGTAACATGAAGAGAGATAATAATTTTGTTTGTATGAAGATCAAGACAACGATAGCCAAAATGATTGGCAGCATGTCCCAAAAATATGGCAAATGTAGCACGAGGTCCTAATTTATTGTTGGTATCAATATGTGGGTAACAAATGCATCCAAAAACACGAAGGACACTATAATCTAGTGTAGCACCAAAAAGGCGGGTAAAGGGTATTTCATTGTTAATGGCACGTGAAGGTAGGATATTCAATAAATAAACAGCCATATTAAGAGCTTCAGTCCAATAGTGGGGTGGCAAGTGTGCTTGAAACAATAAAGTACGAATAAGATTATTTATGGTACGAATCATGCGTTCAGATTTTCCATTTTGTTGAGAGGTGCGGGGGCAAGAAAATATGAACTGGATGCCATGGGTTGAAAATAATTTATGAAAGGCAGTATTATCAAACTCACCACCATGATCACACTGAAACGATTTAATTTCACACTTAAACTGAGTACGAACATAACTACGAAACAACTGAAATTTAGACAACATCAGATTTATTCATTACTGGATAAACCCAAACATACTGAGAATAATGATCAAGAAACAAAACATAATACTTGAAACCAGAAAGACTTGGAATTGGGGACGTCCACAAATTCGAGTGAACAATGTCAAAACAAGAAGTAACAGAACTAGACGAACTAACAAATGGAAGCTTCACGTGTTTACCAAGCTGACAAGCATGGCAAAGAACGGGAAGCTTCTCTTTATTACAAGAAATAGAATCACTAGACACAAGACGTCAGAACACTTCACTTCCGGGATGTCCAAGTCGTTGATGCCACGATATCGACCGGTAATATATGCTTGAGGAATTGAGAAGGCTTCGTAACAGGTAAAGATTACCCGTGCTATCACAACGAGGAGTACCCACGAAAGTTAGGAAGTCCTTCACATAAAACCAAAAGGATCAAATTCAATAGTGCAATAATTATCACGAACAAATTGACGCACAAAAATAAGATTTTTTATGATATGAGGGGTAATTAAAACATTATTTAAATGAAGAGGACGAAAGGTATAGACAAGATACTATGACCGGAGTTAGTAACGGGAATAAACGCCCATCACCAACCACGACAGACAGATAAATGCACTCATTAAGAATATCACTAAGACAATGCACAGAATCATTAAGATGAGAGCTCGCACCTGTATCCATATTCCAATTTCCAGCTGACGGGTCCTGACGAGTGTTGGTAGGAAAAGCATGCGGCAAGAGAGTCGCTTGACCCGAACCCTGTTGACCCGACGCAAGTACTTGACCCGGGTTAAAAACTAAACCAAACACCGGACCTGTCGAAGTCCCTTGTGGAACCCTCAGCTACCGTGGAACCGGCGGAAACCGGACTCCCTACCGCGGTTGTGAATCGGTTATCGTGGACTCACTGGTGAACCCTTGGCGATGGTGAACTGCCGTGAACCGCAAGAAATCAACCCCGTGGTGGACTAGCAAGGAATTGAGCCCCTATGGATGTGGACCTGCAACGAACTGAACCCCCTGTGTTGGTGGACCTGGCATAGTGTGGACCGTAATACAATTGGGCCGGGTGGGAAAAATCAGGGGGAAGTTGGGTCGACGCATGATACGCAATAGGAAGGGGAGTAGCAGAAGGTTTATTATATGAAGTGTTAAATCCCAATTTAGCCAATAATTGTTGCAAATTATCCATATCCACTGAACCGGAACCATGAGGAAGTAGTGTTGACTTGCCATGAACGCCATTGTGAAGATACCGACATGCCTCACCAAAGCAGCAATGACCTTTAGCAAAAAAAACAAGGTTTGTTCACTTTTTCCAACGGGTTAGACGGACGGCGAGTAGTATTATTTGCCAATAACACCATAGGAGAAGCGCATGTAGCATCCACAAGCGGGTCTTGAACTTTAGACTTCATGCGCATCTCTTGCGTGGTTAACAAAGGACGAACCGTCTTGAGATCGGGAAAGGGTTCCCGACTAGCAATAATGGTTGAAATCACATCATACATGTTAGGTAAGCCTTCAAGTGCAAACGTAACAATGTCGTCATTACTAAGAGGAAAACCAAGGCCATTCAAAACCAACGCAATGGATTTAATTTTCTGAAAGTACGCATCAATTGTTAAGTCCCCAAGCTTTAGATTACGTAACTCCGCTTTCAAAGCCATAGCTCAGGGGCATTTATTGTCTTGAAAAATCCCCTCAAGCCACACCCACGCCTCTTTGGCAGATTTGGGATTAAGAACAACCAACCATTTTTGAAGATTCGAGGCAAGTGTGAAAAAGATCCAAGACCTAATAATGAAATCAACCTTGACCCATTATGCATCCTTAGTCGGGGGTGGAGGAGGTGTATAAGAGGAGGACACGGGTGGATCAACGAGATGATCCAAGATGCCATAGCCATGACATAGATGAGAAAAATAATACACCCATGACGAGTAGTTCATCTCATCAACATCAAGTTTGATGGGAACAAATGTAGTCAAGTGATTCATAGCCATAAGTTTATCGGACAAAGTGAGAACCAGTGGGGGAGGAAGTGGATCGGTAGTCATGATGATGTGTTAGGGTTTGTAGTGATCGGTTAGGGTGTGTGGATGGTTTAGGTTTTGAGATGTTTTAGGGTTTGGTGATGGAAACAGTAGCAAAGAACAAGGAAACGGTCGACAACACAAGGTCGACAAACACTCAAAATCGTCGACAACAAAATCGTCGACAAAGAAACCAACAGTCAACAACTCTAGGTCAACAAACAAAGATATGAAAAAAATTAGGGTTAGGGTTTATGTGGATCGAAATTTAAGCTGTGATACCCTGTAGAATAATGTAAATCGTATGTATTGAATAATCAATATGTTCGGTACATCAAACATTATATAAGATACATAATGGGCCGAATACACAATGAGCCAAATACTAATAGACTAACAGGTTTTTCTTTTGGACAAAATTTTTCTAGATGACCAAATTGATCACAGTGAGTACATTTGTACTTTTTTTGTACCAACAATCTTTATCCTCGTGATTGTCTTTCTTGTAAATGGAACACTTGTGAGAGTTTCCATCGCCAAATGATCTTTTTTTGAAGTTTCCTTGACCTCTAAAACTTCCTTACCTTTGTCCACGTCCACGACCTCTAAAATTTCTGCCTCCTCGACCACCTCGGGATGAACTCCCTCTTCCATAATTTTGTGGTGGCTTTTTGTCGACTTTCAAGCTGGATTGGAATGCACTTTCGATCGCCTTGCCAGAGTGGCGAGTCATACGTTGCTCATATGACTTGAGAGAACTTAGCCATTCTTGAATACCCAAATTTTTGAGATCTTTGGTGTTTTCAATGACTGCTATAATTGGATCAAATTTTTCGGGAATACTGATGAGAATTTTCTCAACAATACGTTGGTCTTCAATTTCATCACCATAACTTTTCATCTGATTAATCAAATATGTTAATCTAGATGAATGGTCATTTAGTGACTCATTTTCTTTCATCTTCGTGTTCTAGTAATCTCGTCTGAGAGTTTGTAATTTTATAGCTCTTACTTTGACGTCTCCTTTGAATTATTGCTTGAGCACCTCCCAAGCTTCTTTTGCTTTTTTTAGATGCATGATTTTTGGGAAGATTGACGGTGTGACTCCCCGCTGAATCATACTTAAAACGGTTGCATTTCGGCTTCTCTTTTGCTTCAATTCTTTCATTTGATCGTCGGTTAATTTTTCCGTATCAACGGGTTCTTGAAATGTGTTTTTGACATCGTCAAACACATCTAAAGAATCAAATAGTGACTCCATTTTGACACACAAATAATCATAATTTTTACCGTCAAAAATTGGGACGACAACATGACTTAAATCAAAACCTTTTCGTCTTGCCATGTCCGCTTTATTAAAAAATGGTAGGAACTCGTTTAACCCAAATGGATTCGAACAAGCTCTGATACCAATTTATGTTGGATATATGAGATGTTAATCTCAAAAAAAATTGTTCACAGAAATTTTTTATGACAAAGTATAAAATAACTCTTGGTTATTCGAAAGAAATAATGCACTCAAAAAATTCTTTATTGAAAACTTGAAATGCAGTTCTTTTGTAGGGGCTGGTACTGGTACATTTGTTCACTTCAATTCAACTAGCTTATATAGGCAAACATTGAAGTACTATTACAATATGAAATGAAATACCAGCAAACATTAGCATAGTATACTACTATAGTGTATAGTTGTCAAATTTAGTTGGTAGCCTTCTTCTTGCCGTAAATCAATCTTTCATGTTTACAACATGCTTATTGACTAGATATGTAGAAAGCAAAGTTTCCTTTCTACTACTAAATGAAGCATGTTTGTAAATCACAGAAACTATTCTTTTGTCAACCTACTATTATCAATAGTAAAGCTTGTCCCTAAAGTTATTTTCCTTTTTTTTCTACTAAAGTTTCCTTTCTCCTACTAAATGAAGCATGTTTGTAAATCATCGAAACTATTCTTTTTCAACCTACTATTATCAATAGTAGAGCTTGTCCCCAAAGTTATTTTCCTTTTCTTTTTGTGGTCGGCAAGACACATTAGTTTACATTCTCCCCGTAATATGTTTTCTACAAAAGAAAGAAAAGAAAAACGTTTTTGGAAAGCCAAAAGTCTTCCCAACTATTCAAGTATGAGAAAAGAATAGTATGGCTAAGTTCTAGGCATGTTTTTGTTACCAAAGAAAATATGCAATTTGCTTTCTAAATAGTAGTCAACTAGACATGTGATAAATGTATGTAGTATTGTCGGTAGAGTATCTCAGGCTATCTTTGAATGATAGTATTTCACATTGTATATGGCCATGCAAAGTTGGCCTATAAAAGTAACCCCAAAGAATGTAGCAAAATGTACCAGTGAGTTACAAACAAAAGAAAAGTATTTTCAAGTTTGTAAATAAAGGACATTTTTAGTGCATTGTCTTTCAAGAGTTTTGTTTATACTTTGTCAAAACATATTTTGTGAGCAATTTTTGTGAGAGTAACATCTCATATATATCCAACATAAATACGTTCCTTGATGGTGATTAATAATTTTCAATTAGAACGTACCAGGCTTGCCATTAGATGAGCAATGTATGTGTTTAAGTCATTGTTGGAATGGAAAGGAAGAAAATCTGAGTACAGTAGAACGTTGTTTCTTGTGAGAAGCCTTGATCTTTCTAGTAATATGACTGGAAAAATCCCAGACAAAATCACTAATCTTTTCGGACTTGTTGCCCTAAATCTTTCCAGAAACAACTTAACGTGGCGAATTCCTCAAAATATTAGAAGATTAAGATGGTTAGATTTCCTCTATCTGTCGAGCAGTTGACCAATCTTGGCGTGCTGGACCTTTCATACAACAACTTGCCAGGGATGATACCAACAAGCACTCAGTTACAGAGCTTTAGTAATTCATCCTGCATTGGGAATCCTTCACTATGTGGACTTCCCCTTTCAATTCCATGCCTAGCAGATTTAATTCCTCAAAACCCACGAACTACAGTACATACTGACGATGCTGGAGATCAAGATAAGCTGATAACTCATGGTATTTTCATTAGTCTTCTGATCGGATTAGCATTTAGGTTTTGGGGAGTGTATGGCACTTTGGCTGTTAGTAAATCATGTAGATATGCATATTTTAGTTTCATAAGCCATGTCAAAGATTGGATCTGTGTCATGGCAGCAGTAAATTATGCCAAATTGAAGAGGCGTGTTTTGGCCTAAATGGTAATTCTATGTACTTTTTCTAGCAAGTGTAATATATTCACTTTTAAGACATACAAGAATTTCCAATTGTTTGGTACTTCTTATTGAATGGTATAATTGGTTGATTGATTTATTCCATAAACATGATACATATATAAATGTTACAAGAGAGGATTCTAGAATAGTTACAAATGGGCTAGGCCTAAATACAAATGAGAGCCAATCGGGCCTATAACATACAGTCTGCTAATAGTCCCCCGCGGTTGGAGCAGGAGGAAGTTGTACGGTCAAACTGGATATGAACTCTTCAAATAATGCTGAAACTAGACCCTTGGTGAAGATATATGCGTACTGATAGCAGGAGGGCACATGGAGAACTCGCACCTGACCAGCAGTAACCAAGTCACGAACAAAATGTATGTCAATCTCAATATGTTTGGTCCGTTGATGTTGAACTAGATTGGCAGTCAGGTATATAGCACTAACATTATCACAGTAGACAAGTGTTGCAGCGGACAATGGAGAGTGCAACTCTCGTAGAAGGTTGCGAAGCCATGCAGTCTCAGCAACGACATTAGCAACGCCCCGGTATTCAGCCTCAGCACTAGAATGGGAGATAGTCTGTTGGCGCTTAGAAGACCAAGACAAGAGATTGTCTCCCAAAAAGACACAGTAATCGGAAGTAGACCGCCTTGTTGAGGGGCAGCTTGCCCAATCCGCATCTGTATACCCGGCCAACAAGAGAGGTAGTAGTAGAAGAGTACAAGTGAAATCCAAAATCTATAGTTCCTCGAACGTAGCGTAGGATACGCTTAAAGGTAGCGAGATGAGGTTCACGAGGGTCATGCATGTAGAGACAAATTTGTTGCACTGCATATGATATATCTGGTCTAGTAAATGTGAGATACTGAAGACCACTTGCAAGACTGCGATATAAAGTAGGGTCCTGAACTGGAACACCTTCGGGACCAGTTTGGAATCCGTATCAACTGGTGTTCTTGAAGGATTACAGTTGGTCATGTGAGCACGCTCAAGAAGCTCAATAGCGTACTTCTTCTGAGACAGAAACAGCCCTGTAGAGTGACGAGTAGCAAAAATACCAAGAAAATAATTAAGTGCCCCGAGGTGAGTCATGTCAAACTCACTTTGTAGAGAAGCAATGATTTGCTGAAGTAATGTTGTAGAGGAAGCTATAAGAATAATGTCATCCACATAGATAAATAAGCAACCTGAGATCCCTGACGAAGGATGAATAGAGAAGAGTCACAACAGCTGTGGTAAAATCCTGCACGAGTGGCATAACCTGCAAATTGGTGCAACCAAGCACGGGGTGCCTGTTTTAAACCATATAAAGACTTCGGCAGAAGGCATACATGGTTAGGGTACCGGGGGTCCACAAATCCTCATGGTTGGTGAGATAAATTCCTATTAAGAAAAGCATTTTTAACGTCAAGTTGATAAATAAGACACTTGCGAGATACCGCAAGACTGAGGACTATGCGGATGGTGGTTGGCTTGACCACTGGGTTGAATGTCTCATCACAGTCAATACCAAGTTTGTTGACTACTACCATTGGCAACCAAACGAGCCTTATAGCGAGTCAAAGTTCCATCAGCATGAAATTTAGGCTTAAACAGCCACATAGATCGTACCAAATTAATACCAGCGGGCCGTAGTACAAGAATACAAGTACCATTTTTAACTAACGCATTATACTCATCATGCATAACATTATTGTTATACACTTATACTCATCATGCATAACTAATTACAATAAAGGTATAACTAACAATTGACTCGTGTGGCATACCTTTATTGTAATTGATATGGTCTTATCTATAATTGATATGGTCTTAACTCGAGATTAGAATGCTTAGTAGGTAATTAGCATTTTCCAAAAATACTCGTGTATATTGTGCATATATATCTCCTGTATTTGTAATGATCGATCAATGAAATAAACATATCTCATCTCTTTCATGGTATGGCCAAATCATAATACCAATCCAAAATCTCTCCTCCAATCCTCCTTCCTCCCCTCCAAACCTCCTTCCTCCCTCAAATTCAAGAATCAATATTATATACCATCGCATTCACATATCAATTTCTTTGTGTTTCTTTTTCCTTGCATTGAATTACCACCGTCCCATTATCAATATTATATACCATTACATCCCCTATAAACAAAAACAAAGAATTGTTAAATGACTTCAATTCATCAATAAACAAACGGTTATACCTTTCATCATGGTGAACATAATTCCTTTCGAGATATATGTCGACATTTTGCTCGAATAGGAATTTGCAAGTGGGGTAACGGATGCAGATTTTGGCATGCCAACATGCAATATAATAATATGGTTACTTATGGCATTGGCATGGGACATGGGAATTCTCCTAACCAATCATGGGTTACACGAGGTTTCCCAAATGATTGGGCCAACAGCAACCCACTAGCAACTACCACAGCAGCCTATGTACCTGGCCAGTATCAATCACCAAATAGTAACTCAGGATTGCTCGGACCTGCTCCCGCCCTCTACCCGTCTCAAGCTACTACACTTCCTAGTGCTTTTAGTACTATGGCATTGTAAGACCCGAACTGGAACATGGATACACGTGCATCTTCACATTGAAATTCCAATGCAAGTAATTTAATTTCTATTTTTAATAAATGTTTATACCCATCTGTACATGTTGGTGACGGTAATTCTATTCCCGTTACCAATACCGGCATAGCATTATTCCTTCCTTTCATCGCCCTCTACACCTTCATAATGTACTTGTAACTCCTAATATCATCATGCATACCTTTATTGTAATTGTTAGTTATACTCATCATGCATAACTAATTCAATTATAGCTGGCCGACTAGGTCATAGAATCAAACCTCTCTGATACCATGTTAGACATTGAAAATCCCGTGAGTATTATGTTTATTAGTAACCACTATTTATAGTGACAATTACATGAAAAATATTAAACCCTAATGGACCCTAAGCCCACAGACCGGGCTTAGGCCAACTTTATTCTATAATACTTCTTAGGTTTGGTCTGTGCTCGACCATGACCCATATGTATTACTGTGGCATTCTATGAACCACCAATCCAATTGTAGGATATATAATTGTTGAATCTCCTTGAAAATTTCGATGCTAGATTGAGACTAATACATGAGCACCTTGCGATTTCGACTATTCCACATTATTCAAACAGATAAGAACAAGACGGCTTCAAAACATCTTTATTAAAGACCATAAAAATAGCCTTTTTTTTTTCCTTTCACTAAAATTCCAAACGAAATTTATAATGTTCAGCAATGTTCACCCACGAGAATGCTCAGGCAAAAAAAATGCCACCAATGAAAAACATAACTCCACATTGTATTAGATTCCACTTTCTCTGGTGGCTAACCTGTCACAAATGTCCCTCCACACCATTTAATCTTATATGGAACCAACCATGCTTTTTTTTAGTTTTGACCTATCATGTTGAAACCAACTTGAGAGAATCTTAATCCTTTAGTAGATGACATGTTGGTAATTTTAGTGTCATCGACTATTTCAGGTAATTGCAATTTACTAGAGATTAGTGGAAAACATATTAGGCTCAGACACGAGTTAGGGAAGCGTGGAGTGCACACTCGTTGAGCTAATATATTTTCGCCCAGACAAGCTACCCCTTGCTTGGGTCCCGGTAAAGGACTTAACAGTTTTCCCGCCAAAACCCAACCGACATGTCTGTTGGTGAAGGGTTGTGAACCTTTAGTTTTAACTGAAAGTAACTGCCATTAACTGCCACGTGTGTTTGTTATTTATCTGACATATCTGGTCTACGAAATCCACACAATCATCTTTGTCTTGCTTCGTTCACTTGTGCCTAGAAATAAAGTGTTCTTCCCGAATTATCCCGATAAGGATTTCGTGATACCCAAGCACCAATAGGGTCGAGATACTTTATACGGAAAGTGAACTTACACGATTCGTGAAGATATCCAATATTATCATCACCCTAACCCCAATGTCTAACATGATATAATGCTTCTACGAGTAAATTTGACGTTAGGCGTACATATGCAGAAATTTCAAAAGTATTTTGATTTATCAAGTATACACCAAATAACCCATAACGTGGTTTGGATAACCGCATCAAAACATACCTTTAAGGATTCTTGTAGATTAGCCGTGTCGCCCCAATTAATAAGATAGGAAGATCCTTCGAGAAGTCATCAATTCCCCACCAGTTTGTTATCATGGACCATAAAGCGAGATGCAACAATGCAATTAATGAAAAAGTGTTGAGACGTTTCCACATCCTTATCACAAATCGGACAACAAACCGAGTGTAGATCGATTCCACGTGCATCTAAGTTGATTCGAGTAGGTAGCCGATTGTTACTCAAATTCCAAGAGTGGATGTTAATTTTAATAGGCATTGATTTGTTCCATCTAATATTATCACCCGATTCTAGAATGTAACCTTCAATTACCTTCCTCATGGAAGAAACACAATAGGGTTTATTGTTTTCAATGGAGCATACCCATGAATCTGGACAGTTTGTTATGTCAAAGGTGAGCAGAAGGTTTGTAAGACCCACAAGTTGTTCCATCTCTAGCCCTGATCTAAGAGGACGCCTCCAAGCCCATGATCTAGTGAGAGGGCCATTTGAGTTGTTACACCTTTCATTAATGTTGCAAGATTTTGAGGATTCCTGTGCATAGAGTCTTGGATAAATATCTTTGAAAGAAGTATCCCCATGCCAAGTTTCCTCACAGAATTTAAATGAAGCACCATTACCCACTTTACGAACAAAAATCGAGTCCAAGTTAATATTCAAACATAAGAGAGACTTATGTAAGCCAATTATTGAGTTCCAGGAGCTCGACATTAATCGACATTGTGGTTGAACTTCTAGGCAGAGACCACCATGACACCATAAATGGACGTAATGGTGTTTTTCCAAAGAGAGTTAGTTTCCGAATGGAAATGCCACCACCATTTGACCAACATAGCAAAGTTTAAAGCTTGAAGGCTACCAATTCTGAGACCACCACAAGATTTCAAAGAGCAAACTTTTTTCCATGCAACCCAAGCCATTTTATTAGAATCCAATGAGACACCCCAAAAGAAGTTTCTTCAAATTTTCTCAAGATGATTAATCACACTTTTGGAGGCATTAAAAAGGGAGAAAAAATAAGTGCCAAGTGCCCCAAGTACTGATTTGATAAGAGTGAGCCTACCACCATAAGATAGATTTTTAGCTTTCCACAATGTAAGGCGTTTGTGAAATTTATCAATGATAGGTTGCGAGTTATACATATGTTTCATGTTTGAACCTATGGGGAGACCAAGATATGTGCATGGGAAAGTCAATGGTTTGAAGTTTGAGGGTTGAAGCAAAGTTTTGAGCTTCCAGGTTGTTCACCCCAATCCCAAAGAATTTGCTTTTCATAAAGTTAACTTTTAGCCCGGATGCCATTTGAAAGCACCTTAGAATGCGACAAAGGTTTTTGACATTTTTAAGAGACCATTTCCCCATTATAAGAGCTTCATCCGCAAATTGAAGATGTGAGATGTCAATCTTGTTATGCCCCACTTCAACCCCTTCAAAAACGTTTCTTTCCTTGGCAAGTTGGAGAGAAATATGAAGTGCTTTAACCGCGATTATGAATAAAAATGGGGATAACGGGTCACCTTGGCGCAATCCCTTTTGAACTTTAAATTCTTTGGTTGGTAATCCATTAATAAGGACCGAACTAAAACCCGATTCAAGACAACCGTTGATCCATTTCCTCCATTTATTGATAAATCCCATTTGTTCCATTTGTTCCATATCAAGTATCCTGATTCTATAAATATGGAATTAATGCTTAACCATAACCCGTAGAAATATAGTTAGCAAAACCCTTTATATATAAGATACCAGAAAATTTAACTAGTTTTCATTAATTCATTATCAGCATATACCACAAAAATATAAGTAATATAGATTAATTAACCCCCAAAACTACAGTAGACAAAAGATTTTGTGTGGATTATTGAGTACCAATGCCATCTCCATTATAGAGAAATCAAAACCCCCAATCGGAAAAATAGTGAATTTGTGGCCAGCTAAAATAATTATGCACCCCGAAATACCATAGCTAGCAAAACACCAAACCAAAAACGTACATTGGACATGAACAACACCACAACAACGTAAGTACACAACGTCAAAAGTCCCAAGGCACCTCGAAAATATATAATCTATCTAAAATATATCGTCCATTGAAATAATAAGCTCGAGCCGACAACACCATATACCATTTAGTTGATTGCTTTTTATAACACAAATAGAATAGTCATACAACGAGTTGAATAGTCAATTACTCATACTTTTGATGTGATGACTTTTGTAATGTTTTTTAGAAGATGGTTATTCAAATAAATATATGTACCTGTTTTGTTCCAAAAAATGAGTTTGACTTGACTAGGGGTATAAGTATAACATAGACATATGACTAGTGATCAGATTCATATATTACGTTTTAGGATATAAAACTATGCAGTTGACATTTGTGATTGATGCCTTTATATTTAATAATTGCTATAACGTGGCTAAAAATTTGTATTGCTTTTTAACTTATGGTGCTGCCAAAACACAAAGTCCACTCCTCTTTACAGAAGTCTCGGCGTTGATTTTTCCATTTGTGACATATCTGCGCGATGGAGTAAAGAAGTTGGCTAATACTACTAGTAATATACTAACTTTACAAGCAAGTTAATTGTGAACATATACGTGATACAGATCTAAATCGTCTAATGGCCGCCTAACCATCACTCATGGATCAAATGAACCTGCAAGGCTGAAATGGTTAAGATAGACGTTATTCAGTTGGCATTCATAACCAAAAGACCATACTGTGTTGTTATTTAAAGCTAGATTCCACACCCTGTTGTGTGCTGATTAATTAGTAGTAAATATAAGTTCCACCATTGCAAAATTGCAGATACACTTGACTGTTGTTAAAGAACATGCTAGTATGACACCAAACTATTATTTGTTTACTTAAATATCTATGGTACAAGTTTTATTCTTGTTACAAGGAGTTAAATGCTTCTTAATTTGAACGCAGGTCTTCAGAGACAGTCTTGGTCGTTAGATTTTTTGTTAACTTTATGCAGCCACCAGGCTACATAAATTACTAAATGTTAATTAGGAGTTGAATATTTGAAAAAATCGAATACATCTGAAAATACTATTATCAGACATCCTGACTTGACTTTTGCTTTGAATGTAAATACTACTTATAGGCTTCCCTCCTTTACAACAAATATCAAAGCAACACTCACCGGTAAAAGTAGAAGGCTATTGCATAAATTTACCCATGTCTTTACTTGTCATTTTCATATGCTGCACCAGCTTTCTTTTAGGCGTAACTAGAACAGAGGCTGCGGAAACACGGTGCATCGAGAAGGAGCAAAGAGCACTCCTCCAATTTAAAAATGGGTTAGTGGATGATTACGGCATACTCTCTTCTTGGAGTAGTGATAGAAGCTCACATGATTGCTGCTTATGGAAAGGTGTAGGCTGCAGCAACATAACTAATCATGTTATAAGCCTCAAACTTAACGGATATTGGTCAGACGAACTTGTTGCGGTAGTTGGGTTAGTAGGTCAAATCAACTCTTCACTGCTTGAGTTAAAACACTTGAACCATTTGGACCTCAGTTTTAATAGCTTCACCCGTATTCCAGAATTCATTGGTTCCCTCAAAAACCTTCGGTACCTCAACCTTTCCGTCATTAACTTTGAGGTATCCAAAGTCCCCCCTCAATTGGGTAATCTTACATACTTACAAACTCTTGATCTTTCAGCTTCTTCCATTATTTTGAAGGATACGGAGTGGCTCACTAAACTTTCTTCGCTCAAATACCTAAGCCTGAGTTACATAGACCTAAGTATGTCTGATAATCTGTTAGAGAATATAATCAGCCGACTTCCTTCCCTTTTTGAACTACAACTTGTTACTTGTTCGCTGCCACAGATTTCTGCTGCTACGCCACTTTTATTCACCAATTTTTCCATGTCTCTTTCTATTCTAGATATCTCCTCAAACGATCTTCCCTCCTCTTCAATATATGCATGGTTATTCAACTTCAGTAGCAGCCTTACAAATATCGATCTGTCCTACAACAAGTTGCATGGTATCATTCCTGAGGCTTTTGGTGCATTTACATCGTTACAGAACCTAGATTTGACCATGAATGGCCTTACAGGAAGTTTACCAAGATCGTTTGGGAACTTGAAAAACTTACGTTCACTATATCTAGCTGGGAACACTCTAAAAGAAGACCTTCCCAGAATCTTCCAACGCTTGGGGGCAGCAAAAAACTCAATGGAAGTTTTGGAATTGAGTTATAACAAGATAAGTGGTTCCTTGCCCGATTTCACAACATTCACAGCTTTGAAAGAATTACATCTTAAAGACAATGAGATGCATGGTACTTTCCCAGAAAAGTTTGAGCAAATCTCAAATATTTTCATCCTTGATTTATCTGATAACCAGATTCATGGATTGCTTCCGGATCTTTCGACACTATCTTCATTGAGGGAATTATATTTTGAGAGAAACCGTTTGGAAGGAACCTTAACAGAAAGGATTATGTCACTATCTGAGTTACAAATTTTGGGGGTCTCTTCAAATCTCTTGCATGGCACAATCACTGAAACTCACCTAAAAAATCTTTCTCATCTGGTTTATCTTGATCTGTCACATAACTCCTTGGTTATCGAACTTTATTCTGATTGGTCTCCAACTTTCTCCCTTGACGTCATGTCATTGTCATCTTGCAAGTTGGGTCCTTCTTTTCCAACTTGGCTACGAACTCAGAACAATTTCTCCATACTTGACATTTCTTATGCTCAAATTAAAGACACTATCCCCAATTGGTTCTGGAAGCAGTTAACCCCGAGTCTTCGTTACCTGAATATTTCATCTAATGAAATTCATGGTATTGTTCCAGATTTGATTAATGGGGACGAACCATTCATTGATTTAAGCTCCAACAACTTTTCGGGGCAAGTACCATCCTTCCCCTCCGACACTCTATCACTAGTTCTTAGAAATAACATGTTTTCTGGAACAGTGTTTTTCTTGTGTAATCTCACCTCCGTATACAATCTTGATCTTTCGAATAACCAACTGTCAGGAGAGCTTCCCGATTGCTGGATGAACTTAACTCAACTTTTTTTTCTTAATCTTGAAAACAATAAGTTCTCTGGGAGAATCCCCACATCAATGGGAGCCCTATCATACACTGTTATGTTGAGTATGCGTCGCAACAGCCTAACCGGAGAGCTACCATCATCCTTACAGAATTGTACAGGGCTGATACTTCTCGATGTCGGAGAAAATAGCCTCACAGGTGCCATACCTGACTGGATTGGGGAAAGTCTATCAGAGTTGCGTGTTCTTAGCTTACCATCCAATGGGTTCCAGGGTACCATGCCTGAAAGTATCTGCAGGCTACCGAAGATGCAGATCTTGGACATCTCTGTCAATAATATTTCTGGAACCATACCAAGGTGCCTCAGCAACTTGACACGTATGAAGCAACGAATAATCAAAGCTGATCAGTCTTTTCAGGTTAACACAGTTGGTCTTACACAGACTAGGCTCACTATCAGTACAGCTACATTTGTGTTCAAAGCATTGTTGCAATGGAAAGGAATAAAATCTGAGTACAGTAGTACCTTGGGTCTCGTCACCAGCCTTGATCTTTCAAGCAATAAGTTCAATGGAGAAATACCAGGCGAAATCGCCAATCTTACAGGGCTTGTTGCCCTAAACCTTTCCAGGAACAGCTTAACCTCACAAATACCTCACGATATCGGAAGGTTAAGATGGTTGGATTTCCTTGATGTGTCAAACAACCATCTTTTTGGTGCAATCCCAACAAGCCTTTCAGAGCTGAGCAATCTCGGGGTCCTTGACCTTTCAAACAACAATTTGTCAGGTAGGATACCACTTAGCACTCAGTTACAAAGTTTTAGTGCTTCATCCTACACTGGCAATCCGGGACTATGTGGGATTCCACTTCCTAGTGCATGCCTGACAACTTTGGTACCTCAAAGCCCACAAACTATAGTAGAAATCGAAGATGTTGGATATCAAGATAAGCTAATAACTCATGGGTTTTTCATTTGTATGGCGATCGGATTAGCCTTCGGATTTCTTGGTGTTTGTGGCATCTTGGTTGTCAGTGATTCATGGAGAAATGCATATTTCGATCGAGTTTTTAAGCCATGCCTTAGATTGGATCAAGATCAACATTTTGATAGCAATGAAGTACACCAGGTTGAGGGACGCTGTTATTACATTTAGCGAATTTGCAAGTCTTATGTTCATGTAAAATAATTGAAGCTTGTCTCATCTTAGTAAACACATAATAAAGCTCATAATAACTGAAAACACAAACAAGACAATTAATAATCAATTAACGACTTACAATGTTTATTAGTATAACTACTATTGTTGTTAGATTAATGTTTATGTGTTTCTGTGTATTGGAGGTGTTTGTGTGTGGGCTGGAATTAGTGGAAAGCTCAAGTATGTGTGTTAATAAATCCAACACAATCCAGTTGTATGAGTGTGTATTGTGCAAATGTGTGTTAAAATGCTAGGTTACTAAGTTGACTTTCGATGACGTTTGGTGACAGAATCAGGGATTGAGCCAACATAAACAAAGACATGATATTATTAGTCTAATATGCTTAACCGAGTTTTTATTAAGTATTGGCCGAGCCCATTAGTTGCATGTTTTGTATATATACATTGGTTTGCATAATTATTAATGATACGGGGATTATACACTAAACAACTCTAAACCCTACCTTGCTTCTGCTGAAAATTCTCTGCCTATTATTTCTGTTGTGCTTCAATTCTTGACTGCCAAATCGCATAGCCGCACTTCTTCGTGTCATAGCATCATGACATGACCCGTTATCTATACCAAACAACCTATCGATAAAGCTTATTCGATAGCTAGTATCAAGGCGGGTGTATTCTTACCCCCTTGATCTAGATAAACTAAATTATAATTCGTGGAGTGCACTTTTTAAGAGTTTTTGCAAAACCTATTATGTCTAACATCACCTTGAAGCTCCGAGCATCGATACATCCACAAGAATCGCTTCCATTGATCCCTACCATGACATTAATCACTCTCTCAAAGTCCATATTTATGGATGTATTCTACCGTATCTCCCACACTTGTTGACATGGTCATTGACGATAGTGCAACCGTACATGGAGTTTGGGAACATCTCAAAGACAATTTTCATGACAGTAAAGATGCTCGTGTTATTCAAGTAGACAATGAGATCCGCAACAAGAACATCAGTAATCTCTCGATCACCGATTACTTTCAAGAAATAAAGGGCAAAGTCGGTTCTAAGGTAAGTGACTCGAGCCTCGTTAATTACATATGCAATTAATGGCCTTCGTGTTAAATTTCCCGAGATTGCTCGTGTCATCCGTCATTAAGAAAAGCTTCTCGCGTTTGATATGGTACGCTCTATGGTGCTTCTTGCAGAGAATGAGATGCTAAATCATTCTAGTGATCATCCTTTCATAAATCATCCCCCTCACCTATGGTTCTTGTGACCACAACCCCAGGTACCAATTATGTTACAATGAGCAACTCAGGTATTGACCAATGTCGAAACTTTCAACGCGGGTCATGTACTTATGGAAATCGGTACAAATTTTTACATGGAACTAATTACTTGAGACCAAAACACACGCCTAATAACTCATCCAGTGGCTCGGTTAATAGAGGGAATTCCTCTAATGCCATTGTTCGTGGCTCTCAAAACAATCCACGGTGCACACATAATAACCGGTCCAACCGCACATATAATAACCAGTCAAGAGTGGTTTGGGCCCAACTGCATCTCTAACAGTGTAATATTTGGCTCGTAATACTGGTTAGTGTGGAGGGTGTGGTGAAAGGTTTTATCTCGCCACATCAGCTCCACATCATCTTTTTCTCTCTCTAAAACTTTTCTCTTCAACTTTCACTCAACCATTGCAGCACTTTCTCTCTTTTTCATTAATTTTTTTCTATTTTTTATCATCTAAAAGTACCATTAAAACACAAATACACACTCACAGATACACCCAACAAATAAAATAGGGACAATTTCGTCTATGTCCTTAGAAAACTTCACAATTACATCAATATCATTGTAAATTTCGTAATTACATCATTATCCTTCCAAAAATTCATAATACTCATAATTATCCAAAACTCATTTAAATTCAATATAAAATAATTTTAGTATTTCTAAATATCATTAACCATGCTATATTACATTTTGGCCCTTCTTATCTTATAAGAAAAAGCATTATCTTCTTCTTCATCTTAAGTCTCGAGTCCTCCTTCCCTCTCTATTACCAGCAGGTTGTAAATTTTAATTATTCTTGATATACGTTTGATTATTGATTTAGTGTTGAATCATAACAAGAAGAAAGAAAAGGGTTCATACTCTCAAACACTTCTAAATAAAAGTTTAAATTGTTTTCATTCTTTTTCACACAGTTACTGTGTGTTTTCCTCCCAACCTGCTCTCATCATTTCCCTCCAAAAGTAGTTATTTCAATCAACTATTAACGTTTGATCATCACCAGTTGGATCACCATCACCATCACCATTCCAATCACAATCACCATTCCGATCATAATTTCATCATCACCTCCCGATCATATCATTATTTTTTTATGTCTTCTTTTGATTTGAATGAACCGTTGTTTCAAAAGTTGATTTTATTTATGTTGTTGCGGTTGATAATGTTGTTGATCGGTTGTTAATTATGTGGATCAAGTTGTTAACATTCCTTCTTATTAAGTTGCACACCAAGTGTTCGATGAAATGCGTGAGTGAAAAATGTTTGATAATCTTGTTATCTGCTCATGTAATTATGCTTATTAATTAAGTTGTTAGTTGAATTTTTGTTTTTAACTGCATTTGAATGTTGTTTTTATGTCTGATTGTTGTTTTGAATTTGCTATGTATAGTACGTATAGTATCACCAGTGATATTTGAAGTTGAAGTGTATATGTGTATTATCACTAGTAATATTTGTATGATCATTTGTGAAATTTTGTTTATTTGATACTTTTAGTTTATGTTTTAGATTGTGAGTAGCATTAGGTTTTAGTATGATATCATTTTTGGATGGGTGAATTGATAGAAATTTGATGCATGGAAGGTGTTTGACAATGTGCCTAAGAGAGGGATGCACAAGTTGAGAAGCAATCGCATGTTCCTGTTTGTCCATCATTTCATATATAACCAAATCAAAAATATTTATTTGAATAAACAAGCTTTAGGGAATTAATCAAAGTGCATTATAGTTATTGTAAATGAGTAATCATATCCTATGTTGCATTAGTTGATGCTTATTTTCATTTTTCTGAATGGCGTCCTTTTGAATTATTTTAGTGCGTTTTGTATTTTGCTTTCTCCATCACCCTATATCTGAGGTGATGCAAATTTGATGTACTGTTCGATAATTGAGCAGTGACCTAGAGCTTAAGCCACAAGGACTGCTTACCTTGACAATCGTGAAGGCAAATAATTTGAAAAACATGGAAATGATTGTGAAGTCTGATCCTTATGTGATTGCATATATTCGGCCACTTGAAAAGTTCAAAAGAAAGGTTGTTTATTACAACTTAAACCCTGTCTGGAATCATGTAATTCGGTTAATTGCAGAAGATAAAAAGACTCAGTGTGTTGTACTTGAGGTTATGCTTTTCTCCTTTTTGCTTTTTTGTATTGCTGGTTTCTCAGTTGTATCACATGTGATATCAAATGTGATCTGTGATATCACAGGTGTGTCAGCTTTCTTTTATTTTGTTGAATCAGTTGTGGTAATGGATGATCTTTTTATATCACAGGCGATATCAGTTGTTTGAGCTTCTTCAATTTGTTTTGTGGAGATCTTGTACTTTTTTGAACCACAACTGCAGTTGTTGTTGATTCTTTCATTTGATTGAGCCATTTTTTTGCAAATTGTAATCACAAATAGTTTGGTGATATCGTCTCTTTTTATGTCACATACAAAACAAACAAGTATACTTTTTAATTTGTAATATCTCCTGTGAGATTTCATTGTTTTTTGTACATTTTGTATATATTATCACATGAGATATTTCTCTTTCTAGGTACATGATGTTTTTTGTGCTTTTTACTGCAATTGACAATCATAGGAGATGTGTTACTGTTGGTTCTGGTCTGCTTAAGAACGAAACTAATGAATCTATTGTATGGTTACTCCAAACATTCAAGAAAGCTTTTGTGTGTTATCCGAATATCATTGTAACTAGTCAAGATGGTGCAATGCGAAAAGCAATTGCAGCTGAGCTTCCTGGTTCCAAGCCCCGTCTTTGTCATAAATTAGAAGTTATGTATCTCTTGTGATAAATAGTTGGAATTAAATTTTATGAGGTATTTGTGAGTTTATGAAATATTTTGTCATTTTATCACTTGTGATAAAGCATGAAAATGATGAAATGTTTACATCATTTATGTGTTTACTTGTTTTTATTTGTTTCTGGCATGTATAACTTGTGATATTATTCTTTAATTGATATATATGTTGATATTTTTTTTTCCGAATCGTTATGTGTCTCAAAAGTAATGCTTAATTAATCCTATTTTTGTTTGATTCTTAGAATATGTCATTTTTTTCATAGTTTTCTTCATGAGTCAACGGTATTTTTATCTGACTTTTCATTAATATCACTTATGATACTCTAATAAAATTACCAAAATAAGTTATATTCAGATAAATCAAAAGCATTGTTTACAACTGAATAAAAATTACCATTGTTTACAATTTAAATAGCAAGAGGAAATTACAACTTAAGTAGCAAAAGAAAATTACTAATTGATGCTTTTATCTTTTTATTTTTTACAACTTTCTTCTTGCCAGCTTTATGAGCATCCCCTCCTTTTGTCTTCTTTCCCACTTCATTCTTTTTAGTTTGCAGCTTCTTCTTCTTCTTTTTCCTCAATTGTCTTTACTTTCTTACATGCAGTCTCTGTTGTCAGTTCAACAGTTACTATTGGTGGTGTTGGTGGTTGTAGATCATGTTATATCACAGGTGATATCACAGATGTTTCTTTCAGTATTTGTTGGTGGTGTATCTGATTTGTTTTTGTTCTTCGTGTTTTCTAAGCTTAAAGGTCTAGCAGTGGATTTTGTTAATTTGCTTGGTATTGTTAGTGTTGTCGGTGATGATGTTGTTTCTTTGTTCACTTCTTCAGTTTGACTTGGTTGTTTTTTCACGAAGGTATTTTTCCTTTCACCTTCAGCTCCTGCTTTTTTGCTTCTTGATAGTTCTCAGTTTTATATTCAAATCTGCATAAAATATATATACCATGTTAGTTTATGAATAGTTCATTGTTTTTTAATATCATACGTGATATATAAACTGAATAAGTATACGTCATCAAATATCATAGGTGATATACTACCAACAAGCAATCATTACAACTGTTGTATCACAAGTGATATACTACCAATAAGCAATCATTACAACTGTTGTATCACAGGTGATATACTACAAATAAGCAATCATTGCAACTGTTGTATCACATGTGATATACTAACAATAAGCAATCATTAGAACTGTTTTATCATAGGTGATATACTACCAACTAATAATAGAGTCAAATACCGCTTTTAAACATATCGAAGCATGCCCAGTCTATCCATTATGCACATATATCTACCACAAATCTAACAAAAGCATGTTACAATCACAATATTTATTTTAGCCTGTTAAGTCTCTCATATTATCACAATAATCATCTTTCACAAGAATCCCTCAATAAACTGCTAAAATCTACAAAAACAGCAAAGTGTTTATACTGTAGAATAAATATTCGTGTTTTTAGGGATACCATTATAACATTCTGCTGAAAGTATACATACGCATTCTACTGAATTTGTATGTATCACTGGAAATATAACACATAAGCTAAATGTTAAATCAAGTATGACGCATACATTCAGGATTTTATCACAGTTAATTCTTCTAAAGAAGATATGCTTATACGTTACAATATACCTTTACTTTTATGAATCTCTTAGATGGAGTCAAAAATTTGATTGACAACAGATTTGCATTTACTTAGAGTAAATAGTATATCATCAAAACTTTTAGCCAAAAAAAAAGTTTAACTATGATTACAAAACAATAACAATAAAATATCAAAAGCGATACTATACATTACATATAATAAATCTTAACAAGTAAAGAAAAAAACCTATAGTGATAATACAGATATCACTAGTGATAATACATATATACAGTTCAACTTCAAATGTCACTGGTGATACTACACGTATGATATTTTTCACTCACACATTTCATCAAACACTTGGTGTGCATCCCTGTATACAGTGTTTTACTCAGAAACTCAACCAAATTTATAAACTAAAAAACATAACCAAAAGCATGCACAATCATAATAAAAATCACACCAAAACAAATTCATTTTTCTGTATTTTATAATAACATTCATCAATTTATTATAACAATCCTTCAATAAAATTCAAACAAGTACATAATCATCACATGCATTATACAGTATCACATCAAAAATCAACAAAAAACACACAAATCTTCATGAGTAGCAATAAAATTCATAAATAAATACAAATTCACTAGAGATTCTAATAAAACATCTAAATAATTAATCGGAAGCATCGTACCTTCATCTCGAGACTCAGTAGGTTCATTTTTCACCCTTTTTTTGTTGATCTGCTTCTACACTCTATGATTCTACCATTTTTGTGTTTTTTCTTTGATTTTAACGGTTAAAAGCGGTTGATTTTGAATTTTTATGGCAGTTTTTTATTTTGGTTAGAGAGAGAAAGTGCAGATTTTATTGATAGGAAAATTGTGAAAGTGAAAGGTATGGGGGTTGGATTGGTGGGGTAAGTTTGTTGAATTGGCAGGAGTGGTCCCTCCATGTTTTTTATTATTGAAAGATGTCTTTTTTATCCAACGGCCCAGATGCATCCATTGATATGTAGTAGATTGTCAGTATCCAAAATAAAGCGCCTCTTTTAAAGTATATTGTTATTAAATAAAAGGCTAAGATGGTCATTCAACTATTTAATCAAGAGAACACATGACTTTTTAATATTTTGAATCACTTTAAATTAAATTTATTTGTATTTTGGATATATGTGAGTATTATACAATTTTGAAAAGATATTGATGTAATTATGAAATTTGCAAGGATATTGATGTAATTGTGAAAATTTTCAAGGATATAGAAGAAATTTTCCCAATAAAATATACACACAAAATAATGAAAAATGGTTTCTCTCTCTTTTTTTTTGGGCGGGACTAAAGTGCCGCAAATGAAAGTTATTTTGTTGTGCTGCAACTTTCCAATGAGTGGGGTGTGGGGTTTTCTTATTGCCGCTAGTTTCCTTCAAGTTTTCCCTTGGTGCACCCAACACCCAGAGGTGCAAAAAAACCGGTTTTTACCAGTTTTGGTTTTCAAAAAACCGGTTTTTCCAAAAATCAGATTCGGTTTTTTCGGTTTTTTCGGAATCTGTTTTTTTGGGTTTTAAATGTTCGGAATCGGTTTTTTTTTGTTTTAAATGTTCGGAATTGGTTTTTTATCGGTTTTGAATGTTCGGATCCATTTTTTTATCGGTTTTTTACCGGTTCGGTTTTTTTCAAAATTTAAAACATTTAATACTAATACATTTCGAATATAATCATAAATTTTATTTAAATAATATAATTATACAACTAAAACTATCTAAATACTAATACATTTCGAATACAATCAAAAAATTTATTTAGACAATACAATTATACAACTAGGGATGGCAACGGTCGGGTTGGGCGGTTTTAGTGAACCCGCACTGCACTCCGTTATTATATTCAAACCCGAACCCGCCCCAATACCCGATGGGTACCCGGTTATTATTATCCATCGGGTTATCGGTTTTCCCATGGTATCGGTTATCCCAATTAAAATCATCGTTGTAAAACTCAACCTAAAAAAAACCAAAACACACACTAATATATTCAAAGTTTTTAAAGGTTAAAGAAAACGACTTCAATAATCGTAATGTTTGAAGATTAAAGAGTTAATGTGTCATGTGTGTGAGAATTAAAACGTCAAGTGTAAGTGTTAATTTAATAGTTTGTAATTACCAAGATATATGCTATTAAGGAGTAGAGTAGAAAAGAAATTGTACAAGGTTAAGAGCTCAAAACTTATTAGGACCATATATAAATTAGCAAAAAAAACGGGTACAAATTTGGGTATACGGGTATAGATACGGGTACAGGTAAACGGACGGGTATTACTACATCCCGTACCCGAAAAGAAAAGAATATATCTACCCGAACCCGCATAAATACTAATACATTTCGAGTATAATCATAACTTTTATTTAAAGAATACAATTATAGAACTAAAAATATATAAACACTAATACATTTCGAGCTTCGGCATGGCCATCACCCAAAAATATATTAGTGTACTCAAGTATATCGAGCTTCGGCATTGCCATCACCTGTTTATACTCAAGAAATTAAATTCTCCCAAACTTCATCTACATCAATGTCTTCAACATCAAATGCTTCAAATTCACCTTCATCTAATTCAGTAGTCAGAGGTGATATCCCTATTTCAACTTCTTCATTTGCAATAGTTTCTTCAACTTCTTCAATCGAACCTTCCAACGATCTTACATGTTGTACCCTATCTACTCCGTCCATATAATCTTTCAAACATACACATACTTCCACGGATTCGGTGCTTAGTTTTGACCTTCTTTCCGATCTAATTCTACCGTCGAAGCTTGGACCGCTAATAAGTCACGAGCCATAGCGAATAAAATTGGAAATTGGATTTCCCTTTCTTTCCACCAAGCCAAAATGTCAAAGTTTGCAAACTCTTCAGGACTTAAAGTTGCTAAAAATTTTGTAGCCATATATTGTCCCAACTCGCTTGTTGGGGCCGATGATCGTTGACGCTTTGTAGCGTCTTCACGTAAAGTATTATAAAGGTTTATGTTAATGTCCCTTGTCATTCGAGACGATCCGGCCCGCATTGGGTCAAGAATTGGGTTTTGTTGTTGACCATATTTTGCTGCATAAATTTCAAATAATTTTTTAAAATAATCATTAAATTTAAAATTTTGAGATTTTATATAGTTGGGATCTTCACCGCCTAACTCAAATGATAAGTCTAAATTTTCCGTTATTCTTCTTATTAAAATTTCTAAGCCTCCAACATTTAAACATGGATTAAGTGCGGCGGAACAAGTAAAAACCAAAGGTTAACTAGCAAAATATTATATAAATTTTTTTTTTATAACTTTAACCATTTTTCTAAACATTTGAGTAGGTGAGTTTTTTAATTCGTCTAATTTTTCCGTCATAGCATAAATTTGACTTAAAACTAATGAGCTAGTTGGGTAATAAACACCCGATACTATAGTTGTTGCCTCTTTAAAAACTTGTAAAAAAATAGTTAAAGCATTTAGTCGATCCCAATCTTGGTCATCCATCGAAGTGGAACGGTTTTTTTCAACAAGTAATTCATTAAAAGCATTTAATGTATTATGTTGTCGTAATATATTTTCAAACATAATGCAAGTAGAATTCCACCTAGTATTATTATCAAAGGCCGGTCCTAGGGGTGCTTCACCACATTGTTTACGAAAACGTCTATAGTTCAAATGTCATTCATTTCTCGCACTATATATAGTTGTTAACATACCCCTAAATCTCAAACGTAAACTCTCACATGTTTTTAATGTCGCTTGCACGGATAAATTTATAACATGAGCAACACAACGGGAATGAAAAAAAGCACCATCTAAAATGGGTTTTATACGTAATTTTAACAATTACATAGCTCTAGTATTATTGGATACATTATCTAGTGAAATCGTAAAAAGTTTATCATCTAAATTATATTCAGTTAAAGTGTTATGTAAAATTTTTCTTAAATTAGATCCCGTATGAGGATAACCAAATAGTTTAAAAGCAATTGTCCGTTTCATTAATAACCAAGATTTAGGATTAAACCAATGAGCCGTAACGGCGAGATAAGAATTTGTCGTACCATGTGGTGCGGTCCAAACATCCGTAGTTATAGAAACACCATATTTATATTCACGAAAACCATTAATAATATCTTTTTTAGCCGTTTCCCATAACTTAAAAGCTTCACTTCTAAGTTTAGTACGACTTACTTGTTTATACCACGGGTGTAGCCTCTTTTTAATGATCTCCGTAAGCTTGGCGTAGTCGAAGTGGTTGAATGGAAGCGTATGTTGAATGATCCACCCCGCAAAATATGACTATCCTCACCAATAGTACCTTCCGACGTTTAGGGTACCGCGGCACATGTGTTTATATGACCTCTTAGTGTAGTGTTAGCCGAGGAAGCATAAAAGCCCCCACATTTCTTGCAACGCGCCTTTTCCGTCTCATCCTTCATAATACACAAATCCATATTAGACCAAACATCGCCTTTTCATGTAGTTGGTTTAACAAGAGCAACATCATCATTTGTGTATTATTTTCGTGACCAGGAAGATCCAACGGAGGGATTAGTGGAAGCTTGTGCTTGTGATTGTGAGTTTTCCATTATAAAGAAATTAGAGAGATTAAAGAGAGATTTGAGAGCTTTTGATGTGTTTTCAACCTCAACCCAATACACATATTTATACTACAAGTTTATGCCTCAAAAACCTCTAAAATTCAAAAAACAAAACAAAAAAAAAACGGCTAGAAATTGCCTCCTAACGGTAACAGTAGCGAAATTCAAAAAAGCGGTTTTCAAAACCGGTAACAACGGGTTAAAATCGGTTTTTTCCAGTTATTCAAATCCAACGGCCCAATTTGACTTTCGTTGACCAGTTTTCAAAACAGGTTAAAACCGGTTTTTTCTGGTTTTCAAACCCAACGGTAATATTTGACCTTTGTTGACTGGTTTCCAAAACCGGTTTTAACCGGTTTTTTTGGGTTTTCAAACAAAACGGCTAGTTCGACCAAAAAAAAACAATACCTGTTAAAACCGGTTTTTTGAAAGAACCATTTTAAACCGGGTTCAGAACCGGTAAAAAGCCGGTCGGAGGAAAAAACTGAAAACCGGTATAACCGGTTCAGTTATAAAAAACCAATTTCGGTTAAGGAAAAACCGGTTTTAAAAAAAAACGGTTCCGATTTAATGTGTCGTTTTTTTAAAAACCAGTTTAATGTTGCACCTCTACGGCTACACCCTTAGGCTCACTTGTCTATGGCTGCTACTCCAGTCCAAGGTCTGGCCCATATGGCCCAACTCGCTCCATCCGCTGGCCCCATAGCCCGGCAGCCCAGGCAGCCCAGTCCATTGCTCCGTTTACTGTGCAGCCGGCCCAAGTTCAGCCTTATTCACAACCTCATTTTGGTTTTTTAGCTATCGGTGGCTATCCTTATATGTATCCATACCAAGCTATATTCTTCAAGCATTTCAGACCATGATATTGCGGGACCAGCTTGGCATATGGACATAGGGGCTTCATCACATTTGGCAGACAACACACGTATACTTAATTTTGTTTGTAATTCTAGCATTTATCCTTCTATATTTGTTAGGGCATCCTCAATGCAATACACTTTTTAAGTTCAGTACAGTGCCAAATCGCTATTACTCTCTTCTTTATAAAATTTGTCACAACCCATAAAACTTCTAAGGGTCCTTTTAGTTTATAAGTGGGGTTGGATTATGATTTGGATTTAGTATAGGATTTGAATTTGGGGTAGTTTTAGAAGAGAGAAATGATATTAATTTAAATATATATAATAAATTTTAAATAAAAATATTATTTATATATTAAAATAAGGAAGCAATCTAAAATGATATATATGTGTCGTACAAATTTGATGAACATGAAATGATGAAAAAAAAAGCGGCCCACTTGTAGGTGGAATAGGCTCATACCATCCATTTTTATGTGGAATCGAATTTTAGAAATGATTCATTGTTTTGATTTAAAAGTGTCGTACCACACATTTGATATTCACATTAAATCCATATGAATGATTTTATACCCAAATACCAAACTCCAACTAAGCAAAACTAAAAACTAACACATCATCCTATATAACTAATTATTTAATGTTCCATTTCAATTCATTTTATTAAATTCATGATGGAGGACCCCACTTTCAAGAGTTAATGTTCGTGTGTAGAGACTTGAATTCTATTTACACGAACTTGTCATCTGGAGCTCGTGGATTAAACGGTTGCCATGTAGATATACTGTCCTTTTAAACGTCTGCCAGCATGACCCATTACGGATGGCCTTAGTAATGGTTAATTCATACTCGTTACTAACACTGGTCATAGTTTTTTCCAACACCGTAAAAACCATTACACCTTCATCATATTCTTGTTACACTAATATAATTAAAACTTTGATTTATGTTCGTAAGTTTACTAAAGATAACAAAGTTTATGTTGAATTTGATGAATATGGTTTTTCTGTGAAGGATCGTCGGACCCACAAGGTCCTTCTCCGTTGTGATAGAAGCGGAGACTTCTACCCTGTTCACCATCAACTACCACCATCCACCCCTCTTGCATTGCTTTCTTTTAGTTCCACCACGTGGCACAGACGCCTCGAGCATCCCAGTGAAGACATTGCGTTGTTTAGAGTCTAGAAATTTAATTTCTTGTAATAAAACAAAGCAATTCACTTTGTGTCATGCTTATTAGCTTGGCAAGTATATTAAATTACCAATTTATAGTTCGGTGTCATGTGTTGAGTCTATTTTTGAAATTTTACACTCGGATGTGTGGACATCACCCATTACGAGTGGCAGTGAAATAAAATATTATGCCGTTTTCTTAGATCATTTCTCGCATTTTCTTTGGGTTTATCCATTACGAAACAATCTGACTTGTATGATAATTTTGTTCAATTTCGTGCATATGTAAATAATTTGTTTGTTGTTGATATTAAGGCTTTGCAGTATGACCATGGAGGAAAATCTGACAACACCCGTTTTCACAACCTTTGCCGCAAGCATGACATTCTGTTTCGATTCTCATGTCCTAAGGCCTCTAAACAAAATGAGAAATCGGAACGCATGCTTCAAATTATAAATAACCTTGTTCGCACACTTTTTATACAAGCACACATGCAACCTATATATTGGGTCGAAGCTTTGCACTTGGCTACTTATCTTTTAAATATATTACCCTCGACCGCCATCAATAATGACAACCCATACACTAAGCTTTACAATACCAAACCCACTTACGATAATCTTCGCATATGTGGGTGCCTTTGTTGTCCGCATCTTCACATTAATAACAATCTCCAACCTCGATATATGCCTTGTGATTCTTGGTTACCCTTCCAATCATCGGGGCTATCTTTGTCTCAACCTCGCCACCAATCGGATAATTCTTTCTCGTCATGCTACATTTGCGAGGACATTTTTCCCTTTGGATCCATGACACTAGCTGCATCACCCTCATATGATTTTCTTCATGGCTCATTATCTAGACTATTACATGCATCAGTTGCCGCCTGGTTTTATTGACTTGGATCATCCTGATTATGTTTGTCTTCTGCAACGGTCTTTTTATGGACTTAAACAGGCACACCGTGTCTTTTTTTCAGCTACGACACACGAGTCAGGTTTCACCACCGCAAATATGACTCGACTTTATTTATTTTTCATCGAGGATCTGAGGTTGCTTATTTACTTATATATGTGGATGACATCATCTTGATAGCTTCTTCCTCACCACTACTTCAGCAGGTAATACTTTCGCTTCACATTGAGTTTGCTATGACTGATCTTGGTCCCCTCAATTATTTTTTTGGCGTTCCTGCTCTTCGTATTGGTTCTGGTATGTTCATATACCGGTCTAAATATGCCAATGAAACACTTGAGCGGACCCATATGGAGCGTGTATCATAAACTTAAAAATGCTTCTTTGACTCACAGATTCACAAATGACCCGTTTCTAACCTTTGACTTTCAAACTCTCTCAACACTAACAAAAATGGTCCCATCTTCATTTCATTGAAAGACATATTTACAAAATGTATTCGGTTCACTTTTGACCCATTACATTAAAACATGTTTACTTTTCAAAACACCCCGATCTTTACAAGGGATACAATTGTATCTTATCATGATTCTCAAGACTTACTCACGACTATAAGCAAACCACACGAGTAACATTCATTTCGCCTTCTAACCGTCACAAGCTCCTTAGTTTACCTAAGCATACTTGAGAACTTACAAAAATGTTAAAAACTAATGAATAGGTTTTCGCTTAGTAAGCAAGTGGTAATCATTTAACATAACTACCAATTAACACCTTTATATGCTAATATATACATAACAATTTCCGCCCACATCTAGTTAAACTTTTATATAACTTTTCCACTCAATATCAACCTTTTTTAATAAACCAATATAACAATTAATAGCTTCACATACTATATTACACTCCTAAAACATTGTAACTATTCGCGAACCATTACCCGGAAGGATGCTAACACTTACCCCAAAGGGTGCTAACCGTTGTACATTGCTAGTCCCTTACCCCGAACGGTGCTAACCATTACCCTCAAGGCTGCTTTCGATACTCCGAAGGGGTAACATTCCACATAATACTTTACAACTTTTATAATGAACTAACCTTACACTTTCTCATACTTTATCTTATTAGCTTGACACAATTCAAGCACATTCAACTTAGCCACACCTTTCATGATTCATTTACGACATATCGTCATATAAACTTCACATTATACCATTTTCTATAATGTAATCCTTAATACAATCTCATTCACATAACCTCATACTATTATCTCATATAGCACATCCACACATATTAGCAAAACTACTTCGTACTTTAGCATTAAGTCGACTATTCCGAAGGGTTCTATTAAGTTACCATGAAGGGATTCTATTTCATATCATAATCGACATATAAACATCACACTTTAAGACTAACACTTTTACTATTCACATAAGTAAGCTTCACACATAAGCACTTGGTAGTTCATATATATAACTTCACACTTTAATTAACAATTTGGATAATCACATATATAAACTTAATACATGGCACTTTGGCTCTTCGTTTATATAACTTCGCACCTTAATTAACACTTTGACTAATCAAATATATAAACTTAATACATAGTACTTTGTCTCTTCATTTATATAACTTTACACTTTAACAATATTCTTTAACACTTTGCCCATTTACATGTATAAACTTGATAAGTCACTTACATAACTTCACACTTTCACATTCTATATCACTTTGCCTATTCACATATTATGATACAGTCAACATAGCTTAATCAAAACATACTAATCATATTAGCTTTACAAGTCACTGATACATAACACTTTAAGATATACAATTTTTGTTATGCATTCCACTTGGCTTGTATCTCATACAAACATTCACATCATTCTAACAAATCAATTTGAACATATCTCTGCATCAACACATGACTATTTATCTAATGCAACCTAATAAGTATTAGATTATCATCACTCATAGTCATTCAACTTGGTTTACTTTTCTCCATAACACATTTCGAACACATAATTTTTTACATTAACTACTATCTCATGTAACGCATTCACAAGAATTACAACATGTAAGGTCAATAACAACTATAAGCATTTTCAATTATAGACTACTATGAGGTTGTATCATAGTAATCATGCTAATTAAATTAGTATGAGGTACTTACCTCCATCCATAGCTAATAAACTAAGCATCAATTTTCTTTCATATAGTCACACCTTTCCTATATAAGGTATCATTAACACATCAATAAACTATTCGCCCAGAAATGTCCTAATCACATTACTAGTCAAACTTGTTGGGGGTAAGGCGCCCAGCAGCAGGGTAAGATAATCAAAAGCAGCAGCAATACCAATAGGTGGTTATCGGATATCACTTGGAATCGTGTGATCACTTTTCAAAGTAAACTATTCGACCATATGCCTGGGTTACACGAATATCTACTTGGGATAAGACCAAATGTTTGTTATTGAATTAGGCACAAATCAATAACCCTTGCGCATAAGTGCTTAAGCCTTTTGTTTGTTTCTCCTCGTTATTCACCATGTCTTCATGTTGATGATGTCCATCTCTATTTATAGTAGAGAATACTCACTCCTAGTCAATGGACTTTATGAGTGATTAACGGCCAATTAATCACCCTTAATAAGCCTCCATTATCATAGGAATAGTGGTTACATGACCAATTAAATGTGGTCATAAAGCAGTCATAATAGCCACTTAAATGAGTCAAAGCTGTTACAAATTAATCACTGCAACACTACCAGTAGGAACCATTACACTAGCAGCAGGAATCAATATACTACCAGTAGGAACCATCAGTCACTACACTACCAGTAGTAACCAATACACTAGCAGCAGAAACCAATAAACTACCGGTAGGAACCATCAGTTACTACACTAGCAGTAGTAACCAATACACTAGCAGTACTAACCACTATTGAGTCAGGGTGTTCAGGGACCTCTTGGGTTACACTCCGTACCTCCTTACCCAAAACCATGTATGAACTAATCCTACAAGTGCACTAAATTTTCCAACAATCCTCCCCAAATTTAGTTCACTTCCTTTGCATGAAAAACCAAACATCAAACAAAACATGTGCATAAACGAAAATATCCCGAGGATTGAATTTCCATCTTAGTATATTACACGTTCAAATATTCGAGAATCAGGGTGTTCTAAGAATTTAACCCGTCAACCCATTTGAATACCTGAAGATAAAATACACACAAGTTTTCAAACACTTAAACGCTCCTGACACTTTACAAGCCATGTGTCCATATCCAAATTCATAAATGTTGCAAAGCCAAAAGTCCAAAAGCTCCCAAGCGGCAAAACTTCAACATTCACATAGGTGGCTCCTCTTTATTCATGCTCCCGCCAATCACTTTTCAAAGAAAATTAACCATTAAAGTAAATACTTCATCCTCCTTTCAAAGAGTTCTGAGCACAACCTTGGGATGTAAATAAAACATGTGCTCCAATCCATCGAATGTTTAGCTTTCCACATTGAACTCAGCTCCCAAGTTTCCTTAGGAGTGAGTTGGGTGTCTTAGCATTCAGTGACTAAGTTGGACTTAAACTCATCCCTTTAGCAGACTTTAAAACCAAGTCTCTAGCTAATCCCTTCGTCAAGTGATCAGCTAAATTGTGTTGAGATCTTACAAACTCTATAGATAACACCCCATTTATGATAAGCTCACGAATCATGCTATGTCTAACACCTAAGTGTCTAGACTTCCCATTGTACATCTGGCTATAAGCCTTTGCCAATGTAGTTGCACTATCACAATGGATAGATATAGGTGTTATAGGTTTAGGCCACAATGGAATCTCAAGAAGCAAGTTTTTCAACCATTCAGCTTCTTTACGAGCAAGTGCTAAGGCCACAAATTCGATTCCATTGGTGAACCTGGTGATGCAAGTTTGCTTCTTGGATGCCCAAGAAATTGCACCTCCACCAAGTAGGAATACCCGCCACCGGTAGAGCTAATTGTCTTCGGTGTTATTGATCCAACTTACATCGGTGTATCCTTCTCTTGAAGGATAACCAAGATATGAGACTATAATCCATAGTTCTCTTCGGATACTTGATACCCTCGAGCGCTTGCGATGATGAGCACTAGGATTACTAGTATACCTGCTCAATTTACCCACTGCAAAAGTGTGACAATTGGCCATTTAGGAAGTCTATTTTAGGTAACCGTATTACGTTAAACTAAACCGAGTTTTGCCTTTAACACTATTTTTATCGACCATGACTTGATTTTATATCGTCTATTGGTTTTTATGATATATTTTATTAATGGACGAGTTATCGTATGAGTTTTAACTCTCTTTGGTAGGCACTATTCGATTCGGCACTAGAAAAGCCTAAAACGAGAAATATTGTAACTTTTAGATCGTAACTCGAAAATTGGCAAATAAATAGTCAAAACTCATGGAAAAACATAAATAACGATAATAGAAAGCCGAATGAACATCGTGGGACACTCGGGGGACAATATATGAGCTCGGGAATGGGTAAACGGGATAGTTTACGAAAAATGACGCCTTCGGCCCCTCTCTTTCTCCCCTAGCCGGCCACCCCTCCCCTCGCCTCTCTTTATTTTCTAGTCCCTAGTCCCAAGTATATATACCCGTCACCCTCCCTCATTTGCTACCTTTGTTTCTCTCACTAAAAACACACACACCTTTCTCTCTGTAACTCTCTCTCTCTCCCCTCAAACAATAAAACCCTAACCCCAATTAAACCACCACCGCCGCCGCCACTGTCCGGCCACCCTCCAGCGCGTGACCACCCACCTCCACCACCATCTTAAAGCTCTCTTTCTCCTCTTTCCAACCGTATATTACACGCTCCATTTGGACCTCCATAACACCTTCAAATCTTCGAATCAAGAATCGAATCTTTAGGGTTTCAAGTGGGTTTTGTAATTCGTGTTTGGAAAAGGTAAAAGGGACTTGAATACACCTTGTTTGAGCATAGAAAAGGCACGTACAACCCTTCTAGGGTTCGTACATGTCACAACTTTTTGGGGCTTTTGGGTGAAACATGGGATTAAATCTAATTAACACCTAATTAAACATGTAGCTAGTGTTTTGGTATCATGTGGTGTATCATATTGTTGGGTTTTTGCATTTTAGGTTAAGTTTTAGGTTTTTGATTAGAATAGTTGATGGGTTTGATGTTTGGTTAATGATTGGAGGTTGATTGATTATGTTTGGATGTTGTGGGATTGATTTGGTGATGTTTGGATGGGTCAGGAGTGGTGTACGAGCCACTTAGGGCACGTACGACCACCTTGGGGTGCGTGCGTGGCCTACTTGGACCAAGGGTCCGGGTCGGTTCGTTGTCGTAGCTTGTTGGTTGATATTGTTGGTGTTTGGATGAGACGCGTGGAGCCGAAAAGCTTCTAGAGCTTGTTTGGTTCACGTGGTCTTAACCGCGACCGTGTCATGACCATTAGGGTCATAACATTGGTTTCGGGTATATTTGGTTGGTTGATTGGTTGGCGAGATTGATTGGAGTTGATTTGGGATTGAATTGCGCTATTATGACTTTTAATTTGGACTTGATATATATAATTGTCAACTTTGAGCTACGTCAGTGTTACTTTGACTTTTTAGTCAATAGTTGACTCCGACAAAGCCGTAACATGGACTTTAGTATAGTTTGAACAATTGATTGATTAAAAGCCGAGAAGTTATGACTCGTGCTTGTGGACTCAAAACGAATAACGATATGAAACTAATATTGAAATTTGAAATATATATATATATATATATATATATATATATATATATATATATATATATACTAGTGGTGAAGCCAGCCAATGGCGGGCATGTCTTATAATTATCGTTGACATAATTTGCTATAGCGAAAGAAGGAGGGTAATCGTAAAGAAGTTTTTCCATTAAAATTACATAACATGTCTAAAAAGTAAAATGTAAAATACTGAATTATACTTATTGTGGGCATATTTTACTATAGCGAAGAAAGTCTCTCTAGGAAACAAAATATTATTCAACAATAAGCGACATCAAAAAATAGGAAACAAATTCTACTTTTATGAGAATTCCGTCTCATATTTTACTTTTACAAAAAGGTGAAGTATTGAGCCATTGCTTCATCCACCATACTACAACAAACAATCAATGAAATAGGTAAAAATGTTAATCCTTAATATTCATAAACTAAATCATCTTCAATGAATTATAAATTTCATATACATGGAATAACCCAAAACTGCACGTATGGTCCATGACTTTGTTTCTTGTAATAATCGGAAGGTTTGGAGAACATAAAAAAGGTTTAAAAGTTAAGCCAATACCCAAAAGAAATCTGTAACCCCATTTATTTTCACCCTGCTGTCACCAGCAAGAAGTCGTTGGGACTGCTTTCCATTCATCAGAAAAGGATACTCAATGATAACTTTATTAGAGTACACAACACATGTATTATTGGTAACAGATTATTCTTTAGGTCATATATGTTTTTCAACACCAGACTTGGTACTTCCATGAGCAGCAACATCAGGATAGATATATTCATCGAAAACAACATTTTAATAATTGTGTACAGGCAAAAACTCTTGCGTTTGTTATTGCTGTATATCTAAACTATCTATCGTGAAACGAAATTCCACAAGTCGAGTAATTCGTTGGGTACCTTATATAGTATGTACTTGGCACAGATTTAGCTTCAAAACCAAACATCGTCTGTTTGCATCGATATTGTGTCAACGGCATTTTCCAATCTACATCACCTAGACTTTAACATAAAGATAATTAAAATAACAAATCTTAAAATATGACACTTGTTCCAGTCTATCTACAAAGGCATTTGCTTATGGCTATATATCTTAATCCATGAACCTGAAGATTTATCATTAAAAAAAAAGAAAAAAAAGAAAAAAACAGAAAAAAAGAAAAAAGCATATCAAATAATGTACGATATTCGATATAATATTATACGAAGTACAGTAACATATCAATCCATATGATATCTCCTCAAAAAACATCCATTTTGACATAATTAATAATTACAACCTGCATACCTAACTCACAAGCATTTAACCAAAATATATGAATCTTACATACCAAGTAGAAAACACACTCTAATGATGTAGAAATTTTATATAACCTTTGATCAAGTCAGAGATTGTAAGAGTACCACAAAACCTTCTGTAGCAACAAAAAGAGACTTACACAACTTTATAATTATATTTTCGGTTTTGACCATATCGAACCGTTTAACGAAAAAGAGTATGGGTTCAAAACTTCAGATACAAGTTTACAAAGGCGTTTGGGATTGCATATTAAGCTTATGCTTGGCTTATTAAATTTACTGTATTTCCTCAACATAAGCAAATAAGCCAATAATCAATTATCGGTTCAAACACCTCATAAGTGCTTCTTTGTTTTTCTTTTAAAAACACCAGAAGCCAATAAGCACTAAAAATATACAATTCTAAACACCCCGTAAAACTTCCTTCAATCAGAACAAAAAGTGGACGGGATATAAGAAACTTGGCATAAACCATATTACCTGGCTTGTGAAGAAGCTTCGTCGTTATCTTTGGCAGTAGTGCGGCGTTTCCTCTTTATGCCAAGTTGCCAACATCCTTCTTCATATCCAACACACTTAACGGAAAATAAGATATACACGTACCAAATTTTTTATTGAATTCATTAAGAACGAAAAGAAATAAACGGTTATCGAATATGAGAGAAAAAAGTTTCACACTTGAGTGATACTCCCACTCAATGCTTAATTTGTACTTTGTAATCTAATTCACACCGGAGCAGTGCCTTATGGAACAACGCCTGATGGAAAAAAGCATAAAAAATTAAATATCAGCTATTTGAATTTGTAACTTCAATGAACATTTCTAAAATAAATGGAACAAAACTGTTAGCTACAAGCTATGATCACTTAAATAAAAATCAATATGGTTAAAAGAAGATCTTGAACGAATTTTGTTGACCCAATTTAAATCAAGAATATGTTTCATCAGATAAAAAAAATTTAAATTGTTGTGACAACTTATATACGTAGTATTTTTTTACATCATTTGAGTTTTACTAATTAGTTTAGTAAAAAAAATAAAAAAATAAAAAAATGTACATCCTATCAAGCACTGTGTATTCCTATATCTGCCACTCATTTTTCCTCCGTTTCTTCTGCACACGCAATATACAACATGAACCTACCCTCTTGATTTGACCTAATTTAAGTATATAAAACCCCTACTATAGTTACATGCTCTATACTTAATACAATATGTAACTAAAGCAAGGGTGCTTGATGCGGCCTGCAGAGTTATGAGCCAACATATAAATCTAGCATGGCCTTCACAGTGCTTGATGTAAAAGCAATTGATACTTTTTAATATTAATTATGCCAAGATAGTTATCGAAGAGATCTATATCTAAGTAAAGCATAGAAAAAAAAACGACAAAAAGAGTAACTTACAATGTCTTGCAACCTCGGGAGAAAACTTTAAGTGATAGTTAATAAAACATCTTAAACAGATGAGTGAATGAAGAAAATTAGAAATGAAGGAAGTAGTAAAAAAGAGTTGTAAATCAAACTATATGCAAAGAATATCGAGTGGAGAATTCGGGGATTGTGGATGCATGGTCATTATAATACATCTACTTAGAAGAACACATTACTAACCATTAGTAATATTTTGGAAGATGATATGCCATATTATTTTCTCTTCAAAAGACAACACCACTACTCCGCCAAAGATCCAATCTAATGACAGACAAATTAATGTAAAATCAAAATCTGTAAATATCATAAGAATAGTATATACAATCCAACCTACAAATGGAATCAAAAAAAAAAAAAAAAAAAAAAAAAAAAAAACCGAAATCTATAGCTTATAAACCTCAGATGATTGTGATTAATAAGCAATTCCATATAACCCATATACGAAGTTTCATATCAACAAAACATAATTAATAACAGTAATAAAGCATTGCATTGTATCACTTATTCCATTACGTCGTTCATTCTATTCATTTGACATTTTATTTCGTTCTACCAAACGAACCCTAAGTGTCTTTAAGTGCCATTTAAAATCTCAAATTTTCCAAATGTCTCAAATGCAAGTCATATGCTTTTGTTTCGAAACTCCATTGCATTCATAAACTAACTTATAAATAAATAAGTAAACATATGTTAAGTACACTTTGAGCTACATATATTCTGAAAGCTACATTTGTCTTTTATTCACACAATTTAACTGCTATGTTCTTTTTCTATCTAGTTTTATATTAAGATGTATATTTATCTCACGTAATGCATTTACTATATCTAGTCACAGGTTGTAATCTTGTAGAGTTTTTTTTTTTTTTTTTTTTTTTTCATCATCAAAGTATTTGTAATTAGCTAATCTTATACTCATAAGTCATAACCAATGCTAATGTTATATAAATCTAAATTCATAATTAAATTATCATTTTTTGACAGCCGGTTTCAAGGATTTTTAGTCGCAAAATGACCAAATCAGGACACTTAAACATCTTTTGACAACTCAGGTATACAGAAGAGTATTATGACAAAAACGGGACATATGATAATGTAATAACTTTGATAGCAATAATATACTACTTACACAACAGTCTTCTGAGACACTGCCTTTTCTAAAGCTCATTGTTGAGCCTCGAAAGTCGCTCTTTCAACTGCAGCATGTTCTGCTCTACGCTTCTGCTTTACACTTCGACCATTCAGAACTTCGCTCAGATGATGATCGAGTCCCAGTGGAAGCTTTTGTGGCCTTTTATAAGGCATCAGCCATCGTTCCTTTTCTAATTTCCTAAGTAGCTTTTTCAACAGCAGAACATTCATGTTTAGCTCTTTCACGAGCCTAAAAAAAAGCCTGTTATCAAGCTTCACGAACTGCTCTCTTAACTGCTTATCTATTCCTCTTGGTGGTCATCTTGGCAATCCTTCTGGAGTAATTTTTTTCGTTTTCATTTATTTCATATTCCTTAGCTGTCTCATTCATAGGTTCTTGAGATGCTTGGTACTTTCATTGTTGGGTATTTCATTATGGGGCACTTGGGTATTACATTTCTTCCTCTAACTTCATGCGATGCATAGTGCTACATCATCAACTTCTGTAGATGATTCATTTTTCACATCATTTTCTTCAATTTCATATTTTGTCCAAAACCTGTGTCATCTGAACCAAGATTTGCCAGATCGTCAAATTTAACTTCACGTAAATCAGATAGATAAGAAATGGAATACGATAGTAGAGAAAAGAAATCAACCAATAAAAGGGTTGTACAATTGATGTTTATCATACCTCGTAGCTCATGTTGTCGACGTCTAGCCTTAAATCTCTATATTGATCAGAGAAGTTCCTGGAATTACCATAGAAGGGTGCCCGATCCAACATTACGATAGTCTGTTTAAAAGAGAATTCAAGTTCAAAGTTTATCAGAGAATAGGAATTTCTAATATAAATGCAGTTTTGATAAACAGAAATTGTGAGATATTTTGAAACTCGATAGCAGTGATGAAGGAGTACTACTTTTTTCATAATGTAGTAGGGCTAATATCAGCTACCGAATACGTACCACTTTATTAATTTCAATTAATCAATACCAATAACATAGGGGATGTTTGTTTAAACTTGAATATACGCATTTGAGCATTAATGATGACTTAAGATTATATTTCATAAGCCCATTAGTTAGGCTTATGTTTCAGCTTATGAACTAATAGTTCATCTTTAAATCTTAATAAGCTCATAAGCCACAAAATTTGGGCTTGTGTGTGTTTATTTAAACTTATTTGTGGGCTTATGAGCTTATGTGATTTCGGCTTATTTTAATAAGTTCAAATTTTTTAGCTTATTTTATCACATTATAATTCATCATTAAGAAAGTGAAAATGATTAA